>CM053769.1:422755522-422775236 GCA_028658325.1 Potorous gilbertii
TCATTTGCAAAACTGTACAGATATGGCCTATATTGAATTGCCTGCCCTCCCAAAGGGAATGGGTGGGGAGGGAGGGATGGGGAGAAGCTGGAACTCAAAGTTTTAGGAACATCTGTTGAATATTGTTCTTGCTACTAGGAAATAAGAAATACAGGTAATGGGGAATAGAAAGTTATCTGGTCCTACAGGACAAAAGAGAAGATGTGGTAAGGGAAGGGAGGGATGAAAGAAGAGAGGGCAGATTGGTGATATGGGTAATTAGAATGTTCAGTGTATTGGGGAGGGGACAAATGGGGAGAAAATTTTGGAACCCAAAATCTTGTGAAAATGAATGTAAAAAGTTAAATAAATTTATTTTTAAAAATTGTTTGCTTCTCATATGTGAAAACTTTTTACTTCTTTCAGTATTCTTATGACTCACTCTTATTTGGGTGGTTTGAAAGAAAGACTTGAGCTGAGCTGTATATGATGAGGTGAGTCTAAAAAAAAGTAAAACTGTGTAGGTAGAGATAAAAAGGAGTATTTATCTCAGAAAAATGAGGCATAAAAAGAAAAACTGATACAAAAGAAGCCAATGGGGGAGGACAGTAGTGCTAGAAACTTACTTTCACCAGGTCTGGGTTAAAAAAAGGAGCAACATATATCTAGAAGAGTATAAGAGCCTTCTAAATTCAGAAAGAAATAAGAGGGTAAGGGGATAGGACAGAAGGAGGAGATAAGGAAGGTACTCTTAGAGGAGTGGGCAAGTTAAGGAATAGGAGGTCAAGGAATCATGTTGAAGTAAAACAGAGAAGTGAGGAGGGGTAAATAGGGTAAGAAGGATAGTGAGGAAAAATAGGAAGAAGGAAAACACACAAGTAATTATAGCTTAGAATGTGAATGGGATGAATTTAACCATAAAATGGAAACAACACATTAAAATTTTTAATTCAACGCTATGATGCTTTCAGGAAACACTATACAAATGAGAGGTACATACAAAGACAAAATAAAGGACAGAAGTAGAATTTATTACATAAAAAAAAGCAGGGGTAATAATCATGATCTCAGAAAAAGCTAGAATAGACTTAATCAAAAGAAAGAGACAGGTAAACTACACTGTATCAGGTATATCATTCAATATTATTTTAGACCATTTAAAATAACCAGGCAATATAAAATATCTGAGAGTATACCTGAGAAAACAAACACTGGAACCACATGAACATTAACATTAAAGACTTTTTATATAAATAAAATCAGATCTAAATAATTGAAGTAATATTTATTGTCCCTGGATAGGTTAAGCCTATATAATTTTTAAATGACAATTTTACCTATTTATTCAATGTCATACCAATTAATACAAAACTTACTGAATTAGAAAAATAATAACAAAGTTCATTTGGAAGAACAAAAATTTAGGAATTTCAAAACAACAACAACAACAACAGATGTTTGTTGTTGATGTAAAGAAGCAGATTTAAACTGTGTGTGTTCATCCTTCGTTGCTGAAGAAGACCACGCCATCAGAGAAATAATGACATGATATGCACTTGACTTTGTTTTGAGTGAGGGAGGGCTGTGCAGGTCACCAGCCTCACTTCTCCTCCAGAGTCATCTGAATCCAGTGACCAGATATTCATCAGGATGACTGGAGATGACCTAGGATGAGACAAAAACAAGGACACACAGCTAATGAGTGTCAAGTGTCTGAGGTGAGATTTGAACTCAGGTCCTCCTGACTCCTGCACTGGTGAGTTTGAGACCTTAAAATATATTATAAAGTAAGATCATCACTGAAGTGCAAAATGGACAATTTCTATTATTTATGTTAAAATATTCACGTATAATAAAACAAATGTAGCCAAGAATAGAAGGAAAGCAGAAAATTGGAGGGGAAAAAAACTTTCATAGACAATCTCTCTGACAGGATGTGATTGGGTTGTTTCCTATTGTGGTATTGGAAATGATGAGCTGGTTGATCCAGAAAACAAAGAAAGACTTGGACTTCTGAAGGAAAATGCTATCTACCTTCAAAAAAAAGAGATGACAAGTGGAAGAATGCATAGTATGCTCTTATACATATGTGTATGAGTGTATATGTGTACATATGCATATGTTCATATATATATATATATATATATATATATATATATATATATATATTCCAAGTTAAATTGTAGCCTTCTTTGGGGATGGAGGATAAAGTAAAAAGTGCACAACAGAGAACAAACAAAAACCTAGAACAAAGCAAAGAAATCTGGGTAGCAAAGAAAAACGTGTAGTATTTATTATATAGGTTTCCTTGAACTGGAATTTATTGTTTTATATTGAATCCTCTCTTAATGTTCTGCTGTGTATATAGCAATCTTTTTTTCTTTTCTTGTTTTATATTTGTTTAAAATGAATAAAAATATTTTATTTTTCTCAATTACAAAAAAATTTTTTAACATTCTTTTTTTCTAAGTTTTGAGTTTCAAATTCTGTCTTTCCTTCCCCAAGATAGTAAGCAATCTGATATAAGTTTTCCATATTAGTCATTTTGTGGAAGGAAGGAAAGAAGGAAGACTTGAACGTAATTTCTCCACTGGATCCCTGTTCCACATGGATCTCTTATTCATGCCAGTGTGGGTGGCATGAATAGGAGACCTGATCTATCCATGGAGAGGAGGAGAACCAAAGCTAGTGACTACACTACCAACATGGAAGCTGGGGAAAGGGGGAGGCAGGCCACATGAATGGTGCAAAAGCTGTCAGTTCATTTCTCCTATAATTATATCTATCTGCCATGAATCTCTCTGGTCTAGGGGTTATAAATAGTGTCTGATTCAGAATGAAAGTTACTTTCCCTGGGTGCTTGTAAGTGGGAGGGTATCCTTAGTTTATACTCATGAGCTTAGCTTCTTTCCATTTCACAATGGTTACACAAATGATCATTCCAAATAGTATGTAGAGAATAAACCCACTTATCCAAACAAAATAGCCAAAAGAAATTGGAAAAGTTCTATAGATTATATATACAAGAATATATACCAGACTGAATGAGGTCTACCTTGGAGATAAGATCTCAACTCCTATCAGGGTTTAGAATTTTAAGCAAGTTCAAATTGGGTGGGCATTTCCATATCATAGGGAAAAATGATCTCTAAATACCCTCATCTAACTCAGGAATTCCCAGAGGGAGCCCAAAATCCTACAGAGATCCTGAGATAGGACAATCAAGACAGGTTGGAAGTTAAGTTGGGATTTTCAGGCAGTCACTACTGGTGGAGCCTTGTGGGCAATTGCAGAACTAGCTGCTTGAGCTCTGCATCACCCAAATTCACTCAAGACCAAACCTTCCCCCCAGACCTGACCTGTAAGAAAATGACTCTGAGGAGGTCTAGAAACAGTCTCTGGGTCTTCTGGATGGGTCCAGTGCAGAACCAGTGACCAGGGCCAAACTGAAGGGGGAAGGGCTTGGGGAAAATCCAGCCTGAATTAAGTGGTGGAAATCCATCAAAAGAGTATAGCTGCTGAGCCTGCCAACAAAGGGGAAGGAGCCTAAGAAAAGCCTACAGCGGAGAGAGGTTAGAGTCCCTTGAAAGAGGGGCCTATTTGGTTCATTATTCTCAGACCAGGCAAGCCCCGACCACGTCATTCAGTTGCTGAGGCTGACCCACAGGCTCTCTAATAAGCAAAAACAAAACAAACGAAAGGAAAAAAACAAAAGAAAAGAAAACCTCCAAATACCATGTGGATTTTTAATGAAAGAGAAGGTTTTTAAGTATCCTGAGGAAAATACCAGAATTGAGTAGACATATGGAAATGGAAATTTAAGGCGCCAAGGAAACACAGAAACATACATATATTTATATAATTAAGAGGGAATGTGTGGGAATGAATTGTTTGTGTGTTAATAGGGGGATAAGATGTCTTTGCAGGATTCTAATATCTTTAAGAGTCATAGAAAAAGGTGAAAATGACAGAGGGTCTGTGAGAGGTTTTGCTCAGTTTTAATGGTTTTAGGAGGAAACAAAATGGTTTGTGTTCAGGTAGAGATTATTCTAAAAGTTGCCTGAGGTCTTTTCACAGAATCACAATTTCACTTGGTTGCTTACTTGCTGTTCGTTCTCGAAGAGGACCATGACATCAGGGAGGTGATGCCATGACATGCCAGTGAAACAGACATAAGTAAGGGAGGGCTAGGCAAAGTCACCAGTCTCACTTTCTCTTCTGGAGCCATCTGGGTCCAGTAGCCAGATACATATCAGGATAACTGGAGATGATCCAGGATGCAGTAGGAGACCTTGGCCTTTTCAAACTGAGGTCTTTCCCAGTATCTCAGAGCTAAAAGGAACATCTGACTTTTCATCTCATCATTCAAATGAAACTGTTCTCTCCAAAGTCACTAATGATCTCTTAGTTCCCAAACCTAAAGGTCTTCTCAATTCATATCCTTCTTGAGTTCTCTGTAGCCTGACACTATTGACCTTTTCCTACTCCCTTTTCTGGGACTTTGTGACACTGCTGTCTTGTAGTTCTCCTCCTGCATATATATATATATATACATATATGTACATATATGTACATATATGTATATGTATGTATATATCAGCTCCCTCTGTCACAGACCCTCTCTTCTTTTCTCTCTGTATTATCTCTCTTGGTGATATCGTTGGCATTCATAGGTTCAACTATTATCATTCTTGGGCAAATTATTCATAGATTAAATATCAAGCTCTAGTCTATCTCCTAAACTGTAGGCCTGCATTATCAAACTGCCTATTCGACGTTTTAGATGGCGATCCCATGGGAATGTTAAATTCAACATGTCCAAAACACAGTTCATTATTATTCCCAGTTCACCAGTCTTCTAGTCAAGGGTTACTACTCCATCAAGCCAGTAACAACCTTTGTGCTGTTCTCAAACCTTTATTCTCACTCATTCCGTATAACCAAATTCTGGTATTTCTACCTTCAAAACATTTTTCGTACAGGTCGCCTTCTCTCTACTAACATAGCTTACCACTCTAGTATAGGACCTAATAGGATTCTAGCATCTCTTCCCTAGACAGTTGTCTTCTTGACAATTGTGATACCTTTACTTGGTCTCTGTACCCCAAATATGTCCCTATTCCAATCCATATTCCACATACCTGCCAAAGCAATTTTATTGAAGTATAGTAAAAAAGACCTTTTTCACACCTCCTCATAATCAATACACTCCAGTTGCTATGTATTACAGACAGGACCAAATCCTCTGTTTGACAATTAAAGCTCTTCACATCGGCACCTTTCTACTTTTCTAATCTCCTCATGTTACTCCTTCACATACTGTGATCTGACCATACTGGCCAACTTGTTCCTTGCACATGACGCAACTACTCTCCATGCCTAGAATGTTCTCTTTCTTCACCTAGTATCTCATAATCCTTGTCTTCTTTAAAGAGTCAGCTTAAATACCTCTTTCTGATCTTGGGGCATCCTTGTCAGTCCAACATTGTTGTTGTCATTCACAAAAGGCCTATGACATTGGGGAGGTGATATCATGACTTTCAGTGAACTGGATTTAAGTGAGACAGAGTTATGCAAAGTCACCAGCCTCACTATCTCCTCCAGAGCCATCTAGGTCCAATGGCAAGATACAGAACAGAACAACTGGAGATGACCCTGGATGCATTGGGAGACCTTGGCCTTTTTAAGCTAAAGTCTTTCCTAGGTTGCAGTTTGACTGAGGCAATGATGATTTAGCAATTAAGGGTAGGTAAGAAATGAAACAAAGAATGACCTATTTTACCTAGTCAAAAAAATAAAATCAGTCTGGGAGGGAAAGATTTTCAGGGTTTCTGGCCAAAACAGAAACAATTGCTATTCATACTCACTCTGAGCTATCAGGGGTCCAAACAGTGACCAAGTGAGGCTTAGGCTGGGATCTCTTGATGGTTAATCAATGAAAGCTAGAGTAATTTGAGTTTAATGAAAGATCCTTAAGAAAGAACTCTAGCAAGTAAACCCCAAGACATCTCTCGAGATTTCAGCAATCAAAATTTCTATTACTTTGGGCAGAGCACCTTCAGGGTATGATTCCTTATGTGGATAGAGGGAGAGAAAGAGGGAAGAGGAAGGAAGGAATGAACCCTGGGAGTTACGTGCTATTACAATCCGCATTTTACAACTGAGAAATCTGAGCCCAAATAGTCAAGTGACTTGCCCAAGGGCACTGATCTGGATTTGAATTCAGCTCTTCCTGACTCCAGGCTTCATACCTGCCTTTTAAACTCCTCCTTTAAGCATTTTAAAGCCCTTTGATACTTGCCCTCAGTTGACCCTTCCAGACTTATTGCTCTCATACACTATGTTCTTGCTATTCCTTGTCTACAGCATTTCTTCTCCTATTTAAGCCTTTGCAAGGATTAGAAAACACCTATTTCCTCAATTCCTAATCTTAGAATTCCTCACTTCCTTCAGAGATGCATTCCAATACTATCTCCTACATAAGGCCTGCCCTGATTTTTCACAACTATTTGTCTCCTGCAGATGATTTCTTTGTATTTTCTTTCTATGTCCCCTGTTTATAGACTTACCTATGTATGTGTTCTCAAGGAGCTTATAGTGGGTGAGGGACATACTCACCCAATATAAGCTGCTTCAGAGCAAAGACCACTTCCTTTTTGTCAGTCCAACAAGGTATTTCCGAGTTGAGTCAAACTATTTTGGAACCCAGCCCTTTCCTTCCCCATCTCCCAGGAACATCACAGCCAAAATCCAGGGCATCCAGGTCAAAGAAAAAATACCATAAGCAGACAAAAAGAAGGTTTTCAAGTACTAAAGAACCACAATAAGGACACCCAAGGCCATATTAATTCCTATAAAGGAAAGAAAAACTTGGAATATGATATTCTAAAAGGCAAGAGATAAATATTTATAACTAAGGATAACCTATCTGGCAAAACTAAGTATTGTAATCTTTGTTCGAGGTATAATTCTAGCCCCAGGCCTCTTATAGTTCAGGTTCAATGTTAGAATGAAATGAGACACTTGTAAATCATTGGACAAAGGAAGTTCAAACAGACAGGCTATACAGCAAGAACATAGTGGCACTAAGCTTCTCTGGATTAGCCCCCATCTCCATCTGGAAAGATGTTTGGTGACTGTATTATGAGAGTATGAAGCACAGTTTTAGGCAACCATCAAGTCTGAGAAGCCATCAAGTTTCAATCACACTTTATATAATTGGAATCATTACTGTCCCTGCACCAGGAAACTATCAGAGAAGCTGAGACCACTCAGGTTTCATGGAGGAGGGAGGAGGGAGTCAGGGACAGGGATGCTGACTCAAGAAAATGCTGATCCTGTCACAATCCTGCAAAGGTGGGGCTGGGGTGGCAAATGGGCCTTTAAAGGAATAGAGAATTTCTGAGTATTCCTAATGAAAAGACCAGAACTGATTAGAGGTGGAAATGGAAATGCAGACACCTCAAGAAAAATATAGAAAGGTACATATATTTGCATAACTAAAAGGGAATACATAGGGATAAATTATTTAAATGTTAATAGGGGTATGAGAAAAAATGTCTTCTCAGAATCCTAACATCTTTAAGGATCATAGGGGAAAGTTAAAATCACAAAGGGTCTGGGAGGTTTTATTCTATCTTAATGGTTTTAAGAAAAGACAAAATGGAAAGTAGAAGGGACTATATTAGGGAACTGAGGAGAAAGAAGATGAATATAACCACTATTGCATGATAGAGATGCACAAGGTAAAGAATATATATCAATGGAGAAAGGAATGGGGGAAAGGGTATCTTATGAACCTCACTTTCATCTGAATCAGATAAAAGAAGATTGAACATAATTGCACAACTGTTTTCCCTTCATCTCCCTTGTACATATTTCAGTAGAGAAATACATTGAACTTAAAGGAAAAATAGGAGGGAGCAGGGATAAGGAAGAGGTAGTATATACATGTATTCCTACATATAAATACACACACATATGTTTGCATGTCTGTGTATTCATATATATATATATATATATATATATATATATATATATATATATATATATATATACATACATACATACTTATGCAGGGCAGGATAGGCAAGAGAATAGTTATAATCAAAACAAATTAATATTGGAGGGAGAAATACATAATACAAAAGAAAATTGAAAAAGAATAAAAATTTAGGATTGCAGTGGTATAAGAAAAAGAAAAGAACTATAAGAATAAAACATGATGCTTCACTCATAAGATTACAAGTCTCAGGAAATATAATCTCATTTGTAAAGAGGGAGATGGGAGTAAAGAAAGGAAAAGGGCCAAGAGGAAAAGGTGAAGGAAATTGCGAAATCAATTATTATAACTCTATATATGAATGGAATTGACTTATTCATTAAATAGAAGATAAGAGAATGAATAAGAAAATAGAATTCAACACTATTGTGTTTACTAAAAAAGTACTGTAAAACATAATGTGAATGAGTTAAAATTAGGGGTTGAAGCAAAAACTATTATAATTCAGTTGTACTAAAAAAAAGTCCACGTAGGAGAAGGTAGAAATAATTGTTGCTAAGATAGGGCTATAGAAAATATACATATAATAAAATAGACCAGCAGATAAATTATATTATACTTAAATACACTACTGATAATGGATCAATATAATTTAATATCTAATGCATCATAAAACAGAGCAAGTAAATACTTAAAGAAAAAGTTAATCAAATTAGAGGGTGAAATAGAAAAAAAACTATAATAATGGAGGACTTCAATGTATTTTCTTCAGACCTAGATAAATCTAAACAAAAGATAACAAGAAAGAAGTTAAGGACTTGAATTGTACTTGAGAAAAATTGGAGATGATGGCACCTTTACAAAAACTAACCATATATTTAACCATAAAAACCTCACCAAAAATATCAAAAAAAAGAAATACTTAACAATTATTTTCAAGGTGTTATTTTCTTCAGCAATTTTTTGGGTCTCCTTTAGCAAGGTGTTGACCTGCTTTTCATACTTTTCTTGCATTTCTCTCATTTCTCTTCCCAGTTTTTCCTCCACCTCTCTAACTTGATTTTCAAAATCCTTTTTGAGCTCTTCCATGGCCTGAGCCCATTGAATATCTATTTTGGATGTTTGGGATACAGAAGCCTTGACTTCTATGTCTTTCCCTGATGGTAAGCATTGTTCCTCCTCATCAGAAAGGAAGGGAGGAAATATCTGTTCACCAAGAAAGTAACCTTCTGTGGTCTTATTTTTTTTTCCCTTTTCTGGGCATTTTCCCAGCCAGTTACTTGACTTCTGAGATTCCTTTCCACACCCACCTGGCCTCCAGATCTGCCCAGCTAGTGCTTGGGGTCTGAGATTCAAATGCTGCTTCCCAGCCTCAGGGCTTTCAGCGTGGGCAGGGCTGCTATTCAATGTAAGATTAAATTCAGCTGCTCAGGTGGGGCGGGGCCCCTGACCAGGGCTCAGTTCCCTCAGGGGGTTTATGTGGAGACCTTCAACAATGGATGCGAGCTCCTGCCTGCCTTGGGAGCCCCTGTCAGCTGCTGCCTCCACTGCTGCCTCCCAAGGGGGCCTGAGTTATGGAGACACCCTGCTCCCCTCTCAGCCAGCCAGATAGGGTCTCTCACTGACCTTTGTGCCTGTGGGTGGAGGGAACTGCATGGTTGCTGGAGATTCTGTCCCTGAAGCCTGCTCAGATCTGCTCCTCTTGGGGCTGCGCAGCCAGGACAGGGCTGGGCTCTGCTCCGGATCTGGTGCACGATGGACCTTTGGTGTCAGTTTTTCTGGTCTCTCTAGAACAGAAAATCCCTCCACTCCATTGTTCTGTGGCTTCTGCTGTTCCAGAATTTGTTGGGAGTTCTTCTTTACAGGAATTTTATAGGCTGTGGGTTCGGAGCTAGCATACGTGTGTCTTTCTACTCTGCCATCTTGGCTCCTCTCCCCAATAATTATTTACTTATCATAAAATAATGACAATCATTAAATAAAGGAATCTTGAGGAAAGAATTAAAAAGAAAATGGGGATTAAAAACATAAAGAACTGTTGGATCAAAGAACAAAGTATAGAAATAGTAAGAAATTTCATTAAAGAAAATGACAATAACAAAGTAATACCAAAACTCACGGTCTGCAGCTGAAGCTGTTTTAAAGGGGAAAAAATTATATTATTTTATTAACAAAAAGAGAAAGAAGAAATCAACAAATGAAATATGCACTTTTAATAACTTGAACAAGAAACAAAAAAATCCCAATTAGATAACAAAGTAGAAATTATAAAAAATAAAGAAGAAATTAGTAAAGCTGAAAACAAAAGAACATTTATTTATAAGTAAAACTAGGAGTTGTTTTTTTGTAAGTCAATATCATAGATAAAGAGTTAGTCAATCTGATTTTAAAAGAGAGAAGAAAACCAAATTGTTTATTTCAAAAATGAAAAATGAACATTGTCAGTTGAAGAGAAAACAAAGAATGTCATAAATTATTTTGATCAATTATATCCTAAGGAAATTGATGACTTATAAGCAATAAATGAATACTTACAAAATATAAAATACCATATTAATAGAATAAGAAATAAACTATTTAAATTACCTTACATTAGAAAATTAAATAGAACCAGCCACATATAAAATTCCCTTCCCCCCCAAAAGAAGTCCAGAACTGGATGGATGTATATATGAATTCTGTAAAATACACACAGAACAATTAATTCTAATACCATACAAGCTATCTGTAATAATAATAACAAAATAACACAACCTTATCCTATGTCGTAAATGTGATCTAGATACCTAAAACAAGGACAAAGTAGAGAGAGAGAAAATTATAGAACAATATTCCCAAGGAATATTGTGCAAAAATTTTAATAATGATGATGATGATAAAATATAAAGTACAACAATGTATTTAAAAGATCGTATGCTTTGACCAAGCTGAATTTATCCCAGGAATGCAGGATTTGTTCACCATAAGGAAGACTATAAATATAATAAGCCATGTTAATAATGTAAGTAATGGAAACCACATTATTATATCAATAGTGCTGAAAAGGCTTTTTGCAAAATACCACACCTCTTTCTTTTTAAAAACTTTAGAGATCAAAGGAACTAGTGGACATTTCCTTGATGCAGTAAATGGCATTCATCTAAATCCAAGAGTAAATATTGTATGTAATAGAGAAGGGATGAAAACCTTTTAAATAAGATTAGGGATAAAGTAAGGGTCTCATTATTACTGTTATTCTTTGACATAGACTGAAAAATGCTAACCACAGAAATGAGAAAAGAAAAAGAAATTGAGAGAATATGTATATGAGAGAAAAAGAATTCCTTTTTTTTGCAAATGATGTGATGGTATACTTAGAGGAACCTAAAAAGTCAACTAAAATTAATTGAAATAATAATTATACTAGAGTTGGAGGACATGGGATAAATCCACAGATATCACCAGCATTTTTATATATAGACAACAAAACCTAGCAAGAAGAGCTAGAAAGAGAAATTTTATTCAAAGTAGCTACATAAGCTATAAAATATTTGAGACTTTACATACTAAGATTAACCAAGTTATCATATGAATCTAATTATAAAATATTCTTTACAAAAATAAGAATAGATCTAAAAATTTGAAGAAGCTAATTGTTCATGAGTAGGTCAAGACAATATAATAAAGTGACAATACTGCCTAAATTAATTTACTTATTCAGTGCTGTACTAAAATATCAAAAGATTATTTTATAGACCTAGAAAAATGATAACAAAATTCCTATGAAGAACAAAGGCTCCAGAATTTCTAAGGCAGTAATAAATAAAATGTGGAAAAGAAGATGATCTATTAGTACCAGATTTTAAGCAATATTACAAAAGAGTAATCATTAAAAATGATTTGGTACTGGTTTAAAAAAATCTGAAGTCTATCAGACATCTATACCAGTTAGGTACACAACATACAGAAACAGATTAACATAGTGATTGATAAATTAAAAAACCACAGTTGGTGGTTTCAGGAATACTATCTTAAAAAAAGATCTTATGAAAAACTGGAGAGAAATCTGAAAGAAATTTTACATTTAGATCAATACCATATACCAAGATAAAGTCCAAATGGATAAAAGGTCCCATAAAAAAATTGAGAAAAAAGAAGAAATTACTTCTAAGATGAATGGAAAGGGAAAGAGTTTGGGACTAAATAAATGACAGAGGATCACAAAAGATAAAATGAAACTTTTATTATATGCAATTGAATTTCTTTTTTCACAAACAGAAATAATGCAGCTAAGATTAGACAGAAACAAGTAACTGGGAGGGGGGAATCTTTGAAACAAGTTTTCATGTTAAAACAAAAGTTAAAGTCTAATATCTAAAATGTTAAAGTAACTGATCCAAGTTTACAAGAATAAGAGTCATATCCCTGCTAGGCCTATACTCCAAAGAAATAAAAGAAAGAAGAAAAAGATCTACATATACAAAAATATTCATAACATCTCTGTTTACAACAGCCCCAAATTGTAAACTAAGGAAGTGAATTCCTATTGTGCTAAACATATTGTGATACATAAATGTAATGGGATATTATTGTGCCATAAGAAATGAGATGGAAAATTTCAGAGGGAACTGGGAAGATGTCTATGAGCTGATACAGAGTGAAGTGAATAGAAATAAAAGAACAATTTAGAACATTTTTAGAACTCTGATCAGTGTAATGATAAACCAGAAGTTCAAAAATAAATGAAGATAAAACATGCCACCCACTATTTGATAGAGAGATTAGAAAATAGCAAGAGAGATACATTTTTGGACATTTGGGAGTTTGTTTTGACAGACTCCGTCAAAATATATGACAAACTATGTTACATATTGAGAGATTTGTTTTGTTTTGTTTTTACTTGATTAATGGAGGCAAGGGGAAGTACTGTGGGAGAAAAAGATTAATTTTAAAAATACTTGTTACTTAAAAAAATTAAAAAACAAAAAAATAAAAAAAGAATATGGTGTTACACTATGAACTCATTTTTAATTATAGTAAAAAAGACCCACAAACATTAGTGAGGAAAGAAAACTTAAATATTTATTAGAGTTATTAGTCAATAATTTTCATCAATGGGAGAGGAGTGGAGCCAAGATGACAGAGTGAGAGCAACTACTCACCTAAGCTCTAAGACAAACTCCTTCAGATACTTCAAAAAAGAGAATCTGAACAAATTTTAGAGTGGCAGAATCCAATAGGAGACAGAGTGAGGAAGATTTCCAATCAAGGACAGACTGGAAAGTCCACAGGAAGGATCTGTTGCATGGGGCTAGAGGAGCTCATAGCACACAACGCACAGGCTGTACCAGCTCAGACCCCATCAGAGCAAAGTCGAGCAGGAAGCCATGGGAGATCTGAAGCAGCAGCAGCACTGTAGAATCTCAAACATATCAGCCCAGGATGGCAGTCCAGTGGAACTGAGTGACAGAAAACCACAAAACCCCAGGTAATAGCAATGGTCACTCCTAATACTATCAGCCCACAGATTAAATGTCTGTAAATCACCTACTCAGACTTTTGGGGCCCAAGATGGCAGAGTGATCAGTAAACGCTCTATCTCTTCCCTTGTTGACATTGAAAAACTCAGAGAATATTTCCCCAGGAAAAATCATGGAACAGTGGGATCAGCCAAAGGGGTAAACAGTCTCTTAACCTGTGAGGTTAGGAAAATCACAAAGCGGGGGGGTCTCTCTTGCTGTGTCTGAAGGGGACCAGTACAGTACTGGAGCTGTACCAGACAGTTCCACCTCAGTGAACCAGGAGGAGATTCTGAGTTCCAGAGGGGTAGAACCTATAATCATCAACACCAGGATCCCAGGCATGCCTCAGCACAGGCAGGGGAATAAGGAAGACACTAGTGAAAACGGGATTCACCAGCCACTGAGCCTGCCTGTGCTCAGGAGACAAGACCTTATGTGGCCAGATCACACCTTGCCCACATTTAACACAGCTAACTCCAGGGTAACTCTGGGGAAACTCAGAAAGACATCACCTGTCCCCTGCTTTGGCACATCAGCCAACTCAGCATGAGGTAAGCTATGGCATTCTAGCTTTTAGTTGAAAGAACCAGAGGCCACAAAACACAAAGCCTCAAGTTCTAAGCACAAGAACTGTGGGACAGAAGCCCTGTGTCTCAGAAGCAGAGATCCACTTTAAAAGTCAGGGAAAGGGTAATCGTTATGAGCAAGAAGCAAACCAGAAAAGATAAGATCATAGAATCTTTCTATGGGGTCAAGGATCAAAACACAAATGCCAAAGAGGGCAGCATTGGGACTGTACTCCCATCTGAAACTTCAGAAGGGAATATGAACTGGTCTGAAGCACAAAGAGCATTCTTGGAAGAGGTCAAGAAGGATTGTAAAAGTCAAATTAGGAAAGTAGAAGATAAATTGGCTCATGATTTTAAAAATATGAGAAAAGAAATCACAAAAGAATTTAATAGGAAAATTGGACTAATGGAAAAGGAAGCCCAAAACTTAACTGGGAAAATTGGACAAATGGAAAAGGAAGTACAAAAACTAACCGGAGAAAGTAACTCCTTAAAAGGAACAATTGGATAGATGGAAAAGGAGATGCAAAAGTTAGCTGAGGAAAACAATTTGATAAAAATTAGCATTGGGCAAGTAGAAGTTAATGACTCTGTGAGACAAGAATCAGTCAAACATAATTTAAGGAATGGAAAGATAGAAGAAAATGTAAAATATCTAATTGGAAAAACAACTAACCTGGAAAATAGATCCAGGAGAGAAAAATCTAAGAATTACTGGTCTACCAGGAAACCATAATATAAAAAAGAGCCTGTACAATATCTTCCAAGAAATCATCAAGGAAAACTGCCCAGAAGGCAAAATAGTCATCAAAAGAATCCACCTTCCACCTCCTGAAAGAAATACTGAAGGCAGTTGGAAAGAAACAATTCAAATATCAAGGAGCTACAGTCAGGATCACACAGGATCTTGCAGCTTCTACATTACAAAATTGGAGGGATTGGAAGATGATATTCTGTAAGGCAAAAGAGCTGGGACTACAACCAAGGATCAATTACCTAGCAAAATTGAGTATAATATTTCAGGCAAGGAGATATACATTCAATGCAATAAGGGATTTCCAAACACAAGTTTCAGGAGAGGCACAAAAAGGTAAACAGGGGAAAAATCTTGTTGTTCAATATGGGCAAATTGTTTACATCTTTGTAAGTGAAAATAATACTTATTAATTTTGACAATTGTAAATTTATTTTGATATATAGAAGGGATATACATAGATAGAGGAAGTGGGTATAAATATGTGATGATAATGCAATTTAAGGGTGTGAAGTGATTGTAATGGGAGATGTGAAAAGGAGGAGGCAGAAAAAGGTAAATTACATCACAGGAAGAGGCACAAAAACATATTACAGTAGAGGAAAAGAGGGGAGGGAGATGAGCATCGTTTGAGAGTTACTCTCATCTGATTTGGTTCAAGGAGGGAACAATAAACTCAGTTAAGTATAGAAATCTAACTAGCTCCATAGGCAGCAGGAAGGTAAAGGGTAAAGAAAAGGGAGGTGAGGCCAAACAGGAGGGAAGAAGTAGTAAGGGAAAAGGGTAGTCAAAGAGAGGAGGGCTGAAAGAAGGGAGGGAAGACTGAGGGAGTTGGTGGTCAAAAACTAAAACTCTATTGTGGAGGAGAAGGGAGAAGAGAGAACTGAAAGAATAAATGTGGGGGAAAGAGAATGGAGGCAAAGACACATACTGTAATCATAACTGTGAATGTGAATAGGATGGAACTCTCTCATAAAACGGAGGCAGATAGTAGAACCATTGTTTACAAGAAACACATTTGAAATGGGGGGATACACACAGGGTAAAAGTAAAAGGTTGGAGCAGAATATATTATGCTTCAGCTGATGTAAAAAAAAGCAGGGGTAGCAATCCTAATTTCAGACAAAGCAAAAACAGAAATAGATCTAATCAAAAGAGATAAGGAAGGAAACTACATCCTGCTGAAAGGCACCATAAACTGTGAAGCAATTTCATTACTAAACATGTATGCCCCAAGTGGTATAGCATCCAAATTCTTAGAGTAGAGGTTGGGGGAGTTGCAGGAAGAAATAGACAGCAAAACTATACTAGTGGGGGACCTCAGCCTCCCCCTCTCTGAACTTGATAAATCTAATCTTAAAATAAACAAGAAAGAAGTTGAGGAAGTGAATAAAACTCTGGATAAGGTAGATATGATAGATCTCTAGAGAAAATTGAATGGGGATAGAAAGGAATATACCTTTTTCGGAGTGGTAGATGGTACATATACAAAAATTGACCATGTTTTAGGGCATAAAAACCTCAAAATCCTGTGCAGAGAGGCAGAGATAGTCAATGCATCCTTCTCAAATCATAATGCAATAAAAATTATATGTAATAAAAGGCCATGGAATGATAAACAAAAAATTAATTGGAATCTAAATAATGTAATCCTAAATAACGTAATAATGAGTTAAAGAACAAATCACAGAAACCATCAACAACTTCATTCAAGAGAATGACAATGAGGCAATGTATCTAATCTTATAGGATACTGTAAAAGCAGTTCTTGGGGAAGTTGTGTATCTTTGAATGCCTGCATGAATAAAATAAAGAAAAGAGGAGATCAATGAATTGGGCATGCAACTGAAAAAGCTAGAAAAAGAACAAATTGAAAATCCCCAAGTAAATACCAAATTAGAAATACTGAAAACCAAAGGAGAGATTAATAATTTTCATGAAGACCATTTTCATATCCTAGAAGTAATGTTATATGCTATCTATTCCCATTTTTACATACAGTTTATGTTGAAGGGAATTGTCCTTTCAATGTTTGCTACTATTTGCTTGTCTTGAGAGTTGATGTAAAACTTATTCATTGTCTTTTTTCTGAAATTGGATTAAATAGTCCAAATCAAGATGTTTTCTCTTATTAATTTGGGAATCTTGCATTTTTGCAAATAATCAACCATTGAATAAATTGTTGGTTTTATTGGCATATAGTTGGGCAAAATGATTTCTAAAAATTGATTCTTCATTTGTTGTGAATTTTCCATTTTCATTTTTAATGCTAGTTATTTTTTCCTTTGAAAATTTCCATCAGTTTGGGCAGAGCCAAGATGAGGGAGTAAAAGCAAAGACTTGCTTGAGGTCTCCCCCAAATCCCTATAATACCTGTAAAAAAATGACTGAACAAATTCTAGAGATGCAAAACCCACAAAATGATGGAGTGAAACAAGTCTCCAGACAAGACAGCCAGGATGGTTGACAGAAAGCGTCTATCACACAGGACTGGGAGCAGAGTACAGTGGAGCATTGGTCACACCAGCATATTTAGGGCCAGAGCAGGCTCAAGGGACTGAATCACTGGGAGCTGTGGTGATTTTCAGACATTTTGGCCCACAAATGCTGGACAGCATAGACAGTCAGTACGAAAACTCTTTCAGACCTGAATAGGGGAGGGGCATAGTCTGACCCCAGCCCCAGAGTGGCAGAGGTAGTGGCAGCAGCAGTGGCAGCAGCAGCAGGAGCTGCTTCTGGAGTTCCCAGCCCACAGACAGTGTGGGGCTCAAGTAGCTGATCAGAGGGTAATTGCAGGGATCTCTTTATTGGCATTGAGGCAGGATTCACCAGCTTTGCCCTGCTTAGATTTGAGTCACAGTCCTGGATGGCAGTCTTGGGGCAAGGAAAGGCACAGGTATGGTGGAGCTTGTGGTGTAGTGGAGAGGGAATCCTCCTCCAAGACAGAAAAGAGTGCCTGTGACCACTCACAGACAAGAGCACAGACCAGTAAAGAAGTAAAAACCCTCTCCTTTGATCATGCCACATTGGAAGAACTAAATATTTACATGCCCCTAGAAGTAGTTCTGAAAATAACTGCACAAAACCCTTGGAGTTTGGGACAATAAAACACCCCTCCCCCGCTGGAAGCAGAGTTTTACCCTGAGTCAAGTATTTGGCTGGGAAAATGAGCAAACAGTGTACAAAACTTAGACTGTATAATCTTACTTTGGTGATGAAGAAAGCAAAACATACAACCAGAAGAAGACAACACAGTCAAAGTACCTACATTTAAAACCTTCATGAAAAATATGAATTTGTCACAGGCCATGAAAAAGACTTAGAAAGAATTTTAAGCTCAAGTAAGAGAAGTAGAGAAAAAATTGTGAAGAGAAATGAGAGTGATGCAAGAAAACCATGAAAAAACTCGTCAACAGCTTGCTAAAGGAAATCCCCCAACATTCGAAAGAAAATAACACTTTAAAAAACAGATTAACTCAAAGGGCAAAAGAGGTCCATAAAACTAATGAGGAGAAGAGTGCTTTAAAAAGCAGAATTGGTCAGATGGAAAAGGAGGTCCAAATGCTCACTGAAGAAATTGATTCCTTAAAAATTAGAATGGAGCAAATGGAAGTCAATGACTTTTTAAGAAATCAAGAAAATATAAAACAGAACCAAAAAAAAGAAAAAAGAAAAAATAGAAGACATTGTCAAATATCTCATTGGAAAAACCACTGACCTGGAAAATAGATCCAGGAGAGATAATTTAAAACTTATTGGACTATCTCAAAAAAAGAACCTAGACATCATCTTTCAAGAAATTGTCGAGGAAAACTTCCCTGATATTCTAGAACCAGAGGATAAAATAGAAACTGAAAGAAACTACTGATCACCTCTTGAAAGAGATCTTCTAAAAAAAAAAAACTTCTAGGAATATTGTAGCCAAATTCCAGAGGTCCCAGTTGAAGAGATAATATTGCAAGCAGCTAGAAAGAAACAATTCCAGAATTGTGGAAACACAATTAAGATATGATATTCCAGAGGTTAAAGGAGCTAGGATTCAAACCAAGAATCACCTATCCAGAAATACTTAAGGAAAGTAATGGAAATTCAATGAAACAGAGGACTTTCAATCATTCTTCATGAAAAGATCAGAACTGAATAAAAAATTTGACTTTCAAATACAAGAATCAAGAGAAGAATGAAAGGTAAACAGGAAAGAGAAGTCCTAAGGGACTTACTAAAGCTGAACTGTTTACATTCCAACATGGAAAGATGATATTTCTTTTTTTTTTAATGAGTGAAATAAAGATTTACTTTCATAGTTCCCCCACACCCCTCAAATATACATGTACATTGTATTTACCTAACTATTGAAAATAGTTCTCACTTATAGAGTACATTGTGGGCATAGGGCTATAGGTAATTCAACATCATTTCCAGTTTACATACCACTTCAGTAGGTCAGATATGCCCCCTGCATATAACTTCTTCGTTGTTATTTTTTAAATTAATTTATTTAACTTTTTTACATTCATTTTCACAAAATTTTGGGTTCCAAATTTTTTCCCCATTTGTCTTCTCCTCCACCCCAATACACTAAGCATTCTAATTGCTCCTATCATCAATCTGCCTTCTCTTCTATCAAATCTCCCTTCCCTTGTCCCCATCTTCTATTTTGTCCTGTAGGGCCAGATAACTTTCTATTCCCCATTACCTGTATTTCTTATTTCCTAGTAGGAAGAACAATACTCGACTGTTGTTCCTAAAACTTTGAGTTTCTTTTCTCCCTATCCCTCCCTCCCGACCCATTCCCTTTGGGAAGGCAGGCAACTCAACATAGGCCATATCTGTGAAGTTTTGCAAATGACTTCCATAATACTCATGTTGTGTAAGACTAACTATATTTCCCTCCATCCTATCCTGCCCC
>CM053769.1:422775736-422797641 GCA_028658325.1 Potorous gilbertii
GCTTTTCTTGCATCTCTCTCATTTCTCTTCCCAGTTTTTCCTCCACCTCTCTAACTTGATTTTCAAAATCCTTTTTTGAGCTCTTCCATGGCCTGAGCCCATTGGATATTTATTTCAGATGTTTGGGATACAGAAGCCTTGACTTCTATGTCTTTCCCTGATGGTAAGCATTGTTCTTCCTCATCAGAAAGGATGGGAGAAGATATCTGTTCACCAAGAAAGTAACTTTCTATGGTCTTATTTTTTTTTTCCCTTTTCTGGGCATTTTCCCAGCCAGTTACTTGACTTCTGAGATTCCTTTCCAGAACCACCTCACTTCCAGATCCACCCAGCTAGTGCTTGTGGACTGAGATTCAAATGCTGCTTCTCAGCCTCAGGGCTTTCAGCGTGGGTGGGGCTGCTATTCAATGTAAGATTAAATTCAGCTGCTCAGGTGGGGCAGGGCCACCACCCAGGGCTCAGTTCCCTCAGGGGGTTTATGTGGAGACCTTCAACAATGGATCCGAGCCCCTGCTTGCTTTTGGAGCCCCTGTCTGCTGGTGCCTCTGCTGCTGCCTGAGTTATGGGGACACTCCACTCCCCTCTTGGCAAGCCAAACAGGCTCTCTCACTAACCTCTGGTGTCTGTGGGTGGAAGGACCTGCACGGCTGCTGGAGATTTTGTCCCTAAAGCCTGCTCGGATCTGCTCCTCTTGGTGCCATGTGGCCAAGGCAGAGCTAGGCTCTACTCCAGGTCCGGTGCATGATGGACCTTTGGTGTTGGTTTTTCAGGGCTCTCTGGAACAGAAATCTCCCCAACTCTGTTGTTGTCTGACTTCCACTGCTCCAGAATTCGTTGGGAGCTCTTCTTTACAGGTATTTTATGGGCTATGGGTTAGGAACTAGCATATGTGTATGTTTCTACTCCACCATCTTGGCTCCTCCCCTGAAAGATGATATTTCTAACTCATGAGACCTTTATCAGTATTAGGGTAGTGGGAGGGACAAGATAGAGAGATAGATAGATAGATAAATAGATAGATAGAGGGCATATGGTGAATTGAATAGGAAGAAATGATATTAAAAAATAAAATTAAGGAGTGAGAGAGAAAAAATGTTGGGAGAAGGAGAAAGGGAGAGATAGAATGGGGTAAATTATTTCACATAGGAGAGACAAGAAAAAGTTTTTACAATGATTGGGAAGAGGAGGGAGATGAGAGGGAATGAGTGAACCTTAAGCTCTCATCAGTTAGCTTAAGGAGGGAACATACACACTCAGGGGGGTATTTTACCCTACAGGAAAGTAAGGGTAAGGGGAAAATGAGTCAGATAACAGAAGTGAGGACAGATTGGGGGAGAGAGTTGTTGGAAGCAAACACTTTTGAAAAGGAACAGGGTCAAAGGAAAGAGTAGAATAAATGGGGGAGTGGGATAGGAGGGAGTGTAGTTTCTTTTAATCAAGTCTATTTTTGTTTTTACCTTTCTCCTTTTTGAGGTCAGATGAAGCATAAAAGATTTTGCTCCACTGTCATACTTTGTGTAAAATTTTATGTTTCAATCATGTTTCATATAAACAACACACATCATATTTTGTTTTTCTAATTTTTTATAAACAAGTTCAACCTAACTAATCTATCTATTCAATGCCACCTCAATTAAATTACTAAAAATTTATTTTACTGAACTAGAAAAAAACAGAAAAATTGATTTGGAAGAATGAAAGGTCAAGAGTTTCAAAGAAACTAGTGAAAAAATGTAAAGGAAATAGATTTAGCATTACCAGCACTCAAACTCTAAGGCAGTAAATATCAAAATTATCCAGTACTGGCTAAGAAATAGAAAGGTAGATTAGTAGAACAGAGTAGACACACAATACACAGAAGTAAAAATTTTAGTAACATTGTGTCTGACAAACGTAAACATTTAGTTTGGGGGATTAGATTTTATTATTAAACAAAAATGATTGAGAAAGCTAGAAAACTGTTTGGCAGAAATTGGGCACAATTCAATACCAATGGATACATGACCTAGATATAAAGGGAGCCAGCACATGAAAATTAGATGAATATGGAATGTATTACCTATCAGATTCATGGATAGGAGAACAATTAATGAATTAACAAGAGACAGAGAGCATTGTGAATTGTAAAATGGACACTTTCAACTATGTTAACTTAAAAAATTATTATACAAATAAAACCAATAAAGTCAAAATAAGGAGAAAAACAGAAAATTGGGGAAAGTTTTTCATGGAATATCTTAGATAAAGGTCTCATTTCTCTAATATGTGAAAGACTTTGTCAAATTTATAAGAATATGAATCATTCACCAATTGATAAATAGTTAAAGAATATGAGAAGGGAGCTTTTTGATGAAGAAATCAAAACTATTCATAGTTATATGGAAAAAATGCTCTACATCATTATTGATGAAAGAAATGCAAAATTAATACAACTTTTAGATATCATCTTACACTTATTAGATTGGTTAAAAATGATAGCTGCTCTTTAATATACCTAAATAAATTGCGGTATATGTGGTGAAGGAATACCACTGTGTTATAAGAATTGATAAGCTGGTTGAGTTTAGAAAAACATGGAAATATTTGGACCTATGAAAGAGGATGCTATCCAACTCTAGAGAAACAACTCAGAATCAGAATTATGTACAATATGATTTTACATATGTATGTGTATATGAGTATATATGTGCATATATGTATATATGTGTGCATGTACATATATATTAATTTTTAATTATAACCTTCTCTAGGACAAGATGGTAAGAGAGGGGAAAAAAGTGCACAGTAGAGAATAAAAGAAAGCAGAGGGAAACAAAAAAAAAGCTGAATAGCTCTGAAAACAATGTGAACTATATATTAAAGAACTTTTCAAAAAAAAATAAATAGTCTGAAATTGAAATTTATATTGATCCTTTATATTCTGTTCTGTACATGGAAATGTTCTTTTTTCCCTCATTTTGTATTTAAGTTTAAAACATATAAAAATTTTTAAAAGAGGGAAAATAAGTAAATAAAAAGTGATTTCAAACCATTCACATTCAGTTACCATCATGTATATTTCCTTCTGTCCTATTCACTCATACTTTTTCCTCTCCTCCATCCCTTTATGATTGGGATCTGGGTTAGGGAAAGACAAGAGGGAGAGAAGAGCAAAAAGACATTAACAAATACTACTAAGTATAGATCATCGGTGTTGAGCACACCCCTTTCTCAGCATCTTTTTCTTCATAAAGGGATGGAGGAGAGGAAAAGTCTTATCCTTTTTTATTTAAAAGTATCTATCCATTTATTACTCAGTAGTCACCCTGCTGGTGAACCTTTCCAAATTTAGTCCTTGGATAACAGTTTCCATTATCAGACACTGGTAGAAGACTTTTCAACTTGGTAAGATTTGTCAGAGTTTGTGTTCTCTTGGCATAACCTTTGAGGACCTAGAACAACCTCTAGGACAAAAAGGAGTAATGCATGTAGCAGGACTCCTTTTTGTAGAGTGAATAAATATTATGTTTTACAGATGGGTATATTACTATTTTTCAAGTTCTAGGTGTTGAAACAACCTGAAATCCAACAGTTATCTTGGTTCCTTTAAGAATCAGAGAAGGAAGTGGGAAAGATCCTATCATTAGCTGGTTCTAGGGGTCCTGGAGTTGGGAAAGGAGGAAAGGGGAAAGAAAATAGCTTACATCCCTAGCAGCACTGCTCTTTTGGGGTTCTGACTCATCTAGCAAAACACCCTAGCATGAAGTGACCCTTAGTTTCACTCCCCCAGAGGTACATTGGGACAATTTTACAAACCTTGGCCAATAGAACTCTTATCAATATAATTTGGAGGGTAAATTTGTAAAGTAGGGATATATTGTGGGGTAAACTAGACTTCACAATAGTTACTAGAAAGTCCTTTCATTTCCTGATTCTGTCCAGGCTCACTATTTTATTCTCCTCTTCTGCTTTCCCTTCCCTGAGATGTTATGGATTGGGATGAATAGCTCACAGAATGTGACTTTATAGGATCATAGGATCCTGACTACAGTGCCCAGGAATCTGGAAACACAAAGCCTTTGGGGAATCATCAAAGTTCACTTCTGGGTCACACCAACTAGCCTGGATTCTCAGGTCCTACCATTGCTTGGATTGTTTCTCCCATATGGAATACCTTTCTACCTTCCTCTCTTTGTATAAAAACCATTTGAAGTCCATCTCACATCTCCTACAATAAATCTTCCTGGAGGAATTCTCCAGCCCACAGTGCTCTCTCACTCAGTCATCCATTGATTCACTCAACAACTAATCATCATCATACTTCGTACCATTTGTAGAAACCCTTCCCAACTCTGTCTAGTAAAAAGAATATTGGTTTTAGTTTCAAAAGACCTGAGGTTGAATCCTGCTTCTGAGGGAGTCTGAGAGGCATCATTGTATAGAGAAGTGGTTTTCAAATTTTTTGGTGTAAGATAATACTTACACCCTTAAAAAATTATCAAGAAACTCCAAGAGCCTCTGTTTATGAGGTTTATAGCTTTCAAGATTTATGGAATTAGAAATTTAAATAAACAAGTTTTAAAATATTTATTAATTTATTAAAATAATATATTCATTATATGTTAATATAAATAACATGATTTTAAGAAAAATAACTATTTTATTAAAAATATTCACTGAGTAGCATTGTTTTGCATCTCTTTGAAAATCTAATATCTCTCAATAAAAGACAACTGGATTCTTCTATTTACTTCTGCATTCAATCTGCTGCAATATATGGTTTTAGTTGAAGTATAGGATAGTACAGCTTCACACAGACATGTAGTTGGAAAAGGGATACTACTTACCCCTTCCCTTCAACAGTCTCAGCCTCTGTACAGTACACTAAGAGAGGGACACATTTAAAAAAAAGCAGAGGTTAGTTACATGGCTCAAACCCCATGAGCAGTGTGGGTTATGACATCTCCAGACCAGTAACCTAGAAGCCTTAAAGTGGAATAACCAGGGCAAGAGTCCCAGACCAAAGGGAAATCTGCAGTTTTGTCACTCTGAACCAGAAAATCTTCCCAGCTGGCTGAGAGTGGTTGGGTCCAGCAATCTACTGTTCTTCAGACCCAAACTCAGATCAGAAACTTGCAGAATGCACAAAAGAGGGGCAACAAAGAGACTGTGTCCTAGATTTGACTATTTGGGGAGCATGGAAAACTTTCAGGTCCCAAATCTGAGCTGTCCTTGAGATCCTGGAAAAATAGCATTTCAGTCCCCCCAAGAAAGCAGCAACAGGTCCAGACCCAACTTTCCCTAATACAGAAATCTGGCCCAAATACTAAATCCAAAGTCAAGAAGTACACTGGAAGAATGAGTAAACAAAAAAAAAATTCTTACTATAAAAGCTATTATGGTGAGATGTTCAAGATACAAACATAGAAGAAAATGACTCAAAAAAATTCTACAAGCGAAGCCTCAAAGCAAAATACAGTTGGACACAAATTGCACTAAAATTTGTCTAAGAAATTAAATAAGCACTAAAAAATGATATTGTCAATGAAATAGGAGTGATGAGAAGAAAAAATGGAAAAGAAATGAAAGTTATAGAAACAAGAATTGAAAGTGGAAAATTAGCAGCTTAACATAAAAGGTACTTTGTTTTGTACAAAACCTAGATTAGAATGATGATGGACCAAATAGGAAGCCAATGACTCCATGAGGCAGCAGGAAATATTAAAATAAATTTAAACAATTAAAAAAATAGAAGAAAATATAAAGTATAGCAAAAATAACTGACCTGGAAAACAGAACAAAGAGAAAAAAAATTAAGAAATTAAGAATTATCTGCATGTCATGACCAAAAAAGAACACAGACATATTTCATGACATCTTGAAAGAATACTGCTCAGATTGCTTAGAACCAGTGAGCAAAGTGGAAATAGAAGAAACCTCCTGAAAGAAATCCCAAAATGAAAACTTCTAGTAATATCAAAGCCAAAATCCAGCTTCTAGATCAAATTTAAAATATTGCAAACAGTCAGAAAAAGAAAATCAAGCACTGAGGGGAAATAGTCAGGATCATATATGATTCAGCAGCCACCCATATAGAGAATTCAATAGCTTGGAATATGATATTCCAGAAGGCAAAAGATATGGGTTTACAACCAATAATAACTTGTATAGCAAAAAATGGACTCTATTTAACGAAATAGAGAACTTCTAAGTATTCCTGATGAAAGTACCAGGACTGTGTAGAGTTTGGATAGAGAAATTAAGAGATATATAAAAAGGAAGCATGAACAAACAAGAATAAATTTCCAACTTTCTAATAAGGGGAGATAATCCTTATCATCATTAAGGGTCATGGAGATTCTAATTAGACAGAAGGCCTGGGAGTGCGTCTATTATGTCTTGATGATCTTAAAAGAAGAAAGGGAGGGGAAGAGGAATTATCTCACATAATCAGGAAATACAAGTAGACATCTATATAAAGAAGGGAGGAATGGTTGACACTGGAATTTAACAGTTTTCTGTTCTGTTCTGAAATGGTGAAAGGAAGGAAGAATATAGAGAAAAGACAAAGACTGAGAAAGGGAGACACATAGAGAGATAAAGAGAGACAGAGAGAGAGAGAGAGAGAGAGAGAGAGAGAGAGAGAGTTGGGTACAAAAATCCATTTCCCTCCTATTTGAAGGGAAAGGAGAGAAAGGAGAAATGGTAACTAGAGGGAAAGTATATCAAGGAAGGAACTAGTCCTAAGGAAAACAAGTCCTAAAGATGTTTTTAAAACATTTATAGTTCTTGTTGAAGGAATTAAGTATGAGAAGTTGAGGGGATACCCATAAATTGGGGAGTGGCTGAATAAGCTGTGGTTCATAAGTGTGGTATAATACTTTTGAGCTGTAAGAAATGATGAAGATCGTTTCAAAGAAACCTGGGAAGACATATAAATTGATACAGAGTAATATCAACAGAACTAAAAGTACATTTTTACAAAGACAACATGGTAAAAGCAAACAACTTTGAAAGAAATGGGAATCCTGATCAGTGTAATGACCAACGATGATGCCAGAGGATTAATGAGGAAAAATGCAACCGACCTTGTGATGGAGAAGTGCAGGATTCAGAGAATAGAATAAGCCCCTTTTGCTTTTTTTTTTAACATGACCAATGTGGAAATTTGTTTTATTTGACAATGCATGTTTGTACTCCACAAGGTTTTTGTTTTTCCTTCATTTCCAATGGGAAAAGGGACATTGGAGGGGATGCAAAGAAGGCAGATCTTTGCTGATTGAATAAATATAATTGAAAAAGAAATATGAGAATTGTTGTATTTTTTATGTCTTATATTCTTGCTAGAATTTGAACTCTCCTGAGAAGAGAACTTGTCTTAATTTATCTATCTCCTCAGCCATGCCAAGCACAGGGTTTTCCTTCTATTCTTTTATCGCCTTTACATCGATCATAACCTCCTGTCAGTTTTTATGTGTCCCTAGACCTTGACCAGCATAACTTTGCAGGAACTATTTAATTATAATTTACTGGATTGAATGGAGTTTAAGATCCCTGTCATGCTTGCCTTCCTGTCAATACCTTGAAGCCAGTTGCCTGTACATGACCTTTGGTAACTGTACACTAAGTATCACCTTCTGCCTGAATATCAAGTCTGTATGAGGTTGGGAGAATGCTGGTGAATATATTTTATTTTCCTAAGAGTTAACTCAAACCTACTTCTAAAATCTGTTACAAAACTGAGGATGGAAATAATGAAACTTGTTATCTGCCAAAATTCCTCAGGCCAGTAACTTGATCAACTGTAAAGGGATTGGGTAGAGAGATAGCATGGAATTGTGCAGTGGTGTGATTTTAGGCAAGTCAACCAATGTCTACGGGTTTCAGTTTACCCATTTGTAAAATTAGGAGATAACCTCTAAGGTTAGAATTTCTAAAACCAAATCTCATGATTTTTTTGTTGTTGTTGATCCAGGAGCCAGGACAGCCAGAAAACCTAGATTCTAGCCTTAGTTCTACTGATACCAGTTCTTTGTGTCACTGGGAAAATCACTCATCTTCTCTGAGTCCTAGTTCCTTCATTGTAAAATATTAATACTAATCCTTGCCTGATCTCCCTCCTTTTCAAGACTATTATGAGGATTCAAAGAGAGGATGGATGAGAAAATACTCTTCTCTTCTCCTCTCCTCTCCAACTCTCTCTCTCTCTCTCTCTCTCTCTCTCTCTCTCTCTCTCTCTCTCTCTCTCCCTCTCCTTCCCTCTCTCTCATTCTCTCTCTCACTCTCACTGTCTCTCACTTTTTCCCCATCACTGTCTATCTCTATACCTCTGTCTCTGTGTCTTTTTCTCCATCTGTCTGTATCTCTCATCTATTCACATTTTGGCATGTATCTATGGAACTAGTCACATATGAGTTCAGTCTAGCCCTGGGAACCAGATCACCAATTACTTACTGACCTGGCCAGAACTCCTTGTCTCCATTCCCAATTCACCTGTGTTAAGAATAACACATTATAGAAGCAAAGTCAACCACCACTGCATTGCTAACACAGTATGCATAGTACCTTGGAGAGCAGGGGTCTCAAGCAACTGATTCTTTCCACATCCCATGGCTGGCAAAATTCTACCTTGTGTGCCATCTGACAAAGTCAAAGAAAAAAGAATTTTAAAAAACCTTTTCTCCTAATACCTTTCCCTACTTTAGCCTTACATCTCCCCAGTTCCTACTGTTCTCTGTCTTGTTCTATCAATCACTATAGAAACCCAGTTCTATTTCTGACATCCTAGATCCTTTCATACTAAATCTCTTTATTTTATAATCTATCTACCTCCCTGGTCTTACAGCCCCCTGACTCTCTCCAAAAGACTGATCTCATCCTTGACCATCCTCTCCTCAGTTGCTTCTTATGCACTCCAACCCAACGGATAAAAAGGTAAGTTTAGGAAGATTTGAGAAAGAAGAGATCACTTGTAGCTCATACCCTTGCCTTTCATTGCTATTTATAAATTATCCCTCCTCTACTTTTCTCACTGTCTTTAGGGCTCTTACATCTCCTTTCTCTCTTATCTATATTTAAGGTCCATTCTTGTATATCACCCCGTTCAGACCACTGTTGCCATAACCTATCAGTTCCAAGTAACCCTTTCTCCTTTCTAAAAGAATTCAATAATAAAAACAACTTTGAGGTTTGACCTCATACCCAGAAAATTGACAAAGATGACAACAGATGAAATAGTCCATGTTGGAAAGGCTGGGGGAAAATGTCACACTAATAAACTATTGGTGTTAATCCAATCATTGCGGAAGGCAATTTCCTTCCAGGCATTTTGGGGAAAAAATTATGCTTAAAAACATAAACAAAATGTGAATGCTCTTTGACCCAGAGCAACCCCTACTATGCATATATCCCAAATTTGTCAGAAACAGAAAGGTCCCATAGGCACCAAAATAGTCAGAGCATCATTTTTTTTCCTGTAGCAAAAAAATGAAAACAAAGTAGGTGCCACTTGATTGAGGAATGACTAAAGAAATTAGTACATAAAGGTAATGGGGTAAAATTTTGCCATTAAAAATAAAATAATATTTAAAATATCATATGAATTGATGAATATGAAGAATTCAGATAAGCATGGACCATGAAAAAAATTACATGATCTGATGCAAAAAGCAATAAGTAGAACACAATATATACAGTGACTATAATGACAATACCTGGGACAAATAAGTAAAAAAGTTGAAACCCAATGCCATATAACTTATAATTATATACCCATATTGACCCAAGAGAAGAGTTCAGAAAATGTGTCTCTCTCTATTAGTGGAAGAAGGGTACTGCAGGGTTTTTGGAATGTTGCATACTATGCAAAACAGGATTGATGTGTTGGTGGATTTTGCTGAACTGTTTTTTTTCCTCTTTTATTTTTAACCTTTGTTACACAGTATGGCTTACCTGATAGGGGAATGGAATAGATTTTAAAATGTAAGTACTGTAAAAACAAAAAAAATCAATAAAAATAAGATTTCTAAAAGGAGTTCAATATCTAGTTATACTCTTCCTCTATGCCTACTCCTGCCCTCTTATTTAAAGACTTTATATTTAGATGTCTCTTTGAATACCTCTTTATTCATTACTTTCCTTAATTCTCATGACCTATGCATCCTCACCTTATTTTAATCACCTACAGGTCTGGTCATACACAGTTAGATTTCACTGGTCACAAGAAAAATGCCTTGCAAACTTAAAAGTTCTATATAAGTGTGTGTGTGTGTGTGTATCTATATATATATCTGTGTGTACATACATATATGAAATCACAGAGTAGCCTGTAATCCTTGGGTCTATTTTCTCAAATCTGAACGACGTTTTCCAGCACACTTTTCACCATCATTTCTTGTGTCTGCCTTGCCATTGAATTTACTACATAAGAGCACAGCCAAGCTGGCAGAGAAAAGGCAGGGATTTGCCCGAGCTCTTCTCCAAACCCCTCTGAGCACCTTTAAATAAAACCATAAAACAATTCTTGAAGTGGCAGAACTCATTAAAAGAAGGGATGAAATAATTTTCCAGTCAAAGACAACTTAGAGGGTCAGCAGGAAAGGTCTGTTGCAACTGGATGAGAGTGGAGCATGGTCCATCACAGGCCACAACTATGCAGACCAGGCACCAGCAAACCAGAAGTAGGCCTTAGGAGCCACTGAATCAGCAAACACAGCATCTGACTCAAGAGCTCTCAGTGCAGAAATGGGAAAGGGGTTGACCAACTGATCAAAAGGAAATTACTGGAGTCTTTTGGCTGACACTGGGGGCAGGACTTTGTGGCTTTGCCAATATTCAGGTCTGGGTCCCAGTCATGGGTAATAGTCCCAAGGTAAGGAGGAGTATACCAGAGCTTGAAGCCCAAGTGAAGTGTGAACTCTCTTCATACTTCCAGGGCAGAAAATAGTGCTTGTGGTTACTCACAGACCAGAGCACAGGCCAGAAGAGTAGTGAATGCATCTCTCCTTAGATCATGCCACCTTGGAAGAACTGAAAACTTACAGGTCCATAGACATATTTCTGAAAATAGCTGCACAAAACCCTTGAAGCTTGGGACAGTGTGCCCTGCACTCTAGATACACAATTCCACCTTAACAAAGAGTTAAAAGTCAAGAAATAGACTGGAAAAATAAGAAAACAACAGAAAAAAAATTATGACCATAGAAAGGTACTATGGTGACAAAAACACACACTCAGAAGAAGACAACAAAGTAAAAGTTTCTACATCTGAAACCAAGAAAAAATATGAATTGGTCTCAGGGCATAGAAAAGCTAAAAAATGGTGTTGAACATCAAGTAAGACGGGGAAGAGCCAAAATGCTGGAGTAGAAGGATGGACCTGCTCTAGCTCTACTAAGGACTCTAAACAAATTCTGGAGCACTTGAAGCCACAAAACAGCAAAGTGAAAGAGATTTCCAGTCCAAGATAGCCTGGAAGGGTGACAGGAAAGGTCTATTGCACTGGGCTCAGAACAGAGTGTAGTCCAGCCTTGGTCATGTGGCACTGCTTAGATAGGACTAGAGCAGGCTTCAGGGCATGGAATCACAGGTAGCAGCTGTGGTTCCCAGATTTCTCAATCCATAAATGCCAAAGAAATCTTCAAAGGTCAGTGAGAAAGCTCTTTTACCTCAGTGAGAAGGGAGTAAGGTTCTGCCCTAACCCAGGTCTAGGGTGGCAGAAGTTACTGTAGCACACAGTCCATTTTTTGAGCCCTCAGCCTAAAGACCCTGGGGGAATGGAGCCACTGGTCTGGATCTCAGCCCTGAGTGGCAGCCCTGCAGTGAGGAGGAGCACTGGCATGTTGGAACTTGTAGAATCTGTTGTGGAAAGGGAACCCTATTCATAGATCCTGGGCAGAAAAACTTGTGGTTGCTTCCAGACCAGAGTGCAGGCCAGGAGAGGAGTAACCTCTTCTCCCTTGATTGTGCTGCCTTGGAGGAACTGAGAACTTACAGGTCCCTAGAGTATACCCTCCTAGAGTATACCCTCCACTTGACAAAGAACTCAAAAGTCAAATAACTGGCTGGGAAAAAATGTGGGAAAAAATAAGACTATAGAAGGGCATTTTCTTGGTGAATAGGTATTTTCTTCCATTCTTTTGAATGAGGAAGAACAAAGCATGCAATTAGATGAAGACATAAAAGTCAAAGCTTCTACATGTAAAACTTCCAAAATAAGTATGTAATGGTCTCAGGCCATGGAAGAGCTCAAAAAGGAATTTGAAAATCAAGTAAGATAGGTGGAGGAAAAATTGGTAAGAGAAATGAGAGTGATGCAAGAAAATCATGAAAAGTGAGTCAACAGCTTGCTAAAGGAGACACAAAAATGCTGAAGATAATAACTCCTTTAAAAATAGACTAAACCAAGTGTCAAAAGAGGTCCAAAAAGCCAATGAGGAGTAGAATACTTTGAAAACTAAATTAGCCGAATGGAAAATAAGGTTCAAAAGCCCACAGAAGAAAATAGTTCTTTAAAAATTAAAGTGGAGCAGATGGAAGTTAATGACTTTGTGAGAAATCAAGAAACAATAAAACAAAACCAAAAGAATGAAAAATTAGAAGACCATGTGAAATACCTCCCTGGGAAAACAAATGACCTGGAAAATAGATCCAGGAGAGACAACTTAAAAATTACGGGGTTACCTGAAAGTCATGATTTTTTTTTTTACAAAAGAGCCTAGACATCATTTTTCATGGAATTATCAGGGAAAACTGCCCTGATATCCTGGAGTAAGAGGGTAAAATAAATATTGAAAGAATCCACCAATCACCTCCTGAAAGAGATCCTAAAATAAAGCCTCTCAGGAATATTATAGCCAAATTCCAGAGGTCCCAGGTCAAGGAGAAAATATTACAAGCAGCCAGAAAGAAATAGTTCAAATATTATAGAGCCACAGTCAAGATAACACAAGATTTGAGCAGCTTTTACATTAATGGATCAGAGAGCTTGGAATATGATATTCCAGAAGACAAAGGAGTTAAGATTACCACTAATAATTTTATAAGATTTATAAGATTACAACTAATAATCATTTACCTGGCAAAACTATAATTCTACAGGGGAAAAAATTGACATTTAATGAAGTAGAGGATGTTCAAGAATTCTTGATTAAAAAGATCAGAGTTGAATAGAAAATAAGGTAAAGCTATTTACATTCCTACATGGGAAAATGATACTTGTCACTCATAAAAATTTTATCATTATTAGGACAGTTAGGAATATATATAGACAGAGGATACGGGTGTGAGTTGAATATGAAAGGATGATATCTTTAAAAAAATTAAGGGAGAAAGAGGAATGTACTGGGAGAAAGGAAAAGGGAGAGGTAGAATGGATAAATTATCTCACACAAAAGAGGAAAGAAAAGACTTTTATAGTGGAGGGGAAGAAAAGGGAGGTGAGGAGGAGTGAGTGAATTTTACTCTCATCAGAACTGGTTCAAAGAGAGATTTATATACACATTCAATTAGGTATAGAAATATATCTTACCCTATAGGGAATTATGAGGGGAAGGGGATAAGGGTGAGAGTAATAGAAGACAGGGCAGACTGAGGAAGATAGTAGTAAGAAATAAAACACTTTTGAGGAGGGACACAATGAAAGGAGAGAGAATAGAAAAAATGGGGTGACCAGAATGGAGGATTTCTTTGGTAAAGGAGTCATTTCTCTAATAAATAGAGAATTGAGTCAAATTTATAAAAAGTGGAGACATTCCCAATTTGATAAATGATCAAAAGATATAAATAGTTTTCAGATGAAATAATCAATGTTATCTATACTCATATGAGAAGGTGCTCTAAATCACTATTGATTGGAGGAATACAAATAGAAACAGTTCGGAAATACTACCTCATACCTTTTAGATTGGCTAATAGGACAGAAAAGGAGAATGACAAATGTTGATGAGAGAAAATGAGTCATTAATGCCTTATTGGTGGAGTTGTGAACTGATTGAACCACTCAGTAGAGCAATTTGGAACTATGCTCAAGGCGCTATAAAACTGTGCATACCCTTTGACCTAACAGTCAAAGAAGAGATTTTTAAAAAGAGGAAAGGATCTATATTATATGTACAGAAATATTAATGGCAGCTCTTTCCTGGTGGTACGAGTTGGAAATAGGGAGGAGAATGGCTGAACAAATTGTGCTAGTGATTATGATGGAATACTATTGTGCTATAAGAATGATGAGCTGGATGCTCTTAGAAAAACCTAGAAAGAGTTACATGAGCCAATGGAAAGTGAAATGTACTGTACACAAAGTAACAGCAATATTGTAAGATGATCAATTATGAATGACTTAGCTATTCTCAGCAATACAGGGGTCCAAAACAACCCTAAAGGACTTATGATGAAAAATGCTATCCATACCCAGATAAAGAACTGTTGAAGAATACTTTTTTAAACTTGATTTATCTTGAGGGGTTTTTGTTTTTCTATGTTTTCTTTCACAACATGAGCAATATGGAAATATATTTTGAGTGACTACACATGTATAACCTATAACAAAGTGCTTGCCTTCTCAATTAGGTGAGTGAGGATGGAGGAATAGAATTTGGAACTCAAAGCTTTAAAAATGAATGTTAAAAATTGTTTTTACATGTAATTGGAGAAAAATAAAACACTAAATAAATTTTTGAAAAAGAAAAAAAGAATTTACCATGTATCAAAGTATATGTTGAATTAGTTATCAAGTTTTTGTAGAATTTCTCTTTCTTTTAATCCTCAGCATAAAATTGCTGTGCATAGACTCCAATTATCTTCATATGTCTTTTTGCTTATGTTTATCATAAATTCTGAAAGCTGAGATAACTGAATGTCCCTGGAAAGTATGCTTTATTTACTTCTCCAAACATCATCCTTCCAGTTAGTGGCACTTTTCTTTTGACTTCTGGTTTTATTACAAAAAAATATTAATTCATATATATATTTAAATGATTTAGCTCTTCTAATGATATATTAATTCATGGTAATTATGATGACATATTCAATGAATTAATGTGTATATGGTTATGAAGTTTGCCTTTCTTCTATTATAGATTGGCAGGACTTTAGCTGTGGGTTGGGAGAGAAAGAGAGGAAATGTGTAATAGGAAGTCATGTGATACAGCAGAGGCACCGAAGAAAAACTGGTGAAGGTCAGTAAGAAGTGCCAGAGTGGAGGGGGCTGGGTCTCCCTGCGAGGATCTGTTCTGCCTTCTACTTGTTCTTTTCCATGAGTGATGAGGTGATCAGTTGAGAAGCAGTCAGAGTTTCCTGTTAGATTAAAAGTAAGAAAAAAAAAAAGCACTGGCTGAGAAGAGTCCCAGGTCACATGGATCTCACCTTGATGCCTGGCACTTGGAATGACCCTTCATCTAAGAAGTGATCCTACTGTCTCCATGAGCTGGTTATCAGTTCCAGACTGCATTTGTTTTCTATACCACTTTGCCTAGAGACAAGAGAAATGACTGTGGTTAATAAACCCAGGCTTGGGTCTGGAAGGGGCTGCATGGGTGTTTATCAATTTTATTGATTCTATGCCAAGGGTAAGGTTCTGCATATAGTTAAGCAGGCTTTGCCTTTTCCTGTGAGGAATGACTCTATTATGCTAGGTCTCATGGCTAGGGTTCAGAAAAATGCAGCTTGTTCAGGTTGAATACCAGGTTTTTCCAGTAGAATGAAAGTTCAATAGTTATTTTGAAAGGGTCGCTCTCCCAAATCCATACCCCCTAGGTAATGAGTCAGCAGGACTACCCAAACAAAAGATAGAAGGTTATCCATTGCTTGAGAAACATTGACTTATTGATACTTCTTAAATTCTGTTCAGCAAGGTAGAAATTATCAGGTGAAGTAGGAGACAAGTTTTAGAGCCTTCTTGTTTAACAGGATAAGGTTAGTGGCTATTGGTGCCACCTAGTGGTTAAATGGTTAAGTGGTTAAATATATATGATCTGAAGAACATTAAACTACTGAACATCCCCTTAATCTCTTTTTCACTCTTCCACTAGGAATAAGAGCCATTAATTTCTTTCTTTAGCTTATAGAGTTTTTTTTTGCCAAAACATTCATCACCCAGGAGTCAACCTACTCATGAAGAATCACTCCATACTTAGCCTAGTTGGTGCTCAGCTAGTCGATTTTGTCTGTAGCCAGAACTATAGAAAATTTTCACACATTCCCAGAGAAATAATTGTTCTTGAGTTACATCTTTGTCTTCCATAAAGCAGAGAAAAAACCTAGGTAAAGGGAGAGATGTTAACTTTTCATTCAGATACCAGTGATGCTCAAAAGGACATGGAATGGAGTCCCTGTGCTTCCATGAATGGGGTCCAGGCTGCTTACTATGGACATGGGGCAGAAGGCATGTGGATGGTAGTCAGGTTAATATTTGGAAGCACCCATACCATTACTCTACTGAAAGTGATCTCTTAAATATTTCTAATAAGAAAGGTAATCTAGCAGAAGCTTTCTCCCTATACAAATAAACCACTAAAGAGTCTCATAATGCATCAAATTAACCAATGACAGGAAGAAGATATTTGAACTAACTCACCAAAAATTAAACTATATTAATTTATCAATCCATTGCTTCACAGCATCCATATTTCCTCCTTTCTCTATTTTTCATAGCTGCAGCAATACCAGACTTACTATCTTTGTGTCCTTTATTTCAGCTATAATTTTAGAGAGAGACTTTTAGAGTTAACTTCTTCATCATATTCTGGGAGTTGTCTCAGACCCAGGACAGGTTGAGACTATGATGTTCTTACAGTTTCTCCCTCTTTCCCTGCCCCATCATCCAATACTACTTCACTGTCCCAGGTTGATTAGTATGTCCCTCATGAACTACAGTTTGAAATACAAATTCTTGGGGTGAACCCTTTGGCAGTATTTCAAGGAGACCACATATGCTGGGTGGGTTGGGGCCCCTGAAACAAGGTAGCTCTGAAGCTCAAGAACAAGGAAAGGAACTGGTTATGAAGGAATATGGAACCCAAAGGCTTCTCAAACTCCACCAAGCAGCAGTGTGTTGGGAAATCCGTCTGGATTGGCCAAAAGACAGAAAGAAATAAATCTGAAAGAGGAATAAAGCTCAAAAGAGGAGGATGGGCAAAGATGGAAACTAAGGGTAATTAGAGTAGTCTTTCATAGTCTCCCAGCATCACTGTCCCAACTGGTCAACCTCACCCCTTGAGAGATACAGATCTCATCCCAGGTGATGTAAGAAAAGAGAAGACAGGTGTGAAGGACTGGAATAAGGCAGAAGTGTTTGTAGAAGAGCACTAGGTCTTCAAAAAAGAAAGGTTTGAGGGTAAGACATCTGTTTATAACAGGAAAGGCACAAAATAATCAGCAGAGTAATAGACAAGGACAGGTAAAAGTCAACCAAAGAAGAGCAATTAACAGATTGAAAGAAAATGGCCATCTCAAGGAGAAGCCAAGATGGCAGAGTGGCAGAAAATACGGTCAAGTTCTCCATCCCTATAAACTCTAGAAAATTCTAGGAAATATGCCAGATTCAGTCTTTATCAAGAAATCAAAGAAAAAAATCACAGTTATTTTTCCAGTGCAGGGAAGCATAGAAGACAGAGAGATCTGTAGAAACAGGGATGAGATCTAGACTGTAAGAGCTATGCAAAGTCCTGCAACATAGGGAGAAGAGGTACACCAAGGCAAGAAGATGTCTCAGATGGAATACAGAGGGTACTTTGTAGGGGTACAAGAATATGTGCCAACTGGAAGTTATTTCTTTCACTGCCCAGTTCCAGATGACAGATCCAGGGTAGACTGAGGAAGGGACCACTTCCTAGGGATGACATTCCAGGATTAAGAACACTTACAGGCTCCAAACTGTGTATTAAGTAAGTTCAAAAAGTATCTGCTGTGTGGTCCTCATCTCAGAGAAAGAACTGGGCCTTAGTTCCAGACTCCAGCTCATTCTGAAATCTGAATCAAAATAACAAGGGTAGGAAGTCCACATCCCAGGGGAAACTACAGCTCTATCACTAAACCAACACAGCTTTCCAGCTGGCTAAGTCTAAATGCAGACTACTGGAATTACAACCAGGAGCAAAGCCTCAGCCATGTACTTCAGACCTAAATCTGGGTCAGGAACTTTACAGAGCTCAGACCAAGAGGGCAGTGATTAGATGGCCTGGTTCATACCACTTTGAGAGCACTGAAAACTTGCAAGTCCCCTGCCTCAACAGTCTTGGAGAGCTTAATATGACATGCAATATCCTGAGAAAGTAGCAGCAAACTCAGTCCAGATATTCCTTGCAGAAATTCAAAGAACCTGGCTGTAACATAAAATTCAAATTCAGGAATTATACTGAAAGAATGAGCAAACAAACACACAAAATGTCATACCATAATAAGTTATTATGATATCATAGATTCACATGGTCCAAACCCAGAAGAAAAGAATGACTCTAAAACATCTATAAGCAAAGTCTCTAGGGGGAAACATCTTGGGCAAAAGGTCAACTAGAATTTTGGGAAAAGATACAGCAAGAGTTTAAAAAAGGCTAAAAATGATTTTACTGGAATTGATAGCAGAGCAAAGAAAAGTAGCTAGAGTATCAAACTCTTCCAAAATTTCCCTCCAAACAACTTTAAAATATCAAGTCAAATTTAATTCTAAAGTGGTAAAACCAAAAAAAGGTCAAAGTGAGACATTTTTCCAGTGCCCAGACAACTTAAGAGGTCATAAAAAAAAGGTTGGTGGCACTGGGACAGAGGCTGACTGGGAGCACAGTGATAACAATTGTGGGCCTTGAAGGAAGTGGGGGTGATAGCAGTAATAGCAACAGCAAATGTTGGGAGCTCTCATGGCCCAGAATCCGACAGGACACCTGGGTACCTGGTCAGAAAGAAATTACAGTATGCTACCAATGGGCACAATCTGGTAACTCAATTGTTAATTTTTCAGCACTTGTGGTTGTAAGAAAACAGGGGCCCCACCTGAGTGCAAGGAGCAGAGGAGTAGTAGTACAAGAGATCAGGAGTCCTAGCTGGCTAAAGACCAGGAGAGCAGTGGTCACATCTCTACCTACACCACACCATCTTAGAAGCTTGAGAAATGTAGTGGTCCCTAGAACTATGATAAAAGCAGGGCAAAAAAGCCTGAAGTTTGGGACAAAATAGAAGCTGAAAGAATCAACCAATCACCTTCTGAAAGAGATCCCTAAATGAAAAGTCCTAGGAATATTAGAACCAGATTCCAAAGTTCGCAGTTCAAGGTGAAAATGTTGCAAGTAGCCAGAAAAAAATCCAAATACCATGAAATTGAAGTTAAGACAACATAAGATTTAGCAGCTACTGTGATAAAGAAACAGAAGACTTAGAATAAAGGGAGAAGGTAAGGGAGCTAGGACTACAACTAAAAATAACCTGCTCCGTAAAACTGAGTATAAAAAGATATTTAATGAAATAGAAGACTTCCAAGAATTCCTGCTGAAAAGACCAGAGCTGAATAGAAAATTTAACATTCAAATATAAGACTCAACAGAGGCATAAAAAGGTAAATATGAGTGAGAATTTATGAGAGATGTAACAAAATTAAACTGTTTACATTCCAAAATAGGAAGATGATACATGTAACTCCCCCCTACCCTCAAGAACATTATCATCGCTGGAGCAATTAGAAGGCATCTACTTGTACAGAGAGCATAGATGTGAGTCTATTATGTTGGAACAATCTCAAAAGATAAATGGAAGAGTGGGAAAGAGGAATGAACTGGGAGAAGAGGGAAAGGAGAGTAAAAATGGAGAAAATTATCTCATAAAAAAGAGATGCAAGAATAAGTGTTTACAATGGAAATACACAGTCAGCAATCATAATTGTGAATATGAAGGGGATGAAGCCACTGATAAAATGGAAGCACATATCAGAACTGATTAGAAATCAAAATCAAATAATACGTTGTTTATAAGAAACACACTTAAAACAGAAAGACAGAAACAGAATAAGGGGCTAGTAAAATCTATTATGCTAAGTTGAAGAAGGCATAAATGAGAGAAAAAAATCCCTAGTACCAGATGAATTCTCAGGTGAATTCTACAAAACATTTAAAGAACACTTAATTCTAATATTGCATACACTACAGGGATAATTAGGCAAAGGAAGATTCCTGCCAAATTTCTTTTATGGCACAAATGTGGTGCTGATACCTAAACCAAAAAGAACAAAAACAGAGGGGGAAAAAGTATAGACTAATTTCCCTAATGAAAAACACTACAAAAAATTTAAATAAAATACTAGTAAAAATATTATTAAAAACAATAATCCTATAATATACTGTTATTCCTTTTAAATAGAGGGATACACACAGAGAAAAGGTAAAAGGCTGTTGTATAATATATTTTGCTTCAGCTGAGGAGAAAAAAGTAGGGCTAGCAATCCTGATGTCAGATAAAGCAAAAGTAAAAATAGATCTGATTAAATGAGAAAAGGAAGGAAACTACATCCTGCCAAAAGGCAACATAGACAATGAAGTAATATCATTACTATCATATATGCATGAAGTGGTGTAGCATCCAAATTTTTAGAGAAGTTAAGGGAGATACAGGAAGAAATAGACAGCAAAACTATACTAGTGGGGCCCTCAACCTCTCCCTCTATGAATTAGGTAATTTTTTTTTTACTTTAAATTTATTTATTTAACTTTTAACATTCATTTTCACAAAATTTTGGGTTCCAAATTTTCTCCCCATTTGTCCCTTTCCCCCACCCCAAAATACCAAGCATTCTAATTGCCCCTATCACCAATCTGCCCTCTCTTCTAACATCTCTCCCTTCCCTTGTCCCCATCTTCTCTTTTGTCCGGTAGGGCCAGATAACTTTCTATATCCCATTATCTGTATTTCTTATTTCCTAGCAAGAACAGTACTCAATGGTTGTTCCTAAAAATTTGAGTTCCAACTTCTCCCCATTCCTCCTTCCCCACCCATTCCCTTTGGGAAGGCAAGCAATTCAATGTAGGCTATATCTGTGTAGTTCTCAAATGACTTCCATAGTAGTTGTGTTGTGTTAGACTAATTATATTTCCCTCCATCCTATCCTGCCCCCATTGCTTCTATTATCTCTTTTGATCCTGTCCCTCCCCAAGAGTGTTGACTTCAAATTGCTCCCTCCTACCATTGTCCTCCCTTCCATCATCTCCCCTCCCTGCTTATCTCCTTCCTCCCCACATTCCTGTATTGTAAGACAGGTTTTCATATCAAAATGAGTGTGCATTTTATTCCTTCCTTTAGTTGAATGTGTGTGTGTGTGTGTAATCCCACCAACTACCCTGATAATGAAAAGTTTCAAGAGTTACAAATATTGTCTTTCCATGTAGGAATGTAAACAGTTCAACTTTAGTAAGTCCCTCATGACTTCTCTTTACTGTTTACCTTTTCATGCTTCTTTTCATTTTTGTGTTTGAAAGTCAAATTTGCTTTTCAGCTCTGGTCTTTTCATCAAGAGTGCTTGAAAGTCCTCTATTTCATTGAAAGACCAGTTTTTCCCCTGAAGTATTATACTCAGTTTTGCTGGGTAGGTGATTCTTGGTTTTAGTCCTAGTTCCTTTGACTAATGGAATATCCTATTCCATGCCCTTGGATCCCTTAATGTAGAAGCTGCTAGATCTTGTGTTATCCTGACTGTATTTCCGCAATACTTGAATTGTTCCTTCTAGCTGCTTGCAATATTTTCTCCTTGACCTGGGAACTCTGGAATTTGGCCACAATGTTCCTAGGAGTTTCTCTTTTTGGATCTCTTTCAGGTGGTGACAGGTGGATTCCTTGAATACTTATTTTGCCCTCTGGTTCTAGAATATCAGCACAATTTTCCTTGATAATTTCCTGAAAGATGATGTCTAGGCTCTTTTTTTGATCATGGCTTTCAGGTAGTCCCATAATTT
>CM053769.1:422798141-422862063 GCA_028658325.1 Potorous gilbertii
TTCTTCATCTTCAGAGATGAAGGTTGGAATCATTTTTTCAAGAAAATAACCTTCTATGGTCTTAGTTTTTTTCCCTTTTCTGGGCATTTTCCCAGCCAGTTACTTGACTTCTGAGAGTCCTCTCCACCCCTGGCCTAGGTCTGCCCAGCTAGTGCTTGGGGTCTGAGATTCAAATGCTGCTCCCCAGCCTCAGGGCTTTAGCAGCAGGCCTGGCTGCTATTCAATGGGAGCTTATCTGCTGGTGCTCAGGTGCGGGCAGTTCCCTCAGGGGGTTTATGCAGAGACCTTTTGTAATGGGGCTGCAGCCGAGTTCCTGCCTGCTCCGGCAGCCTCTGGCTGCCTGCGGGAGCCTCTGGCCTCCTGCTGCTGCTGCCGCTCCCACTGCCGCCACCTCCCGAGGGGGCCTGAGTCCTGGAGACACCCCGCTCCCCTCTCAGCCCGTCTCTCTCACTGACCTGTGAGTCTGTGGGTGGAGGGACCTTCGTGGCCTCTGGAGAGTCTGTCCCTGACGCCTGCTTGGATCTGCTCACTCCTCTCAGTACCACGCGGCCGGGTCTGGGGGAGGGCTCCCCTCTGGTCCGGGGCGTGCAGGACCTGTGGGGTCAATTTTTCAGGGCTCTCTGGAACAGAAATCTCCTTCTCTGTGTTGCTGCGCGGCTTCCACTGTTCCAGAATTTGTTGGGAGTTCTTTTTAGAGGAAATCCATGGGCTGTGGGTTCGGACCTAGCATAGGTAAGTCTTTCTACTCCACCATCTTGGCTCCGCCCCCAGAAGCAAACAATTTGACCTTACTGAGTCCCATATAATTGGTTTTAATGTTTACATTATATTTCTCCTGGATCTTATATGTTGAATTTTCCCTTAAGTTCAGCTGTTTTTGTCACAAATACCTAAAAGTCTTTTAGTTTGTTAAATGTCCAAATTTTTTTCATCCAGGATTATATTTAATCTTGCTAGGTAAGTTACCCTTGGTCGTAATCCCAGCTCTTTTGCTTTATGAAATATAGTATTATAAGACCTATGGTCCTTCAGTGTAATAGCAGCTAGATCTTGTGTTCTTATTGTAGCTTCATGATACTTAAATTATTTTTTTCTTGTTGCTTACAATATTTTCTCCTTAATCTGAGAGCTTTGAAACTTGGATATGATATTCCTGTAAGTTTTTCTCCTAGGATCTCTTTCAGGTAGCGATTGTTGGATGTTTTTCTATTTCTGCTTTGCTTTCTTGTTCTAGAACTTCAGGGCAATTTTCCTTGATAATTTCTTATAATATTATTTCAAGATTCTTTTTTTTGATGATCTTTTAGTCAGTCTGACAATTCTTATATTATTTTTCTTCAATCTGTTCTCTAGATAAGTTGTTTTCCTGGTGAGATGTTTCACATTCTCTTTTATTTTTTTTTCATTCTTTTGATTTTGTTCTGTTATTTCTTGTTGTCTTAAAATGCCATTAGCTTTCCCTTTCCAAATTTCAGTTTTCAAGGAATCATTTTCTTCCTTAAGTTTTTGGTTCTCTATTTCAAGTTGGTTGACTTTCTTTTCATAATTTCCTTGATTTTCTTATTTTTTTCTAATTTTTCCTCAATCTCTTTTATTTGATTTTTGAAGTCCTTTTTACATTCTTCCAAAAACTCTTTTTTTGTGCTTGGGTCATCTGATTTTTCTCATTGAGAAAGGAGCAGGCTTTTTAGCCCCCATTTTCTTCCTCTGAATATGAATTTAGATTTTCTCTATCCCCATAGTAACTATCTGTGGCTGGGTTCTTTCTCCTTTGCTTACTCATTTCTATTTTTACTTTGTTTTTAGCAGCTATTAATATAATCAAGTTCTAGTCCTGAGGTATGGGGATGATGCCCCAAGTCTCAGGTCCTTCTTTCTATTATCTTCTGGGACCCAACCTTGGGACTTTTCTCTCTACTCCTAAGCTATGGCTAGGACCCCTGCCATGGGGTCCCACAAATGATCTTGCTATTTAAAGTCCCTCTGGTGGCTGCTTACTACAGCTGTCTTTCTGCCTTGGAACTGAAACCAGGGACTCTGCTCTCCTGCAGTGCCCACAGCCAGCAGGGTCCCTGTCCCTCTGCTACTGCAGTCGTCAGATGTGTGTGAGCTCCTTCTCTCAAGAGCCACAGCCTAGGATGTTTCTGGTCAGCACATCTGTGCTTGGTATCCCTCCACAATGGAAGGTCCTTCGATCTTTTCCCACTCAGTCATCAGACCCTCCCCACCCCTCCACTGTGAAGCAGGTGAAAGTTTTTAAGGCTGAGGTTGCCGCCTAACCCCATTGCCCCTAGGGCTTGTCATTTGTTGATTCTGCAGAGTTGGCCTGAAGGCGTTTGCACTTCACTCAGGCTAAACCTTGGCTCCTGGCTGTCAAGCCTTTCCTGGAGTCCTGTCAAGTTCTTAGGAAGACAACTTCTCTACCTCAACTCCTGTTTATTTCTGCTGCTCTGTGTTTCTTCTGTTCTATCTTTTTTTATGGAGGAAATTTGGAGAGCCAAAAGTCTTCTGACCTACTCCACTGTCTTTCTAGAGTCCTCTCCTCTCTACAATATTATTTTTTTTTAATTGTGTTTGTGCCCACACGGATCCTAATGTATGGTTTAAGGGCCTCCAATTCTATTTAAATTTGACCTCCCACTCCCTCTCTCCCCTTTCCCAACCCCTCCCTCCAGGACACAATTTATCAGTATAATCACAGACTTTGAACAGGACTTTTCTCAGGAAAAGACCAGCAGACTGCAGAGAAAATGCCCATCTCCATTCCTAGTGGAAGTTCCTCACTAGAAGGATGAAATAACAAGTCCACTCTAAAGAAGAAAAAAAAAAGAAAACAAAATCTTTTTATGACATAAAGATTTATCAAACCCCCTCAGAAATGTATGTTATGAACACTCATACATGGCTGACTTTTTCCTTCTATTGAGATAATTATTATTGTACAAAGCATCTCCTAGCCTCCATTAAAAGAACAGCAAGAAATAAGTGTAACCTTTTTCAGTTATCTTATAAATGTCCTCACCAAAGGCCTCAGGCTGGAAAGCCTATCAGAGGTTATCTCATCTCTCCTTGCCTTTCCACAGTCTATTTCAAATTGCTCAATGTGACTGTTAGGGAAATATGAGCAATCTTCTCAGCCTGTAGTATCACATCACTGTTGCCACAAGCAAACAACTATCGTATAGGATTATGGATATTAGAGTTGGAAGCGACTTGAAAGACCATTTATTCCAACACTTGTAGTGGGTCTCAGTTTCCTCATGTCACAGAGCAAGCTCTCATGTTCAGCACAGTTCTTTAGTTATTTAGAAGGTCTGAGGATGTTGGGGATGTGGGTTAGGAGCACACTCTGCAGTGCCAAGGGAGAAACTGTGCTCTAGGATAAGTGGAGGTTCCTTATCCATATGAGGCCACCCTCAGACCCCTATCAGGGCACTGCAAACAAGGACAGATGTCACCTGTCATTTTGTTGCCCACTCACTACTCTGTTCCAGGTCACAAATCCAGAGCAAACTAAGAAGGGGACCTATGCAAGGGAGTACGTTTAGGTAACTTCAGAGTAGGGTCTCACTTCTAGGTCTAGTCCAGCCTATGGAGGTATAACCAGGAAATTCCAAAATTTGGAAATCCCAAACCAAAAGGGAACCTATAATTCTGTATTTCTGAACCAACAGAATTTCCTGGTTAACTGATAGTTGGTTGAATCTAGTGCTGATCAAGGTTAGAAACCCCAGGTCAGAAATTTGCATGGCTCAGACCAAGGGGCAAAAGATAGACTCTACCCTAGATCAGACTATTTGAGGAGCACTGAAAGCTCTCTTTAACGTTACCTATATTTTGTTGTATTTCCATTTATTTTGTTAAATACTTCCCAATTACAGTTTAATCTGGTTTGTCAGTCTTCTGGAGCGTATTTGATAGCTCTGGTGGAGTGGATAGAGAGTTGGCCTCAGAGTCAAAAAGATTTAAGTGGCTTAATAGTTTGTATCAGAGATTTTCATTGACAGAATGAATCTCTTCCCTTAGGATTCTTCTTTCCCTCTAAGAAGAGATGCTTAAAATTATTTAATTAATAAATTTGTCATTGGCAGATTGTGCCTAAAACACAGCATGTTATGTTTTTCTTCAATAGTTCTTAAAGCCACAATAATAGTGTTTGTAGTCTCTGTGAGACAGGCATATGAAACAGGGGTTACACCTATGTGACATGTTGTCTCCCTTGGCTAGACTAAACATTCCTCAAAGAGAGGAAATGTTTTACTTGCCTGATAATTGTTTATTGACTGACTGATAGACAAATAAAATACAACAATAATAACATAAAAATATGCAATAATTTTAGGGGTCCTGAACCTGGGAGTATCTGGAAAGGTTTCTTGTAAGAAGTTCAACTCTGGTTGGTCTTTGAAAAGAGATCAGGATTCTAAAAGTGAGAGTTGAGGAGGAAGTTGATCTGCGCATAAGGATTAGCAAATTGTTGACTGAAACATAGAGCACAGGTCAAGGAATATTGTGTGATAATACTGAAAAAGTAGGCAGGTGGTAAAGGGCTTTTAATACCTGACAGAGGAATTTGTATTTTATCCCAGAGGCCATAAAGAGTGACTGGAAGTTTTTAAGGAAGGGAATGACATGACCAGAATTAAATTCTGGGAGCCATTTTGGCAGTGGTTTGGAAGATGAAGAGGGGAGAGATATGAGTCGGAGAGATCAATGGGGAGGCTGCTATTGAATAGTTCAGACAAGGAGTAATAAGGAAACCATGACGTGCTTAACTGGGGCCTGAAAGGAAGTTCAGTACAGTTATGGCAGAATTGGGGTCAGTCACAAAGGGCATTTATTATGGATGGGATTAAGCTGTTACCAGATGCATGCCTCCTTCAATATAGATGTATTAGAGCAGGGGATAAGCAAATGGTAGCCTCCTTACAATCGGGAGATTGCATGACAGAAAAAGATATGTCCATCCTGGGAAAATGGGGGACATAGTACAGTCATGTCTGAATGGGCACATGATAAGGGCAGTTTGCAGGTTTCATTCAGAAAAGACATATTGGATGTATGTTTCCTGGAAGTTTTGAGTCCTCATGTTGATTTAAACCTAAACTCAAAGTCTGTTGGAATTTTGAGCCCTAGTCTTTCCGTACAACAGGAACTGGGTTGGGATTTCACAACTATGGAAAAAGCTTTCTGGTTTGCACATAACCCTACCCCAACCTTACCTCTCCCCCCCACTAGAAAACACTGAACTGAGAATAGTCTACCCCCCATTTTAGGGCATTTCCCTCCTGCTAGTAAGAAAAAAATAGACTTTATTCAAAAGGCTATTTCCTGCATTTGTGACTTTTCTTTTTCGGAAGAATGATTCATCAGGAGACCTTGCACAAATAAAAATTCCCTATTCAGAACACCACCCTCCCCTTCTCACCCCTTACTCCCCCAACTCACATACCACTACCAAGGAAACGCTTCCCTCAAAAGCCCAGCCTTTTGGGACCCCAAGGCTGAGGTTCATCTTCACCCTGTAGGAGACCTTTTTCTAGTGATTCTACTCAGTGCTTTAAGATAGGCAAGTTATATGGATCACTACAAAACTCTAGACTGAGACTTAAGAGACTTTTAGGTGTACATAGAATCTACCAGATACATACAGAATCTGTTTTAGATGCATTATTTTTCTATATGATATCAAACAAGTCACTCTAGGCCTTTCTCTGTCTTCTTCAAAGGACTATTGTAAGAATTGAACAGATAATGACTGGCTGTTAGTTTTTTTTAATATTGAAGTGTTATGCAGTTTTGTAGGAAGCAATGTACAGTATTTAAGAATGGAAATCATGGTGTCTATTGCCAGTATCATTACCAACACCAGTACCACTACTGCCATCATTAACCATTACCATCATCCCTATCATCATTAACATCATTCACATCCTTGACACCTCAACCATTTCCATAAAATTATACAATTTCAGAATTATAAGGCATCTAATACTCTGTGTACTGGAATCCATACATGAACAATAATCTTCTCTATAACATCCCCAAGAACCCAGACTTTGACCAAGTAACCCTAGTGAAGGGGAAAACTCTGCCTTTCAAGGTAGCCCAGGCTACTTTGGAGTCATTCTAATCATAAGCAACTTTTCCCTTAACTCAAGTCTGAATCTGACTCTCTACACTATGGATTAATTTCTCATAGTTTTATACCCCATATCCCTGTTGTGCTGACCTCACCATGGTGGTCAACACCTATGAAACACGGACAGTCTACCAGCGCCATACCAGGAAGCTGAATCACTTTCATTTGAGCTGCCTTAGGAAGATTCTGAGGATCGCCAGGCAGGATAAGGTACCAGATGTTGAAGTCCTTGCTCGAGCTGAACTGTCAAGCATTCAAACTATGCTTCAGAGAGCTCAACTCTGATATGCTGACCACATTGTTTGAATGCAAAATTTATGCTTGCCAAAAAGACTATTTTATGGAGAATTCATATGGGGCAGGTGATCACACGGTGACCAGAAAAAGTGATACAAGGACACTCTCAAAGTCTCTCTCAAGAACTTTGGATTTTGACAGTGCAACATAGCACAGGACCACTCAGCATGGCATGCCCACATTAGAAAAGGTGCTATGTTCTCTGAGCAAAGCAGAATTGGTACAGCACAAAGGAAACATAGGATATGCAAATTTGGAGTATTCACCCCAAATATTCACACAGGCTATATGTGTCCAATCTGTGGTAGAGCATTCTGAGCTCATATTGGTCTCATCAGCCACAGTCAGACACATTGAAACTTCACTTTTTCACAGTGATGTCATTTTGATTCTTTTTGAGAACCAACCGACTAACAACCCAGAGCAAAATGAAGTAAATTAATGCCTCTTCCACGAGTAGTTCTTCAGATCATTGAAGACAGCAGTCATGGCCCTCTCAAGTCTTCTCCAAACTAAATATCTCCAATTTTTCAAGGGAAAATTCAAGGGACTTGATTCTCTTGCTGTCAGTCAACCTACTCTGGATGTTCTATAGCTTATCAATGTCTTTACTAAGGACTTGGGTTGAAATTCCACTCTGATACTTACTACCAGTGTGACCTTCAGCAAGTCAAGGCCCCTCTCTGGGTCTCAGTTTCTTCATCCGAAAAAGTAAGGATCAGAACTGATGGCCCCTGAGTTCCCTACCTAAATTTTTTTTACTTCCTGCCTTTAAGTTGTGGTCATTTGGTCAATTTTTAAATGTACTGTAAATCAATATTTGAATAAAAAAGAAAATTAGCTAAGAAACCTGTTCATTTCTCTCCAAATATCTAGTAAGCATATTCTAAAGGCATTCTGTTAATTCTATAACTTTTCTCATGTCTTTTTGTTTGACATTGTTTATTGAAAGTTAATTTTTAAAAAATAATCAGCATTAATGTCTTCTGTGATTTAATTAACTTTTCATTTAAGAATTGAATCAGAGTGAAAGTGAGAATGAGAATGAAAGGTAACTCCCCACTGTTGTGAGGATTTGTAGTGGACTACCGTAGGGCAGTCACCTGGGGAAGGGGACAGGAGCTGGAATTGGAGCTGGAAGCCTTGGGGTTATCCTGTCTGCAGTACTCTGTGCTCCTGGAACAGGTGATTTCTCCTAAAACTACAGTCCCAGACTCTATGGGAGCTGACTCTCCATAAAGAGCAGCTTGTTCGGTCAGTAAGGTAGCCCTACCATGAAGAGGAATTGGTCCCTGAGGGTGGAGGCAGCAAGAAAGATCTCAGCGCCAAGCTCAAGTACAGTCACCAGTCCCACAGTATGAATGCCTTTGAAGAAGTGGAATTCTTGCCAGCCAACAATTCAAGGAAGATGGAAAAGTAAGGGCCAAAGAACTTGGCTGTGTGGCTGATGTTGGTGACCTTTATCCTGCTCTCCCTCAAGATTGGGATCTTGTGTGGTATTTTAACTATCAGAATGTACATTATTTGAAGATTACGGATCAGGACTTTATAGCTGCCTATAAAAACTCTAATTCTGTGGAATTTGGAAACCTGGCCATCTACATAAAGGAAACACTAAAAGTGTTACACAATGTGAAACCAGCCCTTGGGGCCTTCTGCAAGGAATCTGGAGTAATAGCTCTCTGTGAGGTCAGTTAGTTCCTACCATATATCAGAATTCAGTATTCCCCTTCTGAGATGAAGGAGGCTAAGCAGACCATGGCCAAAGATTATGTCCCGGGTCCTGTGTCTTACAGTCCTTCAACTTAGCTTCAAATGTGCCTTACCCCACTGAGGTCAGAATAGCACAGACAAGGTAATAGCTATAACTTTTCCCTCTATGTCTGAGTTGGGGAGATGACACATTTCAATATGCCAGGATTTCTAGACAGCCCATTGCTTCATTGATGAGTGAGATTTTAGAGACCCTGATCCCACCATGTGAATAGGTCTACCTAGGTCTTCATGATCAGAGTAAATACAGATCCTTAGGGGTACAGGAAAGACAATTTAAACAGATCATCAGATACCCATCAGACATTGCTCAGACCCTGCTTGCTATCAGAGGGCACTTCAGGAAATGTTAACCTGGTGCTAAGCCTCACCTTCCAAAGTTTTGATGTTGACGTTACACCATGTGATGAACTTGGGAGTGATGTGGTCATGGGGTATGACACTGAGCCCTGTGGAATTGCGAGATGTGGTGCACTGTGTAGCATTTATCCTTCCTCTTATAACTTTCTCTCCTTGAGTTTGTTCTTTAACCTATTAAATTATTCAGTTTCCAATTCACTTTCCTTTTTTAAAAAACCTTTGGTTGAATATAGTTTTATTTTATTGTGATCAGTAAATGATGTATTTAACATTTTTCTACATTTTTTGTGAGATTTTTGCATCCTATTACTTAGCAAATATAATGTTTCTAACCTTACCCCAAGATTGGTAAAGGAGAAAGACTTGAGAATTTCTCCTTTTTCTTCAAAGTTAGGACATCAATGAGTAAGGAAATGGCATTTATTCTCAGTCTTTTCTGTTTTGTATAGGAAAGTGCTCATTTTATTTGGTATTTGTAAAATTCAGATTAAAAATATAAAGATAAGCAAATATATGCCATCAGGTTTATGTTGTTATTCTCTTTAAGAAAAATATTCTTCTAGTTATGTTGTATGGGAAGACTACAATCTCCAATGAATTAATATTTAGAGACACCCATATTACAGTACACCATATAATGCATTACCAACCAAAAATTACACAAGAAAAGCAACTTAAAAGATGTCATCAAAGAGATGTTTGCCTGGAAAAGCAAGCCAGTAATAAGGCAAGGGCAATGGATAATGTCATATGCTTCTCTAGGAAAACCCCATGTTCTCAAGAGTTCTAAAGGAAAGAAGATTTTGACAAAGATCTCATCGACTGAGATGATAGATGGATTGTGCTTGATGATCTCATAACCTTCCATGACTTTATATACCATCTCAATGAAGACGATTTCCTGATATATTTCCAGAACTTGTCTCTCTCCTGAGCTCCAGTCCCACATTATCAACTGATTTTTGGATGTCTCAAAACTAGATGAGCTATAGGCAAAACAGTATGCATTAACACAACCCCTATCCCACTTCTGGTGTCATTCTGAAATACTTGCTTTCTCTTACCTCATATAGCCAATCTGTTGTCAAATTGTGTCATATATATTCACATCTCTCATCTGTGTTCCCTTTTCTCTAGTCACACAGCCTCAGTCCTGGTGAAGATCCCTACCATCTTTTACTTAGAACATTGCAACAGCTTTCTCAGTGGTTTCTCTAGCCCAAGTCTCCCAACTCCAATCTTGCATGCAACTAAGAAACTAATCTTCCTAAGTGCAGGTCTGATCTTGTCACCCTGCTCCTTCCTCAGTAAACTATAATGACTTCCTTTTATCCACTTCTTTGGCATTTAAAGCTCTTCATAACCTGGCCCCTTCCTACTTTTCCAGTCTTACTTAACTTCTTGCTATACATTCTACAATTTAGCTACTGTGATCTAGTTGTGATACCTCTCACATATAAGCACAATTCTATACAAATAAGCTGTGTACAACATAAATTAGAAATACTCAACAGAGGGAAGTCGCTAGAATTAAAAGAGATGAGGTAAGACTTCCTATAGAAAGTGGAGCTTTTAGCTGGGACTTGAAGGAAGTCAGAAAAACCACGAGGTAGAGATGAAGGAGGAGAACATACCAAACATGGGGAACATTCAGTAAGGTGGGAGGTGGAGTATCTTGTTCAAGAAACAAGGAAGCCAGTGTCATTGGATCAATGAGGGGAGGGAAGTAGAGGTGAGCAGGACTTGATATAAGATAAGGTGAGGGAAAGGTGGGGAAGAAGACCAGACTATGAAGAACCTTGAAATTCAATCAGACAATTTGGTATTTGATTGTAGAGGTAATAGGGAATCAATGGAGTTAATTGAGTGGAGTGGGGGTGGGGGTAGGAAATGTGGTTAGACTTGTGATTTAGGTAGGTCACTTTGGTAGCTGAGTGGAAGATGGACTGGAATAGGGAGAGACTTATGGCAGAGAGACCAACCAGCAAGTTACTATAATCGTCCAGGGGGAAGGTGATGAGGGCCTATATCAGTGTGGGGGCAGTGTCACAGGGAGAGGGGAACATATATGAGAGATGCTATAGTCAATGCCTCTTGGCAACAGATTATATATGAGAGGATGAGAGAGAATGACATTAAGATTGCAAGTCTGAGTGACTGGAAGGATAGTGCTCCTCTCAATAAAAATAAGGAACTGGGAAGGATTTGAGGGGCAAAAGAAAATAAGTTCAATTTTGGACATGTTGAGTTTAAGATATCCAGTTTGAACAGCCAGTTTGAAATGGTAGCAGTGTCAGAGAAAAGAAGTAGGGTATTCTGCAAGAGATATTACAAAGGTAAAAATCTATAGGCATTAGCAACAGATTAGATATGAAGGATGAGAAAAAGTGAGGTGTTAACCTAGGTTGTAAGACTGGATGACTGGGAAGATAGTGATACACTCAACAGTAATAGAGAAGTTAAGAAAAGGAAAGAGTTTGGAGGAAAAGATGAGTTAATTTTGGAGGATGTCTATGAAACATCCAGTTAGAGATGTCTGAAAGGCAGTTGGATATGTGTGACTGGAAATTGGGAGAGAGATTAGGGCTGGATAATCAGATCTGAAAATCATCAGTGTAGAGATGAAAATTGAATCAGTTGGAGATAATATCACCAAATAAAATAATCATATACAGGGAGAAGAGGAAAGGACCCAAGACAGAGCCCTGTAGAATACCCATGATACATGAGTATAACCTGAATGAAGATCCAGCAAAAGAAACCGAGTAGAAGTCAAATAGGTCAGAGGAAAATCAGGAGAGAGGAATGCCCCAAAAACCTGGAGAAAAGAAAGTATTAAAGAGAAGAGAGTGCAGTGTCAAGGCTGCAGAGAGGTCAAGAAAAAGGAGACTTATAAAAGGCCATTAGATTTGATAAGTAAGAGATCACTGGCAACTTTTGCTTGAATAATGAGGTCAGAAGCTGAATTGCAGAGTGAAGAGTGAGAGAAAAAGAAGTGAGAGCAACTACTGTAGATAGCTTTCTCAAGGCAGAAGAGATAATTGATGGTAGCTAATGGGGATTAAGGAATCAAGTGAGAGTTTTTCTTGAGGATGGGAAAGATGTGAATATGTTTTTATAGGCAGTAGGGAAGCAGCCAATAGAGGAAAATGAATGAGAAAGTGAGGATGATAGAGAAGGGAATCTCTTAGAGAAGACAGGATGAGATGGGATCCCTTTGTCATGTGGAGAAGTTTGCCTTGGCCAAGAGAAGGGCCACCTCTTCATGTGGGAAGAAGGAGACAGTGGCAAAAGGCTGATGTGAGATCTGGAAAAGGGAAGAAGAAAAAGAAGAAGAAGAAGAAGAAGAACAAGAACAAGAACAAGAAAGAAGAGTTCTTGGAAAATGGTTTCAATTTTTCAATGAAATATGAGGTAAAGCTCTCAGCTAAAAGGATGAGGATAGGTGTGGAGAGGTGAAAGGAATGATGGAAAGGTCCCTGTGGTGGGTAGGATGGTGAATCAGTTAAGGTGACAGAAAATAATTACTTTGCTATACTTAGCACATAGTGGAAATCATATAAAATAAACTTATAATAGACCCAGTTAGCATGGTTTAATGACTTTCTCCAACTTTGTTCAGCAGCAAGTAAGTAGATGCAAAGTCAGAAAATGGTAGAAATAATCCAAAGCTGAGACTTTCACAGACCAAATTCTTCTATACAATAAAGGAGCAAAGGACTCAAGAGGGTAATGTAGAACTGAATTGTTTCACTAAGAGATCAATATGGAAAAGGGAGGATAGTTTAGCTAGTACAGAGATGATAATATGGGAAAGAACTGAGAGATAGAGGGCTTGGATGTTATTATGAGGGAGATCAGCATTTGGAATTGAACATGGGAGAGATGAAATGACAAGAGATTGTGATTCCATAAAGGAATTTCAGTGTTCATGAACATAAAGGTGAAAAACTTGAGGTTGATACAAGATCAAGAATATGCCATGTTGGTGTGTAGCTGTAATAGAGTGGAGGAATAACTCATGAGACTGAATAAGTTGATAAATTGGAACATTAGAGTGATGGAGTATCTATATGTATGTATGTATGTATATATGTATGTATGTATGCATGATTTAGGGGAGATAGAAAGACTGAGCTAGGCAATGAACTCATTGGGCAGGGAAATAAATGTGTCCTGGAGTTCTGTAGAAAACAGTTATCAGAGTCCAGATTGGGTGACCAGTATTGTACTGAATGAACCTCAAAGGAAAAGAGGTACGAATGTTGGGAGCAGAGGGAGAGCCTGTAAGAAGCAGTGGGAGGAAAGGAGTAATCCAACTCTTCCACCATCACCAGTGAGTCAGGTGCAGGGTGGTAGTTGGTTGGTTGTTGTCCTTCATTCTTGAAAAGGACTAAAATGACATCACTATGTTGTACAATGTGTACAACTGTGGCTGATCAGAACAACATGGTCTCAGGAAGGCTCTACCAGAGTCAGGGCACAAATAGTCCAGATAAACATTTAGAGTGGAGAGGTCTCTAAATCTCATGTTTCTTTTGAATTATTATAAATTGGTTTTGCTCATAGAGTATCATATCTTCTTTGATACAGGCATACCATAGTGTAAAGTCATATGCCAGTGTTTTCCATGTCTCACAATAGATTCCATTTTTCAGAGAGACAAAAGTATCCTTGTATCACTTCTTCTGACCTTTAAGTGAGTTGTTTGCATTGTGTGAGTTCTCTGTAAAATAGTCTTTTAGGTAAATGTCCATTTGGCCTTCAAATAATGTGGTCAGCCCATTGGAGTGCCACTCTCTACAGTAGAGTTTGACTGTCTGAGAGTCCAGCTTAAGAAAGGACTTCATTGTAAGGTACCTTATACTGCCAAATGATCCTCAGAATCTTCCTAAGACCATTCAAATGGAGGTGATTCAGTTTCCTGGCATGGTTCTGGTAGACTGTCCAGGTTTCACAGGCATACAACAATAAGGTTAGCACAATGGTTCTCTAGACCTTCTGTTTGGTAGTCAATCTAATACTCCTTTTCTCCCACACTTTCCTTTGGAGCCTTCCAAAGACTGATCTAGCTTTGGCAATGTGTATGTCAACCTTATCATATATGTGTACATACATTCCTGGAAAGCATACTGCCAAGTTACGTAAACCTATCCATAGCATTTAAAAGTTCTTCATTTTCTATAACCAATGGTTTCACATATAGAAGATGTAGGGCAAGCTGCTAGAGAACCCCTGTTAGTGTGAGTAGGCCAAAATTAGCACAAACAGAAGAGACTTGATCCATACTTTGGTACATCTCAACTTCAAAGACTGCATTGAGTGCATGATTATCTGAAAACATAAAGTCATGCACCAAGTATCCTTCCATTGTCTTGACTTGTAGCCTTTTCAAATTAAATAATGTATCATCAGTGCAGTAGCTGACCTTGATATCATTTTCATCCACCTTGAAGGCATCCAATAACATTCCTGAAAACATCATGCTAAAAAGCATGGGAGCAAGCACACAGTCCTGCTTTCCTACATTGGTGACTGGAAAAGCTTGAGAGCATCCCCTATCATCCAGAACTCATACAATCATTCCATCATAAAATGACATACAATACTGATTTACTTCTCTGAGAAATCAAATTTTTCCATGATCTTCCTCACAATTGAAAGTATCAAAGACCTTGGCCAGATCGACAAACACTGTGTACAGATTTCTGTTCTACTCTTGGCATTTTTTCTGAAATTGGGCAGGAAATGCCATGTCCACCATTCTTCAGTCCTTTCTGAAACCACGTGGGCTCTTGGATAGATGACCATTAGAATAAATTGTTCTCTCCTGTGCATTCCACAGGGGTAGTTTTAACATGCTTGGGGTAGATAGCCTCTAAGTCAATGACAGGATTAAGATCTCACATTTAACCTTAACCTGGTTTAGCTCTTCTGTCAAAATGGTTTGCCCCAGAGGATGGGGCTGCTGTACATGCTACAGCATCTTAGCACCACAGAAGAGAGTTGGGTGAATCAGGTGGACAACAGAAGTGGAAATCAGCCCTCACACCTGCAGAGGTACTAGACTTCCCTGAACACAGTATACACCTGAACTGATGTGTGCAGCCAATTCTGGAAAGGGTAACCAGAGAAACTGTGTCATCAGGAGCAATCCAAGTGACAGTGCAAGAAAACAGAGGAAAGAAGAAAAGAAATTAAATCCAGTTTGTCACCTTTAGAATAAGCATTTTAGAGAACACAAGTTTGAGGAACTTTACAATGGGAGGTTGGGAGTGGGATTGGATGGAGGAGAATAGAAAAAAAGGGAACCATTAATAAAGACTGGAGAAGAAAGTTTGAACAATGTCAGGAAGGGATTCAGAATCACTGGGATGAGCTTGGCATAATGGGGTAGAATTATGTTAATCACTGAGGTAATTTATCATCATTCACAGGAATTTGTTCTCAACTGAATTGTTTCAGGGAATTAGGAAACTGTGTGTGGCTGGAAAGGGGGAGGGAAAGTGTGTGGAGAGTGCCCAAGGGGTGGAAAAATCTTATGGAACTAGAGATGGCTGCAGAGCCAGGATCGTCTTCCTGATCGATTCCCTTATACTCCATAAATGACACTGTCCTTCCCTTGTCCCATTCCCCAAAACTTAGCTGTCTCATTTTTGACTTTGAATCTATTGTATTGTTTAAATTGTAACACAATAAAGACCTCTGGCTTTATATGTTACTGTCCTTTCTGACTCTTTTGCAAAACACTCACTGTGTCCTAAAATATCTGTGATGGATTAGAACTTCTGAAATAATTAATAAGTATGGCTTGATGTGTTATTATTCATAGTGGTTGATTCCCTCCCCAATTGTCATCTCAATGTCATTTATGGAGTGTAAGGGAATTGATCAGGAAGACGATCCTGGCTCTGCAGCCATCTCTAGTTCCATAAGTGACAGGATTAGGGCTCACCTCCTGCGTGCTTTGGGGAGTTCTTCACTCTAAATTCTTCAGTCCATTGGGTTAGGGGGATTCTTCTCTTGGGGATTTGTGGAATGACAGGAAAGGACAAGAGTCATTCAAGGTAACAATGCTTGATTTTCAACCAGATCTCAGATTGGGGAACTCTAAATTCAGGAGTTCTGAAGGTCCAGATACACACATACACACATACATGTGTGTGTGTGTGTGTATGTATGTGTGTATATATGTATATATATACGTATATATACATATATATATATGTATATATGTATGTATATATGTATATATACGTATATATACATACATACATACATATATATATATATATATATATATATATATATATATATATATACTTTTTTGTACTATCAAGTGAATTCCCCAGATCAGGGCTTGGCCATTACGCTATCCAACAAAGCAAAAACAAACACTTGAAAAATAAAAAGGGGCAAACAAAAAAATTATATTATGCGGAAAGGACCTCATAGACAATAAATTAATATGAAATCTACATGATTATTTGGATGTCTTAAGCATTCAAATTCAAAAAGGAGACATCTGAGTCTCAAGAAAACATAGATAGGAATTTCAATCTCCCTTAGTTTGGCCACACTAAAGTCATCATTGGTGAAACTAAGACATGGTACTACCATTTGCAAAGCAATTTGGAATTATGCAGATAAAGGACTAGAATGTCCAAACTTGACTTCTGGGTCATGTAAGCAGGAAGATGGCAGACTAGATATTTTCTCTAATCCCCATGAAGAAAGGAAGAAAAGAAGGAAGGTGGGATGGAAGGGAGAAAAAAAAGAAAGAGAGAAATCAGAGAGAAAGGAAGGAAGGAAAGAAAGAAAGAAAGAAAGAAAGAAAGAAAGAAAGAAAGAAAGAAAGAAAGAAAAAGAAAAATATTTTCCTTTCTCTGGAACCCCAGCGGTGTAATCCCCACCCCCCATGATACCTCAGAGATCTTTGTTGAGAAATAAGCTCATAAATTAATTCAAATCCTACATAAAATTGACCCAACCAATTTCATATCTAAAGCTAGCATTGCTACTATCTTCTGCTGGAGTCCAAGGACTCTTGCTTCACAGGGCATAGTTGCTAGACTGGTTGATCCTAGAGGCAAATGTCCAGTGTCTTCTAAGTGGATGATGCCATCTTAGCAAATTTTTGAAATGTACACATACGCTAGTTGCCTATTACACTTACGACCAAGATAGCGAGAGAGAAGATAGCACACAGGGTCACAAAATCACAGATCTAAAATGGAAGGAATCTTAAAAAGCATCTAGTCCAATTGAGGCCTAGAGAAGTGAAGCAATTTGTTCAAATTCAAACAAGCAATAAATGGAAAAGTTGGGATTGGAATTTAATCTTTGACTCCAAATCCAGCACATCTTTCTTTGAACCACCCTATCTAGACATTTTGCTTGAGCTTTACAAAAACCCTGTGAGAGAGTAAGACAGATTTTTGTGGTCACATTTTGCAGCTAAGTGTATTGCTACCCAAAACCATATATGTATATATACATATATATATATGTATATATACACATACATACACACATGTGTATATATGTATGTGTATGTGTGTGTATGTGTAAATTTTTCCCACTATCTAATCCCTTATTTCCATCCCCTCAACTCATTTCCCTCCTCAATGTTCAAGCCCAAAGCCAACCACCTCACCCACTCTTCCACTTCACTCCTTGGAACACTGCTCTATAGGTAACAAATTTACTTTCATTTCATATCTTTTCCATTCCCACTCTGGTTCTTACTGAGACTTGGCTCTCTCCTGATGACACAGACCCCTGACCACAATTTCCAGCAGTGGTTGTACTTTTTACTTATTGTCAGGGAGTTATACTACTCCTTGCTCCCCATCACCACTTCCAAGTTCTCCCTGTACCACCATTACTCAGTAAGCTCTTTTTCTTTGAGGTCCATACAATCCATATCTACCACCCAATCAAAATCCTGGTAGCTACTGTCTACAGATCCCCCCCAACCTTTGTTACTAAGTTCAGTGCCTTTCTCACAACCTTTCTCTCCTTGACGCCTACTCAGTATCTCATGACCTACTTCTTCACCTTGCATAGGACAAAGATAGTCATAGTCTTCATCTTGCCATCACCCACAAACGTACTACTTGAATTCTTGAACATGGGTTCATGTATTCTGAAATTTCCTTATCTGATCAGAGTCTATTGTCATTCTGCCTCTCCCTCTCCCTTTTGACTCCAAACCCTGTTCTTCATTTGCATCATGACATCCAAAACCTTGACCCCACATTTCTTTCTCAGACCATTATCCCTGTCCTAGCTATAATCTCTCTTCTTCTCCCTATCTTGACCCCTTGTTGAACCAAATTCAACTCTACATGGTCCTCTTTTCTTGAGTCTTTTGTCTCCTTCTTAGATCACTGATCTTGCTCTTCCAAGTCTCAGCCTAGGATCACTCCCATCATCCACTTCCTTTGCTCTTACATACACATTGCCAAATATAGGTGGCAAAATCATACAACTACATTTACCGGGTCCATTACAAATTTATGCTACATAACTTCAACTGTGCTCTCACTGTTGTAAGGCATTATTACACTTTCTGAATTAACTTATTATCTCTGTCACCACGATGTCTTTTTCAAACCTTTTCATTTCTCCTCAAGCCTCCCTTGGCCCCCCCCCACACCCTACCCTCTCAGCTGAAGACCTTGACTCATATTTTGCAGAAAAGCCTGAGGCCATTGACTGAGAGACCTCCCCTCTTTGGCTACATATCTCCTCCTTCACCTCTGTCTCACATGAAGAGATGGCCTTACTCCTTATCAAATCTAATTCCTCTATTTACACAAGTAATCTCATTCTCTCCATCCAATTGCCCCTTTGTCATCTATACTCAACATTTATTTTCACTCTTTCCTATTGACTCCTTCCTTAATGCCTGCACATATGCCCACATCTCTCTATCCTCAAAAAAAATTTCATTTGATCCTTCCATTTTTATACCCTTTATGTCTTCTGCCCTTTGAAACTACCTAAAGAAGAAATCATCCAACAAGCTAGAGCCCCCTTTCTCCTACTTCTTTAGCGATACCAGTCCTATAATTCTGCTGACCACGAGACTTTTTCCAGTCATAAATTTTTATGTATTATACAGCTCCTCTAAAGTTGTTCATCTTTAGAAATATGTTACAGCCAGATTGTGCTCACCATGAATCAAATGCAAGAAAATGCCTATAGACTGACTAATTTACAGTACAATTAAGGAGACAAGAAGTATATATATGTGCATATACATACATGTATCTATGTATATATTCTTATATACGTATATACTTGTGTATGTATATTTATACATATGTGTGTATGTAAGAGACAGAACATTCACGAAGTAAACAAAGTGTCTTCCAGAAACTACAGAGGAAAAAAGGTACCTTAGGCAAATGAGACTAGTAGTATGGTATGGTAGATGAGCAAAATCAGGGAAGATTTACCCAAAGAGAAACACAGTGTGAGTCCTGGGTTCTAGTCCAGTATCTCTATCACTAACTCACTATATGACCTTGAGCAAATTTATTTCCTTCTTTGGGCCTTAGTTTTCCCATACATATAATAAGCAAGTTGCGCTAGATGATTTCAGTGGTTGCTTCTAGCTCTTATGTGGTAGGTGGAAAAGCCCTAAAGGTAGGGTGAGTCTAGGTGGGCAATGGGCATCAAGGCAGGAAAGACAGTATAGAGAAAGGCCAGACATGCCATAACCTGGCCTCTTGAGGGCTAGACAGGCCAAGGCAGAGCTGGGGATCTCAGTCCTCAGTAAGAAGGTAACTATCTTGGCCTTCAGTCCTTCTGGGTGTTTCCTGTGGTCTTACCCTATTCAGCCCCTACAGGAAATTACATTTTTATGAGCGACAGACTTCTAAACAAACTCCATTATACAAACAATATGCATTGAATTGGGTTGGTAATTTTTATGTTTTCCAGTTACAAACTGGAGCAGCTGCCACTGCTGATAACTCTCCCTCTAAGGGTGAAATGGAGTCTAGCTACCCCAGATTAGACCATGTTACACCTCTCTCTGTCTCTGACTTATCTTTCTCTTTTTTTGTCTTTCTCTATCTCTCAATTTATCTCTTTCTCCTTCTTCCTCTTTTTCACTTTCTATCCCTTTCTATATTTATAAGATGATAGAGCCAGAAAGATAAAACCCTGAAATTACCAGATACTAGTGATTAGAGTCTAGTCTAATGTTCTACCCAGGGTAGGAATTTACTCCACTCTTGCCCTCAGTCATCCAGCTTATATTTAAAAATTTTATATGACATTATGAAGACAAAGTAGGCCACATTTCACTTCATTTCTGACCTACCCTTAATAACTGAATGGGCATCATTTCAGACAAACTGATACATGGGAAAGATTTTAACTTAAAAGGCCAAGCTCTCCCACTGTATCCAGAGCCCATCACCAGTTGTCTTGACCTAGGTCTTGCCACTGGACTCAGATGACCCTGGAGAAGCGAGTGAGGTTGATGACTTTGCACAGCTCTGTCTCACTTAAATACAGTTCACTTGCAAGTCAAGACTTCACCTTCCTGATGTCATTGGTCCTCTTCAAGAGCAAAGGATGCACAATAACAACAATCTACTTTTAGATAGGTTTAATTAGGCTGTTTTCTTCCTAACACCAAGCCTAAACCTGTCTCTCTGCAGCTTCCTCCCCCCACCACCCATTACACCTAGCTCTGTCTGCTGGTGCCCAGTAGAACAAACCTCAGAGTCTGAGATCTGGAAAGGAACTGTCTAATCCTATCCACATCTACCCCAAATTCACCCTATTACATCCACACAAATGGAACATCCAGTTTCCTCTTGAAGAGCTCCACTGAGGAGGGAATTTGCTGTGTCCAGAAACAGCCCATTCTACTCTCAGATCATTCTAATAGAAAGTTTTCATTATATCAAAGCCTAAGTCAGTTTCTCCGCAGCTTCCATCTATTATTCGTAATTTTCTCCTCTGAGACCAAGCAGAAGTCCAAATGGCAGCCCTTCAAACACTGGAAGGCCACTATCATGTTCCCACTTTCCACCCTTATCTTTGTCTCTAAGCTAAGTTCCTTCAGCTAATTACTCAAATGTTACATTCTCTGGTCATCTTGCTGCTGGTCACCATCTTCTAGACACGATTTAGTTTGTGTCCTTCCTAAAATGGAGTGCTCAGAATTGAGACCAGGGCAGAGGACACTGTCTTCCTTAGTGAAGCCTAAGGTTACAAATTTTTTGGGGGAGGGGGCTTACATGTTTTATTGGAAGCTATGTATCACAGTAGAGAAAACACTGGGTCTGCAGTCAGGAAGTACAACTTCAGCCTCAGATACTTTCTCTCTGGTTCAACCCTGAGCAAGTTACTTAAGTTCTATCTGCCTCAGTTTCCTCATATGTCAAATAAAGATAGTAAAAACAACTCCCTCCAGAGTGGTTGTGAAGATAAAATGATATGATATTTGTAGAGCCGTTTGCATCTACTCACATGCTATCCCAGTCCACTGGATCCTATATATCCTTTCTTCAAACTTTAATCCTTAAAAAGTCCCTTTTCCCCAATGATACCCTTTCAATAGTTATTATCTCCTCCCTCTCTTCCCATCAAGTCCTTTCTTCTCCAGGATAAACTATCTTCATTCTCATAGGATATGACTTCCAATCCCCATACATTGTCCTGATTGACTAGTCCAGAAAAGAACAACAAAATGACACCAAGAAAATCAAAGCATGCTGATACCCATGGTATGTAGGGAATTGATTCAAATATGGAGGAACAAGAGCCATTTACCAATAGATAAATGTTTAAAGGATGTGGGCAGTTCTCAAAGGATGAAACCTAAGCTGTCAAAACCATATAAAAAATTTCTTTAAATGACTAAAAAAAAGAAATGCACATTAAAAAACTTTGAATCTCCACTTTGTATTTACCAGAATAGCAAAGATCACCAAATAAAGGAAAAGGATAAAGTAATGTGGGCAAACAGGGGTACTAATGAGCTGCAAATTGATGGCACTATAAATTGGTCTAGCTATTTTGGAAAGCAATTTGAAATTGTACCCAAAAAGTTAAAAAAACAAACTTATTCATACTCTTTGACTCATATTATCACTACTAGACTTATATCCCTATGAAATCAAAGACAAAAGAAAAGGACCAATGTGTATAAAAAATTTATAGCAGTTTATTTTATTTTAACAAAGAGCTGAAGATAAAGAGGGTATCCATCAATTGGCTAATGGCCTCACTAACTATGGTAGATGAATGTAAAAACTGATTTCAGGGAAATCTCAGAAGACTTCTTACAACTGAGAAAGTAGAAGGATAGAGGGATTGAAGGTAAAGATGAGTATGCATAATAGCTTTAGGAAGGGTGAGGCACAGGAAGAAATATCAGGGGAAATAGAATATTTATAGGTAATTGTGTCATTAAGGGAATAGCCACCCCTAAGTTTGGCTAAGATAGAGTGGAAGAGTAGGTCATGAAATTTTAAGAAGCAAGCCTGTCAGTGAAGAGTTAGATGCTTTCTATATTTGTGCCTTAAACAAAAGAAGAATTGTTTTTTAAAGGAAAGGTTGCTTTTCTTCCTACTCTGGGAGAGATGTTACCCTTTACTTAAAACTGTGATCAGTGATAATTCCTTTGTGATGCATATCTACGTATGAATTATGTGTAGATGAAAGGCAATGGAGAAAGACAGTAACTAACCAGAAAAACAGAGATTCAACCAAGCTAAAGATTTAAACCACAACATAAAGGTTTTCTACCCCTAACTGGTGCCTCCAAGCTGTAATAATGAGAGATATTTATGGTTTTAATTATTACTTATTTTCTTTTAAAAATTATACAGAAGAAAACAATATAGTTCAAATAAGGACACGAGACAGTTTTTCTTTTTTTTACTGCCTTCTTAAATTTAATTGTAGAGAGCTGTTATGTGTGGCATGAGCTGTCCTCATACAGCTCAAAGGAAGACATAATAGGGAACTCTAGCCTCTTCTCCTCCTACCCTTCCCTAAGGGGAATCTTATTTCCTGCTAAGAGAGGAAGTAGAAAGTTGGGGCCAGAGGCCATTTCTCTGCCCTTCTCAGAAGGAAAGTCTACTGGGCTAGAATTAATGTCCATCTGCTCCCTTACATATTGTTAATTAAAGGATATGATTGAGTTCAATCTAACTTCTAATAAGTGTGTCATTATTTGGGAGAAGGGAGAACTCCAAGATTTATATGCAAGGATTTATTCCCTTCCCACCAAATATCAATTCCATGATGAGCACAAATATAGCAGCTGTCAAAGAAAATCCATTGATCTAAATCAGTAACAAAACAGAAACAAGAAAAAGTATACAAAGGAGAATATATACCAGATAATACAAAATGGAAAAGCTCTCCCATTGGGAGAAAGGTAAGCAAGAAAGTGAATTCAACCAAGAGAAAGTCCTATAAATCATCCATGGAGAAACTCTTTGAAGTTTCTAATGTAGAAAATTAGGGATAGGGACATGATGGAGACTGCCAGCACCTTTCATGTTTTCCCAAAGTCTTTTCCTTCAGCGACCTAAAGTGAGGTTGGCCTCATCATCTTCCATTTCAAAGTTAGAAGACAAAAGTACACAAAATTACTCAAAGCTGAAAGAATCCTGACGACTGAAGAGAGTAAAGGTCTTTCATTCATACCAACAGTATTTTGCCCCTCATGCAGGTCATTCATCTCTAACAATGACAGATTCTCATATTAATGGGCTTTGGGACAATCGTTATACAGTAGACACTTTTAAAAAATTGCAACAGAAGTTGCATATAAAAGAGACATCTTTTATTACTTTCTTTGTATGTTGAAATGGTTGTTTATTCTTGGCTGTTAACTTCATTATAAAAAAAGAAGAAAAATTGTTACTTCATATCTATTGACCCATTCATAACTCATTGAGGAACACTGGTTGAAAACTGTTATTCAATGACAATCTGAGACCTTCCCAGAATATTAATAATCAATTCAAGTCTGTGAAAGGGAGCAAATATAAATGCAATGGGACCAGATGGAAAATTCTAGATATAGTTAAGCAAAGCAAGCAAGATCCAATGAGCTTATTTCATATTGACTATTAACAAACATTTGACTTGGTAGAGCAAAGTGTAGTCTTAATGACTCTCCTCCTACAAGGAGTGTGTATAATTTTCTGCAAGTGTAATGTTCAAATCATACAAGATTCCTTGACAGATACAACAAAAGAGATAACTTTGATGATCCTCTGAGTATTAATATTAAGCAATGGGGTGACCCTAAGATCTTCAAAGGTATTTACCACTGTCATGGATAATGTCCTATGTAGAATCCAAGTTGAAGAGGAACTCTCTATAAATAGAGAAGTTCTCTGAATATTCTTCTTGTGGATTATGTTGTACTGAATAAACCAAGACCCCAAATATTTCAAAGCTACCTAAATGAGATTCTTAATTATAAGATAAACAAAGCATATAATGAATTTCCATAGGATCATAGATCTAGAATTGGGAGGAATTTTATTACTAGGTCATCCCTTTCAAAGTTATTCTTTTACACATTTTTGTGCAAGTTATTCATCATTGGTGATATACTACAGCTTATTTACATGAACTCTATATCTCTTTATAGGCATTTAACCCTTTCATTTTATAGATAAGGAAACTGAGACCCAAGAGAGTAAGAAGATTTGTACAAGGTCACATAACTAATAATTATCTAAGATGATATTTTAATTTAGTTCTTCGGTACTCTACTGAATAGAGCAACCATATGATTGTACAGGCTCTGAAACTGGACAGCAAACTATGCATAGAACTGAGTATTTGGAAGAGAGAGACTTGGATTGCATTTGGGAAATTAGGCATCCCTTTCAACGACCTCAAACTTTTTCCTGAAGTGAAATCCTATTTTTTTTTAAAGGGATGAATCATTAAGAAAGAACAGGGGTCAATCATGGAACTAGACAGAAAAACAACAGATACTAGATATGTTCTATCAGTACTGATATAATGTGAAGAGATCCTCTAGGGAGGATTTGTGGGAGAATTTGAAGAAGAAAGAAGAAAGGAGGGAATACAGGGAGAAGGGAGGGAATAAGTATTTATTAAATGTTTGCTATATGCCAGACTCTGTGCTAAGTGCTTTACAAGTATAATCTCATTTAGGAAATACATTTTGAATGACTTCACATGTATAATTGACATCATATTGCTTGGCTTCTCAATGGGTGGGGGAGGAGTTAGAGGAAGGAAGAAAATTGGAAACTCAAAATTTTTTAAAATGTTAAAATAAAGTAGAATTATTTTTTAAAAATCTCATCTAATCCTTAAAATAATTCTGGGAGATAGGTGTTGTTACCATTCTCATTTTATAGTTGAGGAAAATGAGGTAGATGGAGGTTAAAAGACTTGCCCAGAGTCACATAGCTAGCTAGCATCTGAGGCTATATTTAAATTTAAATCTTCCTGATTGCACACCCAGTATTCTATCCATCACATCATGTCTGCTGGTTTTGTCTTTCATTTTCAAATGGGACCAATGACATCATAGGTGAATTACTGCCTGAATTAGATACAAGTAAAGCAAAGTTGCACAGTTGTCAGTTTTATTCTCTCTTCCAGAGTCACTGAAGTCTAATGACAAGAAAAGAGTCAAGACAACTGGTGATGACCCAGGATGCTCTGGATGACCTTGGTGTCTTCAGGGATGACTAAGCTGTAAGCCCTCAACAGCACCTGCTTCAGCAGCCTTCATGGTCACTGAAACAAAGTGTTCTCATGTGCCCATCCCAACAGGGAAAATCTTCACATGCTTATTCCCAATATTCTTCACAGGCTTGAATAGTCACCTCCTCCCCCAACTCATTGATAGGTTTGAAGCCTGTAGGTTGCCTTCAACCTGGTAACTGCATCTTCAAAATGACTTACTGAGGTGTGGCCACTATGTATGTTATAGCTTCTTGGAACCACAAGTGAGAGTTGAGTGCAAGGTAGACATCAAAGGTGGATGAACAGCCCTGAAAAGGACTCAGCAAGCCCACACACTATGGGTTTTAGTTCCACCTGAATGCCCCATGCATCATTTAGCTTTCATGGAATTGAGATTTGTAGTAAAAGATGAAAAAATTTGGGAGGGGTGAAATAGCATGAAAGATAAAAGGAAAAGAGATGATGATCAGAGAGAGAGATACAAGGGCATAGTTGTAGCATAGTTATGGATGATGATAAGGTCTTATGTATAATTACCTCTTTGAGTGGCTGATGTAGTTTGAAAATATAGACCTTGGGAATTTTGTATTTTGAAGAACCAGTAGACCCTAGTGTTTAATAAATATGTGACTACTTGAAGTCCTCAGGTAGAAATTGAGTTGGAGTGGAACATTCTGAGATAGATATTGATCTCCTTGAAGAAGAAAATGACCTATGGTCCAGGACCTAGAAGCAAGAATCTAGATAGCATTGTATAGATACATGATAGAGTTCCCTCTCTGCTTTTTGCAGGTAACCTTATGCAGAGGAACAGGTACCACTGCTATTCCTCCTCTAGGAAATAGTCATTAATAATAACCCAACCAAACAATACTAGGGAAGGCATGGAGTGCTCCTTGAACCACTGGACCCAGCAAGAAGCAAGTATATTTTATCCTAGAAGCAAGAGAAATACACTAAAGGTATTTGAATATACCATCTAGGAGGTCTTGAGTTCACTTAGGGAAACTGTGGTTACCACATCATGCTGTCACCTTTCTTTCCCCAAAAGTCTCATTCATTCTTACTTCTTCATCTTTGTTTATATTGTCACTTTGCTTGCCATATCTTCCAATATGCAAAACCATCACTCTCCTTCAGTCTCAGATGTTCTACAGAAACAGTTCCTTGGGCAATGGGACTGAGGAATGAAGGGATGACCCTGATTCTTTAGGACTTTACATTCTTTAGTACTTTTCACTTCTGTAAATATATGTGTAATACACTTTTTACCTCTGCAATATACTTGATATGTATATACTAATTGTGTATTATAATACTGTTTGTATTTTAGCACCCTACTCTACAAGTCTAGGTCTGCTTCTCCACAAATAGAGGGTAAGTTCCCTAAAGATGAAAATTAAGGTATGGGTGGATTTGAAGATTGGTTTTCCAGATTAAGAACCCTTTTATTTTAAGCCCCTGAAAGCAAAACTAGGAAGAATGTTTCTAGGTAGCAGAGAGGCAGATTCTGCTCAATATGAAGATAAATTTCCTAACCCTTAGAGTCAGGCACAAATCATAAGTTGAGCCATTAGAATTTTACCTGAGGACATATCTATCAAACTCCTCCCAATGCTTTTCTATATAAACAGCAGAAAGTAGATTCAGTTCACTCCTCTTTGTATCTGCTGCCCTGCCCTGCCCATCGACAGAACAAGATGCCCTCTGGTGTCCCATTTCCCTCACCATTCCCACCTCCTCCTTTCCTGCCTCTTTGTGTGTATTTAGATTGTCAACTCCTTTAGGGTAGGGGTTATCTTTCTTTTCATTAATTGTATTCTCTGTGTTGGACACATGTCTTGGCATCCAATAGATGTTTAATAAATGTTTGCTGGATTTTTAGGTTAGGAAACTTACTGGATATCAACAGCTCTCACTGAAATATGCTTCCTACCGATTTCTAGCTCTTACTTGTCTATCCCCACCCTTATAGTGGCCTCCCACTAGCTTGGGCTTTTTCTTCTTAGGATTAGCTGGGAAATTCAGAAGTTCCAGAGAGCAACATCCTAAACTTCTCCTTTCCACTCTGTTCTTCCCTGCCTAGCCTAACTATCCACATCAGTATTGTCCCAGGAACCAGTTCTCCTTTCTGGTGCACATCTGTATGTACCCTTGGGCAGTGGTCAGTCATTCAGTGACATATTAGATTTTCCTGGGGCATACTTGCTCACCCCAGAATCAGCAGACCATTATCCCATCGCCAACATTGCTGACCCAAGATAGAAGAAAGTACTCCCCCTCCTCTGCTCCTGATACTGACCTCTCTGACTACTTTACTATCCCAAATAAAATACCTCCTTCTACAGGAAGCTTTCCCCAACCCCTATTAATGCCAATGCCTTTCTTCTATTAATTACCTCCTACTTATCCTAAATATAGCCCATTTTGTATATATTTGTTTGCATGTTGTCTCCCCCATCAAATTGTAAGCTTTTTGAGGACAGGAAGTATTTTTCCCTCTTTTTGTATGCCCTTATTTAGTACAATGTCTGGAAAATAGTAAGTGTTTAATAATTGAGATTCTGATTAGAAATGACTCAAAGTGGAATGGATATCCTTATAAGGCAGTAATTTGCCCTCCTTGGAAATCTTTAACTGGAGGCTAGCTGAACACTTCTATAGTTAGCTGTCGACTAAATATCCATATAGTTATGAACTGGACTAGAGAACCTCCAAAGTCTCTCCCAGCCCCAAGATTCTGGATTCTGGGGTTTTCTGGGCCCTCTGCTCCTGACAGAACAAAAAGAAGCTGCCATGTTTTCTTCTTTTTTTCCCTGATCCCTGTAATTCAGGCAGGCTTTGCTGAATGTTGACTCTAGACTTGTCATGAAAATCCTATGAATTCACCAAGAAAGATCTTTTGACTGGCTAGTGGGGAATGCATGGACTGTGCCTGAGCTCACATGGATAGATTGGCTCACACAGAAGCAGAAGGAAGTCTTACCCATACAGGCCCAGGCAGGTGGCCAGTGCACAGCTGAGGGAGGGGAAGTAGAGGGCCTATCTTGGGGGAGGAACCTGCTGAGACAGGCCCCAGGTGGGGTGTTTCATCTGAAATCTGGTGCCTGCTTTGGGATTTAGTATAAACAGAAGCTTAACGGTAATTTACAGCTTTTCTACATAGAAAATCCTTTAGAAATTTAAAAAAATTTTTTAAAAATATGAAATAGAAAGTGTTTTACAAGAGAAGGAAGCTGGGCTCAGAGAGAGGAAGTAAGGATTTGAATTTACAATCCTTGCTCCAAATTTAGTATTGTGCAGAATGATTGGGTTGGGGATTGTTTTGTTGTTTGTTTGTACGTTTTTGAGGGAAGGAGCTGTGAGGAGCTAAGCCAGAGGATGGGGGAGGCTAGGTGCATGACTGAGGATGAACGTTCAGCACATGTGCCTTTGTCTGTCCCAGATCAGGAGTCTGGCCATCAGTGTTCTCTTCCTCTCGGTCTGCCTTGTGGACAGTCCCCAGATCCCTCCTTCTCAGTCCTACTTCATTAATAAGTATTCCTGATGATAAAAGTCTTGGCATTCCTTAGGGACTAAGCCCCAAAACTGGTCATTTCCTTCTTAGCCCTCGTTATCCCTAATAAACGAAGAACTCAGCCAGTCTATAGGATGATTTAGTTATTAATAATGACCCCTAAGCCCTGACCTATGAATAACATAGCTAATAGTGCAGGCTGCTCACTGGAAGGTTGGGTGAGAGGGAAGGAAGGGACACTGGCTCTCCTCTTTTTGTTTCTGCAGGTTACTCTGACTCTGAGGAGATGGAGAGAGAGGAAATTCCCAGGCCACCTGGGATCTGAGTGTGGTTAGGCAATTTTTTAATTCTAAAGATTTACCTTCCAGGTAAACAATATATAAATGAGAAGAACCATCAGTGAGGAGGTAGAATTTCATTTGGCTTTAAAAGTTGATGGAAAATTCGAGGGAAACCAGAAAGGGAGAACATTTAAGGCATAGGAAACAATGAGAAACAGAGGTAAGAAAACAGGAAAGGAATCCAAATGAGCTAGATGAGTATAGAGTTTGTGGAGGACAAAAGGAGGTAATGCTGGAAGGTTATTTCTATTGACTCTTCAACAGTTAGACTGCAAAAGTCCTCCTTCCTGACTCCCTCATCTACCACTCCTTTATCAGGAAAACTTTTCTTTGTCTCCTCATCAATTTATTTCCTTCTCCTTCAGAATTAGACTCAAGTTTGGCCTTCTCTGTGAGACATCACAGTAAAGTGCTAAAGAGTGTTGGATTTGAAAGCAGAGAACCTGCGTTCAAATTCTGCCCCTGATGGGTTCTACCTTGATGGCCTGAGACAAGTGCTATCCTCCTGGGACATTGGTTTCAACTGTAAAATGGGAGAGTTGGACTAGACAACCGATGAGATTCCTCCTAGATCTAAATCTATGATCCTCAGGGCTAAGCTTGATTATAGTTTCTGCTACTCCCTGTGTGACTCTAACCTCTCTGACACTCAAATTTCCTCATCAGAAAAGAAAACAAGGGGAATTAGACTACATGACCATTAAGATTTCTTATAGTTCAAAATCTTTGATCCTAAATTCTCCATGATTAATCCCTTAATATATCAATTACCACATTTCATGAGTAACTAAAATAGTTGCCTGACTCTACTGAAAGGTAGACTAGAGATAGGGGATGGTTAAATTCTCAGTGTGAGCACCTCAGAAAACAGCAAATGCCACAGATCAGGGCTCGATTTATTATTTTGCTGATTGTCTAGGCATAAGAAAGTGAGGGAGAATATGTGAATAATATAGATTAAACTTCAAAGTGTGTTGTGTGTACCTTTTTTGGGGGAAGGCATTTATAAAGTATTTATCAGTACACCCTTGAACCTTGAAATATGACCCAGGGCCCTATGCTCAGGGAATTTAATTGTCTATCCAGGGTACTGAAACAGGTAGACAACATGAAGTAGACTTAATATTAGTGTGGATCTAACTCCTTGCTATTTCAGGTTCAGGTGTGGTGTTTGAGGATCCTCACAGTTATACAAACATGGCTTGATTTCCCCCATCCCAGTGCACTGTCTATTAGGATCTCAGATACCTAGAAGTGACCTTAAGGACATGTAATACAATCCCATTGTTTTACAGATGAGACAATTGTGGTCTAGGGAGGAGAGATAACTTTTTCTAAGGTCAATCAGACAATAAGTGACAGTCAAGACTGAATTCAGGTTGTCTGACTTCAAATCTAGAATGGTTTCTACGATATCATGTTTCCAAAGCATTATGGTAGGAACTTTACATCAAATAACCAATTATTTGAGTAAAATAGAATCACAAAGTAATTGGCCAGGGAAAATCAAGCTGAAGACTCATTCTGAAGTCCTCATGAAAATCTCCCCAAAAAACTCAACTCATGCAGGAAATCAGCAAACTTTCTTATGTGAGAATATGAGGTAGAGGAGAGATCATCCATTCTCTTTACTTATCTGGGGCTTAGTAGATGACATGAAGCTCCACTAGTACCTCTCAAGCTAGGTTTATGCTTAGTGGCTCCAGGTTTATTTGGATTCTGCCAGGACTCCTAAGTTCAGGAATACCATTTCAGACTCACCTCACTTAAACCACAGACCTGCCTGTGTCCTCCTTGCCTTTACCAAATCCCATGGCCCTCGATTCACCTCCTCACCTCATGGTGTTTCTGTTTTCTATCCAGTCATGTAATAGAGCTTAAATAATTTTCCCCAGTGAATAATTCTTTGGACCTTGAGCATTATGAGAAATTAAGACATAGGGACTATTCTCTTTGGCCATGTCCATTATAACAGGCTGTTTGGGTGTTTGTTTTGTTTAAGTGCTATGGGTACACCAAGGAGAGACAGATCATTTAAAGAGAGCACTGGATTGTAAAGAAAAACAACTTTGAAAGACTAATCAATGCAGCAACCAACCACATTCCAGAGGCCTGATGATGAAGTCACCTTTTGACAAAGAGTTGATAGACTCAAGATGCCAAATAAGATAGGCATTTTCTGATTCAGCCAACCTGCAAATTTGTTTTATTTGGCTTCGCATATTTGTTATAAAGACTTTGCTTGTCTTATGTTTTGTCTCCTTGTTTCAAGTCTCTCCTCATTCTAGTGCATCATCTTATTCCACTGTCAAATTAATTTTCCTCAAGTATAGGTCTGGCCATGTCACACCCCTTATTGAATTAACTGCAGTGGCTCCCTATTACCTCAGGATCAAATATAAAATCCTCTGGTTTTTAAAATCCTTCATAACTTTGTAATTTACCTTCTCCCATTTTTCAGTTTTTTTATACTTTATGCCCTGATCAAATGACAACAGCTTCTTTGTTGTTCCTTGAACAGCTGTTGCTTTTTCACTCATCCTTCTGAAATTCTCTCCCTCATCTTCTCTGCCTTCTGGCTTCCTTCAGGTCCCAGCTAAAATCCCAATTTCTGCAAGAAACTGTAGTCCCAATATCCCTCAATAGCTTCCCTCCAGGCTTAGTTCCAACTTACCTTTTATTTATCTTCTTTGTACATAACTGATTATGTGTGGTCTTTCCCATTACACTATGAGCTCCTTTAGAGCAGAAACTATTTTTTTTAACCTTTTTTTTTTGGTTCCTCAACATTTAGTGCAGTTCCAGACACACGTTAGACACTTACTAAATGTTTCTTGACTTGATTCCAGTGAAGGAGGGAGAAAGAAAGAGAAAGGAGATAGAAATAGGGTGATAAAAGAAATAAAGTAGAGAAAAGAGACTCATTGAAACTTTTTCTTAATTCACAGAAGAAAACTAAAAGAATCACAGAAAAGCAAGAAAGTTTTGAAAGCTATGGGTTGGAATTAATTACATACTTAAAAAGAAAAGAAAGCTGTACATAATGGTCACAATTTCACTTAAAATTTTCTTTTTTCTCTACTATTATGTATATGAAAATGCCCCCTTTATTGGGTGTATATTTAGCTCAGAATAAAAATAAATTAAAAATTTTTTTAAAGAGTGTAATTTTGAAGCCAAGAGACCTAGACTCATATTCTGGTTTTTCTAACTACCTACGTGACCTTAAGAAAATCATATCCCATTCCTGAGTCTCATTACTCTTGTTTGTAAAATGAGGGAGTTAGACAAGAATGACTTCTATGGTTCCTTCCAGCTCCATGATGTGTGATTTCTCCCTAGGGACATCAAGGGAGGCTTCATAAAGGAAGTGACCCCTGAGTCAGACCTTAAAGGTCAGATTTTGAATATCAATTTGTGAGAGCAATCTCTAAGTCCTAAATTCGCCCTAGCCCCAAAGACAATGGTTATAAAAAGCCTAGACCAGAAATGGGCACAGTATGCTGTTGACAGAAAAGCTGAGACTTTAGAGAGAATAAATGTTCCAACCCAAAAAAGGTCCCCTATGTATCCCAGCCCCCAAAAGACTTTGTTCTGAGCCAGTTTGGCAAACAGGAACTGGCCAAGATTTTGATCAGCTTCCAACATGCTTCCCTTTATCAAACTTCACAAGGCTTCCTTTTCCAGCCAGGGCTGTCCAGGAGTCCCCTAAAGAATACAGCCCTCACCGAGCTCCCAGGAACCCAGGACAAAGACAATGACTCATCCCCAAGGGCTGGGTCATCTGGGAACTTCATTATGTTGCAGAGTGCCAAGCTTGTTCTGGCTCCAGTTTTGGGAGTCAAGACTCCCCACCCCCTCAGTCTTCACTGTGGCCCCACTAACCAAGTTCTTTCCCCAGGGAACAACTCCTTTTCCTTTTACAACCATTCTTCACCCATTTCATTACAACCTAGATGTCCTGCCATCCCTTAGAGTCCTAAACTGAATGCTAGACCTCCTCCTTGACTTCTTTTATGGCAATGACACCACCATTCTTGAATGGTGATTAAATTGAAAGGTATGATTAAAAACGGAATTATTCTTTTTACCTTCCTTTCCCTTCACATCCAATCAATGACCAGTTTGGAAAGTTCTTTGTAAAACTTAAAACAGTATATAAAAGTGAGCTTTAATATTTGAGGGACCAGGAATCTTGCCATTATAGGTATTCCCTCCACTAATGAAACTTACAACTCCTATGTATTTCAATATTAAGTGTATCGTAATTGTAATTATAAACTCCTCACTACTCCAGTGAGAATATGGGAGAATGGACTAAGATATGATCCCTTCTCACATTCATCCAATGACTTAAAACTGTCACTGAACCAGTTAAAATATCCAATCCGATCCAATTATTGTAATAAATAAACATTTATTAACTGCCTACTATGAATTAGGCACTGCATTAAATACTGGGAATATAATTAGTAAAAATACAGTTCCCACCCTCAAGGAGTACCTTAATCTAATGGAGCAGACAACAAGGAGACAGGAAAGTAGGATATAGGGGAACACAAGGAAGTACCTGGCACAAGGGCGTCTTGTACAATGGAGTAGAAACCATACAAAGCAACACATGTAGAGTGGAGTTCACTACTTTCTTTCAGGTTAATTCACATTCACCATGGTTATGAAAAGATAATTTCACCTCCCCTGTATCATTAGAAAAAAGATACCTCTCAATCATTCCACGTCTTGATCCACAAGGGTCTTTCTAGAAAGGAGTTGTCCTAACTCTCCCCAAAGTATGAAGCCTTGCCAAGTAGGGACCTGAGCCATTTCTCTGGGTTGTATAGAGTCTTAGCTAAGTTTGGTTGCTATGACTGAAGACTTATAGTGACTATACCCTAGCTGACTGAAGCTGAGATAGCTTAGCTGGCCCCAAAGAGAAAAATGCAGAAGATACTAACAGAGAGAAATGTCTCACAGAGACAATGTACCTGGAACCTTCCAGATGATTATTCAGCACAGAACAGCAAGAATGAGCAGAAAAAGTAATCTGTAACATACCAGTGGATAGGACCCAAGAAGCCCAGGAAGGTGAAGCACCCAGCACAGACAAAGCATCCACTGAAAAGGAGAATCAATGAATATTAGAGGTCCTGCAGGATTGAAGATGTGAGTTTCCTCTGCATATATATTTCTGACATGTGGACCTATGATCTCTGTGCATGCTCATTCTCCCCACTGATGGTGTATATATATGTGGGAAAGCATGCCCCATGTATATAGGGAGGGGAGAGATTGTATCACAAATGTTCTTATCATGATTTTCTTTCTGATTTTTTAAAGTTTTACTCGTGTTTTATTTCACATTGTTGATATTTATAGAGGACTTCCACTTCTTAAGAGGTCTCTTATAACAAAATAAAGCAGTTAAGTAAAACCACAATATGGTGACCTATCTGAAAGGGCATGCAACATTTGACAATTCACTATTTAAAAAAAAATTTAACAGAAATCTACTCCCCTATCTATTCAAAAATAGAAAGAAAAACAAATTTCTTATAGCAAATATGCATAGTCAAGCAACACAAATATCCAAAGTGTCTATATTTTAAAACAAAACAAAATGTGTCCCATTCTTCACCTCTCTGGAAAGTCGTCACTTCTCTGTAATAGCATGTTTGTCCTCTGGAATAATGAGTGATCATTTATTGATCAGAGTTTGTGTAGCTTGCAAATTGTTATTGTATTTCATTCTCCATCAGTTTAAAAAAGTCTTCAAAATTTTTCATTTTTATAATACTGAGATAGTATAAATTATTCTTATGGTACCATTTTCTTCAGAAATTTTGGAATACTGCCTCATTAATATCTTTATTGAAATTATCATTTTTATGATTTATTCTTTGTGCAATTCTTTAGGACTGTTATTTATTCTCTAGTTGGTTTTTCTTTTGGCAAGGCAATTGGGACTAAGTGACTTGCCCAGGGTCACACAGCTGGTAAGTATCAAGTGTCTGAGGCCAAATTTGAAGTCAGATCCTCTTGATTTCAGGACCAGTGCTCTCTCTCCACTGTGCCACCTAGCTGTTTCTTCCAGTTGATTTTTATTACTTTTTTTTAGTGGTCCTCTTTTTATGTAATTTTTATTGCATTGTGATCAGTAAAGGATTTGTATGTTTTTGCTTTTCTGCATTTTGATTGTGATAACAATGATGGTTAACATTTAAATAATATCTACCATGGGCCAAGCACTATGCTAAGAACTTTACAATTACTATCTGATTTGATTCTCACTACAACCCTGGAAGGTAGGTGTTAATTGTTATCTTCATATATAGAGGTTAAGTGACCTCTCTCAGGGTCATACAGCTACTAAGTATCTGAGATCAGATTTGAACTCAGATCTTCCTGATAAGAGACTTAGCATTCTACCCATTATGTTGCCTAGCTATGATATTTTTATGTTCTAAGGCAAGGTAAGGATTGGAGTGAAGGTTAAGGTTATGACCTCTGGCAGCTATTAAATAAAGAAGAGTGTGTGTGTGTGTGTGTGTGTGTGTGTGTGTATGTGTATGTGTGTGTTTACTATGCATGTCACCTTTACAAAAACTGATCATGTCTTAGAAAAAGGAACAGCAAAATATGACCCACAAGTCAAATCTGCCCTGCCACCTGTTTTTGGTACAGCCTGCAAGGTAAAAATGTTGGGTTTTTTTTTAACCATTCCTAGCTCAAGGGTCATACAAAAATAAAGACAAAGAGATAGAAAAATGATAAATAGATATACTCCTTTCTATTCCCACTCAAGAGTTACCAGAGTTCTATCATATTTAATTTTTCTAAAATTCTAATCTGTTCCTTAATTTCTTTATTATTTATTTTAAAATTAGATTTACCTAGAGCTCATGGGGTAAATGGACATCCCCCACTTTTATAATTTTATTGTCTATTTCTCCTTGTAATTCATTTAGTTTTTCTTTTAAGTATGTTTAAATTATGCCATTGGGTTCATATATTTAAAGTCTTGAAATCAATTCATTATCTGTTACCTTCCCAAAAATGTAGTTTCTCTCTTCATCTCTAAATTGTCTTCTTCTTTTTTTTTTTTTGCTATTGCCTTATTTGAAATCATAACTACTACTTTTGCTTTGTTGTTATTGTTCAGATGAGGTATAGCAGATGTTTTTTCAACTTCTTATTTTGATTCTCAGCAAGTCTGTTCAAGCATGTTTCCTGTAAACAACATACTGTTTGATTGTGCTTTCTCATCTATTCTGCTAACATCTTCCATTTGGTGAGAGAATGGGAATTCATTCCGTTCACATTTACAGTTAGAATTATTATTCATTTATTTCTGTCCATTTGATTGTCTCATACTTTCTCTACCTTATATTCCTATCTTCTTGTTTATTTTAAGTTATTGCCCTTTCATATTTTTCTCTTTACCTATTCTTTATTATTCCCTGAAAATACCCTTCCTCTTAGATTTCCCTTTTCCCTCTTCCTGTTCATTTCAGTATTCCTGTTGAGTATACAAAATGATCTGTGTATGTGTATTCTGCCCTCTTTTGACCATTGTAAATGAAAGTGAAATTCAAGTGATGCCTGCTCCTTACTTCTTCCATTTTGCATATTTTTTATTTTGAAAGTTACATATCTTTTCTTCCATTTTCATTAGAATAGAGAAAGGCAAATTACGTAAATATGCATGCTGGGAAATTAATGTGGGTGGTGATAGGTGCAAGAAAAATGTTCCCTGTTATTAGTATCTGATCATAGTTGATATTTCTATAGAATTTAAAATATGCTCTGTGCTCTACATACATTATCCCACTGAGATGCCAGCAAATCAAGATCAGGTCAAAATAGGTACAGAATTTAGACATATAGTGTGATGTTATAATCCAAGTAGGAGAGCATGGAAAAATTATCTATCAAATCTGTGATTAAACAAATTGTGATTAGACAAGTGATAGAGAAGATCACAGGATGTATAGTGCATAATTTGACTACATTAAATTTAAAAAGTTTTTGCACAAAATTATTTCAGGCAAAAGTAGAAGGAAAGTAGAAACTGAAGTGAGGGGAAATTACAGCAAGCTTCTCTGATAAAGGTCAAAATATATGTAGAGAACTGAATCAAATATGTAGAGAACTGAGTGAAATTTATAAAAATAAGAGCCATTCCCTAATCAATAAATGATCAAAGGATATGAAGAGCACTTTTCAGAAGAAGAAATCAAAGCTATCAATAATCATATGAAAACATGCTCTAAATCACTAGTAATTAGAGAAATGCAAATTAAAACAAGTCTGAGGTACCACCTCAGACATTATCAGATTGGCTAACATGACAGAAAATGAAAATAACAAGTGCTAGAGGGGATGTGAAAAAATAGGTATATTAATGTCCTAGTGGTGCAATTGGTAGAGTTGTGAATTGATCCAACTATTCTGGAGAATGATTTGGAACTATAGCTAAGGGCCTAAAAAACTGTATGTACCTTTTGACTCAGTTATACCTCTACTAAGTCTATATACCAAAGAGAACAAAGAAAAAGGAAAAAATGTACAAAAATATTTATGGCAGCTTTTTTTTTGGTGGCAAATAAATGGAAATTGAGGCAATACCTATCAAATGGGGAATGACTAAACAAATTGTGGTATATGATTGTGATAGAATATTATTATGCTAGAAGATATGACAAAGGGGGTGATTTCAGAAAGTCCTGGGAAGACTTAAATGAACTGATGCAATATGAAATGAGCAGAACCAGGAGAATATTCAACACAGTAACAGCAGTCTTATAATGAAAATCATTTGTGAAAGACATCTACTCTAATCAATATGAAGATTCATGATGATTCCAAAGAAGTCATGATAAAAAATGCTATTTCTCTCCAGAGAAAGAACTTATAAACTCTGAGAGCAGATTGAAGCATATTTTTTCACTTTATTTTTCTTGCTTTTCTTTTTTTTGCAACATAGCTAATACAAAAATAAGTTTTGCATAGCTTTACATGTAAAATAAGCCTCAGTATTGCTTTCCTTTTCAATGAATGGGATAGTGGCTAGAGGGAAGGAGAGAATTTTGAGCAGAAAAAAATTTAATAAATCTTTTAAAAAAAGATTGAAAAGAAAGCCAACCATACCAAATCCATTTTTTTTGTGATGAATTTGCCTAGAAGTGGGAGGGGCATGGGGGGAGCAGGGAAGATGTCAGAGAAAGTTTATGTTTTACAGAGTGGGGGCTGATTTTTAAACATACAGAAATACACATGCAAGAATGTGTATGTGTGTGTATTTCATTTCAAGAAATTTCTTTTGGTAAACTTTTATTTTGGGGGGACAAGTTATCAGTAGAAGAAGCCTCAGAACCCATGGTAGTCCCTTAGATCATTCTTCAGGGTGGTAAGATCAGATTGTCACTGAGACTGTGTACACAGGTGGCCCTGTCTTCACCAGAGAAGGCCCCAGTAGCCTCAGGGCAGATGTGACTACTAGTCTTTGAAAGGTAGCCCATGTCTGCCTTGCAGGCAGTAAGAAATCTGCTGGAACAGGAATTCAAGTGATGAATGTGGGTTAAGATGACCAGGAAAAACCCAGTTAATACATATTTTTTTTTTTTGCTTTACTTCTATAAAGGAAGATGGGGGTGGGAAGTGGGATATTATACTCTATGATTTTTTCTGTTTTTATTTGTTTTTGTAAATTGTATAATTTTTCAAAATGAATTTTTTAAAAAAGAAACAACCTGCCAAAATTCCTGAAGAAGGGGTTAGTGCATCTTTGAGGGCAACTAGGTGACAGCAATGCCAAGTTCAAATCTGGTCTTTATCAATTAGTAGCAGTGTGACAGTGGGCAAGTCATTTAACCTTGGTGACTTTATTACACTGGAGAAAGAAATGGCAAACCACTCCATTACCTTTGGCAAGATCTTTGCCAAGGTATATATACTTGGTTAAGATCTTTGACATGCTACAGGCTTGCAAAGAATTGGACATGACTGAACGATAGTGAATCTTTCAGGGGTCACTCTGCCATGGGGATAAGAATAGTTATTTCACAGTTTTATTTTTAAAAAAAGACAAAAAATCCCAGCAAAAAACCTGATGAAGTTCATTTTAACCTTTAAAAAATCCATCAATCCTGTAAGGAAGGAACTATAAATATTATTAGTCTCTCTTGACTGAGGCAACATAAATCCCTCCAGCTCCTTCAAATGAATATCTCTAGTCCTTTATTATCCTAGGTACCCTTCCTTGGACCCACTTGAGTTTGTTAATGTCCCTTCTTGAATTGAATGCAACACTAGAATTTATATCTGGAAGTAATTTAAAAGATCTAGTGACCCAAGTTTCTTAACCTAGAGTCTTTGCTGTGGTCTATTGAGAGATTTCTACAAACTTAGATGGGGAAAAAATTACCATCTTTATTTTCTTTAGTCTCTAACTGAAATGTAACCTTTTCTTCAACTAGAGCAGCTAGGTGGTATGGTAGATAAAGCCCTGGACCTGAATTCAGGAAGACAGATTCAAAACTGACCTTATATATATATTAGCTGTGTGACCCTGGGCAAGTCACTTAACCTCTTTTTGCCTCAGTTTCTTCGTATGTAAAATGGGATAACAATAGCACTTATCTCGCAGAGTTTTATGAGGATCAGATGAACTCATTTGTTAAACACTTAGCACAGTGATGAGCACTATATAAATGTTAGCTCTTATGAACGTAGCCAAAAAATGATAATTCTGGGAAGGGGTCTCTGCTTCATCAGCTTGCCAAGGAGATTCATAACATGAAAAATGTTCAGAAGTCTAGTGTCCTTATTTTATAATATTTGTAGGTAACTTTACCTCAGTTACCCACAGACTAATTCCTTTATGCCTGTGGGGGATTGGGAGGAGGAGGGGAAGGGAAGGGTGAAAAACCTTAGTCCCTCCCCCGCTCTCACCTCCAACCAAATCTCAAGGACAGTCTTCCTGCCCCCTTCAAGGAAAACATACCCAAAGAACTCTCCTATGTTAGACTTACTATAGCAGAGACTTTTCAGGTGAACTTTGAAGGAAGCTTTTTATTCTTCCATCTCTCTTTAAATTATAGTCTCTTAAGGCTCCTTGTAAGACAAGGATCACTCTCCATACTAGAGAGAAAGCTCCTCTCCCAGGTCCGCTTCTGGAATTTCCCCTTCCTTTGGAAAGGAGGCATCAGAACGTGCTACATTCCAGCCATTTCAGCCCCAACTCCCGAACTGCTTTTTCTTGCCCTCTGCCATCCCATCTTTCACTCAGGTCCCAGGGCTAGGCCCCATAACCTGCTGGGACAAGATCCTACAAAATGTCCCAACTGAGCTTGATAAGGAAAGGATAATTTTCCCAGGGCAGCAGCCAAACTAGAGAAACAAATCCCTTAACAATTGAAAGCTTTCTCCAAATGAGAGGAAATTCTTCGTCTTTGGTGGCAGCTGGTGAGGTCAAGGCCCTGCTCCTAGATGAAAGAGCATTTCCTTTACATTGTACTCCGCTCCAGTCCTAGTGTGGGGAGGGAGGGGTGGGAGCAGCCACACAGCCTCTCCTTCCCCCACAGAGGCTGACTACTCCCTCCACCCACACAGGTCCCCATTGTCCTCAAGGCCCTGGGGTTTCTGGCATCCTTATTTCTAGGGACCTGGAAGCCTAGTTTTTTCCCTTTGACCCAACAGAGGGACAAAACCTTCCTGGAGTATTAGGAGTTTTCTTCCACCTATATTCACAGTTTTCCCGGTCCCTCTTTCTTACACACATATGTGTGTGTATATATATATATATATATATATATATATATATATATATATGCATGTATGTATATGACACCAAGGATCTCTATGACACATCTTGTTTTAACGTATTGATTAAATTTCTCATGGTAATTGCAACACTGCCCAGATTATCTATGTCCTCTACTGAAATGCTTTCTGCTCTCGTCTGTATATTTTTAAAATTCCATATCAGTACCCCCTGAACTCTCCCTCATAACTATTACCCCATGCATACATAATTATAGAAATTCTCTCTAGTAACAAAGAATAAAGTCAAGCAAGATCATTGGCCATGACTAAAAATATAGGTCTCTTTCTGCTCCTCTAGCCCATCACTTTCATTCTGTCTACTAAGATTAGGATGGTTCTGGTGCTTTCAAGTCATAATTGGTTATAGCACTGATCATAGTTATTAAGGGTTTTTCTGACCTCTTTTCCTTTATTGCCTTGTAATCACTGTGTAAATGTTTCTCTGATGCTGCTTACCTCATGGCATCTATCTCTCAGGTGTTTCTGAATCTGACCTTTTCATGATATTTTACAGCCAATGATACTCATTACATTAATGGACTTGCATTATCTTTCCAGTTCTATGTTACAACAAAAAAGTTCTGCTATAAATATTTCTGTGGATATGTGTGATTTCTTTCTTTCAACTGATCTCCTTGGGATATAAACTTAGTCATATTACTAACTTAAAGTGTATGCACAATTTAGTGACCTTGCATATAGTTCCAAATTGTTTTCCAAAATGCTTGAATAATTTCACAGATCAACCAATAATGTATCAGTGTGCTTGTCCCTCCCATAGCTCTTCCAACAATTGCCTTTCTCCTTTTTTTGTAATCTTTCCATTGTATGAATTTCATTTCAAAGTTATTTTCATTTTATTAGATATTTGGAGAATTTTTTTCATATGTTTGTTGATTGCTTATATTTCCTCTTTTGAGAAATAACTTTTTTATATTCTTTGAGTTGTGTTGTTATCGAGGGCTATACTCAACATGTAGCATAGGGGTGTCATCATGTGGCTCAAAGGGAGGCAGAATAGACATCCTCTTTTCCTCCCACCTTTCCCAAAGGGAGACTTTAATTTCTACCAGCAGGAGAAATAGGAGGTTGGGACCAAAAGCTTGGTTCTTCTGTTCTCCTCAGAAAAAGGAATACCAGCCTCGAAGTATATCTATCTGCTCTTTATATAGTAATAATATCAGGAATGTGGTTTTTCATGTTCATGCTAAACCTCTATCATTGTTCACTAGTTTTGGTAAAGGAAGACCTCAAACTTTATATCCACAACTCAACTCCTTTCCCTCCAAATACCAATTCCACAATGAACACATATAGTAATTAGCAAAGAAACTCATTTATCCAAGTCGATATTAAAAAAAAATCAGGGAAATTACAAATAGGAAGGCATATGCCAGAGAGCATAGAATGAATCATAGGGAGTAAAGTAACTCAATTCAACCAAGACAGAAATTCCTGATCTCACCCAAGAGTGAGGCTTCCCTGAAGTCTCCAGGGTAGCAAGCTAGAAACAGAGACATGATGAAGACTGCATGCTCTCTTTATATTGGCTTCTTCTCAGTCTTATTCTCCCTTCAGCAATGTGAAGTGGGTTGGCATTGTTCCATCTCTCTCAAAGATGAAAGGCAAAAGCACTCAAGGTGATTGTAGAGACTGAAGAGACTTAGGGACAGTTAGAGTGAAACTCTCCTCTCTCCTCTTCTCATCTTCTCATCAATTCCACTTTGTCTCTCACAAAGTCTCAGAACACTGATCTCCACCAATGAAGAAAGAGAGCCATGCCAACCAGGCTTTTGGACTTGGGTTACATTCATTTAAGGATGGCTCTTATTCATCTATATAAATCTTAGATCAGAGAAATTTGTTGGAAATATTTTTCCCAGGTGACTATTTTCCTTCTAATTTTGACTGCATTAATTTTGTGCGAAAACTTTTTGGATTCATGCAATCAAAATTGCCTGTCTTAACTCCTGTGGTCCTCTCTATCCCTTATTTAGTTAGTAGTTCTTCCCATAGCTGCCACTGTGATAGCTATCTCCTTCCCTGTTCCTCTAATTTGTTTATGATATGATCTTTTCTATCTATAGCATGTATTCATTGGAGCTTAACGTGCCATGTGGTGTTGATCTAAATCTAATTTCTGCCAGACTGTTTTTCAGTTTTCAAAGCACCCATTATTACTAGCTCTGCCTTCTGGGATCAAACAAAATAAGTTTAATATCTTAACAATGTCTTTCTTAAGCTGTGGCACAAAGAACTGAACACAATACTTCACAGGAGATCTGATGGGGACAAAGTACAGTGGGTTGTATGACGCCCCTATTCCTGTAAATTATGCCTCTGTAGCCCAAGATTGCATGAGCTTTTTTGGCAGCTACATTACATTGCTGACATATATTGTAGTCCATTAAAACTTCTAGATCTTTTTCAGAACAAATAGTATTTAGCCATACTTCCCCAGTTTGATATGTATGAAGTGGAAAGCAGATTGAGAAGAAAAGATGTAAGAACCTTGGACTGTCTGAACACTATGAATTGAAAAAGAACCTATATTTCAAGAAATCTTAAAATAAAGCTTCCCAGGTCTCTTACAACCAGAGTGCAAAAGTGAAAATAGAAAGAATTCACTGGTCACCACCTGAAAGGAACCCTAAACGAAAACTCTCAGGAACATCATAGCCAAAATCCAGAACTTCCAGATCAAAGAAAAAAATATTTAAAATAGCCAGAAAAAAAGAATTCAAAAACCAAGGAGTCACAATCAGAATTACACACAATTTAGATCCCATTAGGAAGTAGAGAACTTGAGCTAGATGACAAAGGTTGTAGACTTAGAACCAAGAATAACTTACCCAGAAAAACTGACTATATATACTGCAAGGTATTTTTAAAAAGGAAAGTAAAGAAAAGAAAAAAATGACTTTTCATGAAATAGAGGACTTCCAAGCATTTCTGTTGAAAAGATAAGAGCTGCAGTAATACTATGAAGTACACAGGAGTAAGAAGAAACACAGAAAAGGTAAATATGAATGAATTAACAAATACAGGACTAAATAAAGACAAACTGCTCACCTTCAAATGTAGGGAGATGATACATGTGTTTCCATGTGTTCCTAGCAACATCAGAGTTCATAGAGGGAGTCCAAAGGAGTACTTGTCTTAAAAAGCTTAGTAGTAAAAAAAGAATAGAAAAGAGAAGGAGAAATACAATGGTGTGTGTGTGTGTGTGTGTGTGTGTGTGGTTGTGTGTGTGGTTGTGTGTGTGTGTGTGTGTGTGTATGTAACCTGGGAACTCTGATCATTGCAGCAATAAACCACAATTCCTGAGAACTCATGATAAAATATATTGTGCATTTCCTGATAGAGAGGTGATGTACTCACAGGGCAAATTAAGTCATAACTTTTTAAGATATAACAATTCAAAATTTTATTTTGCTTGACAACACATTCTGGTGGGTGGTGCAGTGGATTTAGTGTTGGGCTTTCACTCAGGAAGACTCCTCTTCCTGAATTCAACTCCCATCTCAGACACTTACTAGCTATGTGACCTTGGGCAAGTCCTTTAAACCCGTTTCCCTCATTAATTTACTTATTCTATACCATACAAATAGAACCACCAGAAAATTATTTTCTAGAGCTAGAAAAAAGAATATCAAGATTCATCTGGAAAAACAAAAGGTTCAGAATATCCAGGAAATTAATGAAATGGAATACTAGGGAAGGTGGCCTAGCCATACTAGATCTCAAATTGTATTATAAAGCAGGAATCATCCAAACTACTTGGTACTGGTTGAGAAACAGAGAGATAGAACAGTGGAATATATTAGGTACGTAAGACACAGTAGTCAATGATTATAGCTGTCTACTGTTTGATATACCCAAGGTCTCCAGATTCTGGGATAAGAACTCACTGTTTGACAAAAACTGCTGGGAAAACTGCATAACAGAGTGGTAGAAACTGGGCATAGACCAATGTCTGACACCATACACAAGAATAAAGTCCAAATGGATACACAATCTATGTATAAAGGCTGATACTATAATCATATTAGGGGAGCAAAGAATAGTGCATTTGTCAGATTTATGGAGAATGGAGAAATTTATGACCAAACAAGAGATAGAGAACATCATGAAATGCAAAATGAATAATTTTGTTTACATTAAATTGAAAAGTTTTTATACAAACAAACCTAATACAACCAAGATTAGAAGGGAAGTAGAAAAATTTTTACAACTAATGTTTGTGATAAAGGCCTCATTTCTAAAATATATAGAGATATGAGTCAAATTTACGGAAATACAAGTCATTCTCCAGCTGATAGTCAAAGAATATGAACAGACAGTTTTCAGAGGAAGAAATTAAAGCTATCTGTAGTCATATGAAAAAATTCTCTAAATCACTATTAATTAGAGAGGTGCAAATCAAAACAACTCTGAGGTACCACATCACACCTATGAGATTGACTAACATGACAAAACAGGAAGATGATAAATGTTGGAGAAAATTAGTTGGAACACTAATTCTTTGTTGGTGGAGCTGTGAATTGATCCAGCCATTCTGGAGAGCTATTTGGAACTATGTCCAAAGGGCTATAAAAATGTGCATACCCTTTGACACAGTAATACTACTTCTAGGGCTCTATCCCAAAGAGATCATAAAAATGCAAAAAGGTCCCCACATGTACAAAAATATTCATAGCAACTCTCTTTGTGGTGGCCAAAAACTGGAAATCAAGAGGACGTCAATCAATTGGGGAATGGCTGAACAAGTTGTGATATGTGAATGTAATGGAATACCATTGTGCTATAAGAAATGATGAACAGGTGGACTGCAGAAAATCCTGGAAGGACTTATATGAACTGATGCTGAGTGAAATGAGGAGAACCAGGAGAACATTATACACAGTAGTGGTCACAATGTGGGAGGACTCTTTTTGATAGATTTAGACCTTTACAGCAATGCAAGGACCTAAAACTTTCCCAAAGCCAATCACATCCAGAGAAAGCACTATGGAGTTAGAACGCAGACTATTTTTTCCTTTCTTATGTTTGGGTTTGGTTTTTCTCCTGGTTTCTCCCATTCGTTTTATTCTTCTATGCAACATGACTAATGTGAAAATATGTTTAATATGAATGTATGTGTAAGAACCCTTATAAAACTGCATGTCATCATAGGGAAGGAGCAGGGAGACAGGGGGAGAAAATCTAAAACTTATGGAAGTGATTATTGAAAACTGAAAACTAATTAAATTTTAAAAATCCTGTTTGCTTCAGTTTTCTCATCTGTAAAAAGAGCTAGAGAAAGAAATGGTGAACTACTCCAGTATCTTTGGAAACCCCAAATGGGGTCATGGAGAGTTGGACATGACTGAACAACAAAGATACATACTGTTAATGGGTTTGTTTTTTTGCTTTCTCAAGGTGGGGGAGGAGAAAAGTGGGAGGAAGAGTCGCTTAAGCTTTGAAAATAAAGTAAAACTTCAAAAAAGCTTAAAAATAAAAAAATTTAACATAGCTGCTAGATAAATCCTTGCCTCAGCTACAGCTAAGCTAGATACTGCAGGCTGTATCTTGGGAAACTGATGCTGGATTTTCAGACCATAAACTCTAGCATGGACTCATGTTTTTAACAAGCTCTTGTCCTTGAGTGGTTCACTTTCCCAGTCTTTCAAAGCTCAGTGATAATAGCTATCTCCTGTTTCTTTCACATAAAAGTAGGAAGAAAAATGAATATGACAGAGATAGAAGAAACAACAGGCCATATGCTTGCCACTTCATGTCTGCTTTCCATTGAATGTTCAAGACTACAAACACACAAATACACACACACACACACACACACACACACACACACACACATGCACTCACTTGGAAGTTTATCCTTCTCCAATGCAAGCAAATTTGGAAGGGAAAAAAAATGCAAACAGGTTCTTGTCTTTTTGAATATACTACATGTTTAGTTCCCTCTGACATGGTTAGCAGCTCAGAATCAGTTACAGAATATCTGCACATGCTCCAGATTTCACCAAGGCAATATTATGTATGCCCTTCTAGAAGAAAACTCCCAAGCTTCCTCCATATATGAGATTGCAACAGTCTTCAATTATACAAAGTAATCTAGTGATGGGAGAAACTAGCCACTAGGGAAGTACCTCATGGAGAAGATGTCACTGGAGGTAAGAAAACTGAGGACAGGGTGGAGAAAGAACTTTTAGATAGATGTATTGGGAATATAAGGGAAGAGATAACGGTGGAACTTTTAGAGGGGTGGAGAAAATATGGAATAAAAGGGTAAGGGGAGAAGATAAGGTATAAGGTACCAAGGATGGGGTAAAAAGAGAGGCTGAGAAGGAATATAAAATTAGATGGAAGGAAATTCACAAATAGTTACCCTAACTTTGAATGTGAATGAGATGAACTTACCCATAAAATAAAAATGAATAGCAGAATGGACTGAAAGTCAGAATCCAACAATGTGTTGTTTACAAAAAATACATTTAAGAATGAAAGATATACACAAAGTTAAAATGGAGGATTGAAATAGAATTCATTATGCCACAGCTGGTGTAAAAAATGCAAGGTTATGACATCAGATAGATAAAGTTATTGCTCAAATAGACTTAATAAAAAGGGATCAACAGAGTAACTACATTTTGATAAAAGGTTCCATAGACAATGAAGCAATATCAGTACTGAACCTATATGCACCAAATACTAAAGCATCTAAAATTTTAAAAGAAAAGTTAAATGAATTACAGGTAGAGCTACATAGTAGTAGAAGGAGATTTTAGTCTTCCCCTCTCAGAACTAAATAAATCTAACCAAAAGATAAGCAAGAAGCTAAAGAAGTGAATAGAATTTTAGATATGCAAGATACATTAGAAATATGGAAAGAATTGAATGGAAATAGAAAACAATACAACTTTTTCTCAGAGTTCATGATACCTTTACAAAAACTGACAAAAATGTTATGGTTAAAAGGAGAAATATCAAAAGTATCAATTTCAGATCATAATGCAATAAAATTATATTTAATAAGATACCAAAGAAACATAGATCAAAAAGTAATTGGAATTTAAACAACATAATATTAAAGAATGAATGAGTTAACAAAACACTTCTCACACAGTCGGCTCTAAATATTTGGGAAAATATCAATTGCTCATGGGTAGGCTGAACTAAAATAAAAAAATGACAATTCTACTTAAATTAATTTGTTTTTTCAGTGTCATACAATCAAACTACTAAAAAATACTTTATAGCGCCAGAAAAAATAAGAAAAATTCATCTGAAAGAAGAAAAGTTTCAGAATATCAAGGGAATTAATGAAAAGAAATGCAAGGGAAGGTAGCCTAACTGTACCAGATCTAAAACTGTTTTATAAAGCTGCAATCAAGTCCAAAGTTCTTGAAAGAGACCTTGAGAGTGTCATTGTATTGTTTCTTTTGGACATCATGTGATTGCTTCCCCCATGCAAGTTCTCCCTAAAATAGTCTTTTTGGTAAGTGTACATTTGGCATTTGAACAACATGGCCAGCCCTTTGAGTTGCACTCTCTGAAGCATAGTTTGAATACTTGGCAGTTCAGCTTGAGCAAGGACTTCAGGGTCTGATACCTTATCCTGCCAGGTGATCCTCAGAATCTTCCTAAGGCAGTTCAAATGGAAGCAATTCTGTTTCCTGGCATGGCACTTGTACACTGTCCATGTTTCATAGGCATACAACAATGAGGTCAGCACAACAGCTCTGTAGACCTTTAATTTGGTAGTCAATGTAATATCTCTTCTCTCCCAAACTTTTCTTCAGAGCCTCCCAAACACTGAGCTAGCTCTGACAGTGTGTGCATCAACCATTTGATAAACTCAAAGACTCCAGCTTCTGGGATAAGAACTCACTATTTAACAAATCTGTTGGGAAAACTGGCAGAAACTAGTCATAGACCAATATCTTAAACCATATATCAAGATAAGGTCAAAATGGACACATGATTTAGACATAAAATGTGAGACTATAAGCAAATTAGGAGAGCAAGGAATAGTTTACCTGTCAGATCCATGGAGAATAGAAGAATTTATAACCAAACAGGAGATAGAGAACATTGTAAAATGCAAAATGGATAATTTTGATTACATTAAATGAAAAATCTTTTTGCACAAACAAAGCCAATGCAACCAATATTGGAAGGGAAGCAGAAAGCTGGGGAACAATTTTTAGCCAATGTCTCTGATAAAGGCCTCATTTCTAAAACATAGAGAACTGGGACAAATTTACAAAAATACAAGTCATTCCCCCATTGATAAATGGTCAAAGGGTATAAATAGGAAGTTTTCAGAAAAAGAAATTAAAGCTAACTATAGTCATATGAAAAAATGTTATTACAGTTTACTGGAAAAATGCAAATTAAAACAACTCTGACGTATTACCTCGTACCTAGGAGACTGGTTAACATGACAAAACAGGAAAATGATAAATCTTAGAGAAGATGAGAGAAAATTGGAACACTAATGCATTCTTGGCAGTTATGAACTTATGATTCAACCATTCTGGAGAACTATTTGGAACCATGCCCACAGGGCTATATCCTGTATATGCCCTTTGATCCTCCAACACCACTTCCAGATCTGTATCCCAAAGAGATCATGCAAATGGGAAAAGAACCCACACATACAAAAATATTTATAGCAGCTCTTTTTGTCATGGCCAAGAATTGGATATTGAGGGGATCCCCATCAACTAGGGAATGGCTGAACAAGTTGTGGCATATGAATATAATGGAATACTGTTGTGCTATAAGAAATGATGAGCAGGTGGACTTCGGAAAACCTTGGAAAGATTTATATGAACTGATACTGAGTAAAGTGAGCAGAACCAGAAGGAGATTGTACAGAATAACAGCAACATTGTGTGAGGACCAACTTTGATAGGCTTAATTCTTCTCTGCAATGCAATGATCCTTATGATGGTAAAACCCATCCACATCCAGAGAAAGAACTATGGAGTCTGAAAGCAGATTGAAGCATACTATTCTCTCTCTCTCTCTCTCTCTCTTTCTCTCTCCCTCTCTCTCTCCTTTCTCCAGGCTTTCCTTTTTGGTTCTAATTCTTCTTTACAACATGACCAATGTGTGAATATGTTTAATATGATTGTATATGTATAGACTATCACATTGCATGCTATCTTGAGAAGGGGAGAATGGAGGGAGGAGGAGAAAATTCAGAACTCAAAATCTTATAGAAGTGAATGTTGAAAACTAAAAACAAATAAATAAAATTTATAAAAAGAATGAACGGGTTAAAGAACAAATCATAGAAATGTTCAATAATTTTATTAAAAAGAATGACAATAATATCCAACATATCAAAACCTATGGGATACAGTGATTAGAGAAAAATGTATATCTCTAAATGCTTCCTTAAAGAAAATAGAGAAAGAGCAATCTAATGAATTGGGTATACAATTAAAAATATTAGAGAAAGAACAAATAAAAATTCCCAATAAGCACTAAATTGGAAATCCTAAAATTTAAAGGTAGGTAATAAAATTGAAAGTAAAAAACTCACTGAATTAATAAATAAAACCAGGAGTTTGTTTAATGAAAAGACAAATAAAACAGATAAATAATTAGTTAATTGGATTTTTTTCTAAAAAAGAAGAAAACCAAATCACTAGTATAAAAAAATGAAAAGGGAGAATATGTCATTAATGAAGATGAAATTAAAATAATTGTAATGAGTTATTTTGCCCATTTATATACCAATAAATTTAATAATTTAAATGAAATAGAAATATATTTACAAAAATACAAATTTCCTACATTAGCACAAGGGAAAATAGACTATTTAAATAGACCTATTTTACAAAAAGAAATTGAACAGTTCATCAATGAACTTTCTAAGAGAAAACACTTAGGAGCAGATAGATCTATAAATGAATTCTATCAAACATTAAAAGATCAATTAATTTCATTATTAAATCTGGAACAATAGGTAAAGAAGAGATTCTACCAAACTCCTTTTAAGAAACAAATATTATACTGATATCTTAACCAGGAAGAGTACAAATGGAGAAAGAAAAGTATAGACCAATTTCATTAATGAATACGGATGCAAAGATCATAAATAAAATGCTAGCCAAAAATTCACAACAATATTTACAAAAATTTTACATTATGATCAAGTAGGATTTATACCAGGATGCAGAGTTGGTTTAACATAAGGAAAGCTAATTAACATAATTGATCACATCAATAATTAAAGTTTAAAAAACTCATATTGTTATGTCAATAGATGCAGAGAAAGTTTTTGCTAAAGTTCAACCATCATTTCTGTTAAAAACACTTAAACGTACTGGTATGAATGGATTTTTCCTTAAATTGATAAAAAAAAAAGTATTTATCTAAAACCATTAGCAAGCATTACTCGTAATGGGGATAAACTAGAAACTTTCCAGTAAAATCAGTGTGAAACAAGGATACCCAGTGTCACCAGTATTATTTAATGTTGTACTGGAAATCCTAGCAATAGCAATAAGGGAAGAAAGAAACAGAAGGAATCAGAAAAGGGAATGAGATAATAAAACTATCTCTTTTTGCCGATGGGATGATGGTACATTTGGAAAATCCCAAAGATTGACCTAAAATATTAATTGAAACTAGTAATAATTTTTAGCAAAATAGTATAATATAAAGTAAATAAATCTATGTAAATCATTGACTTCCTATATGTCACAAACAAAGTTCTGTAAGAAGAGATAGTAAAAGATATTTCATTTAAGATATCCCTATTTCATGACTTTTAAATTTGAGCTCTGTTCCTGTTCTTGCTTTGGGGGCCAAGAGTCTGTTCAATGGCTTCTGGGCTTGCTAGGTCTGACCACTAACTAGCCTGATGCATCACATCATGTGCTACTGGCCTGTTGAACCTGAACCAAAGTGCTTGAGTTGCTTACCTGTGGTGGTGCTAGGAGCCTGTCACTAACTTGTCTGGACATTGACTGTGCTGGAATGTGTTCCCCACTTCCCCAAATGAAACAAACCTGCAGTCCTTCTACATTATCTTGGACAGAAAAATTGTTTCACCCAGTCATTTTGTGGATTCTATTGTTCCGGAAGTTATTTAGAGAAATGATTTAAAATTGGTCAAGGGGAAATTAGAGAGAGCTCAGACGATTTCCCGCCTTTTCTCCACCATCTTGGCTCATCAAAAGCTTTTTCTGCATCCATTGAGATAACCATATGATTTCAGTTGGTTTTGTTATTAATAAGGCTGACTATTCTGTTTCTTTTTCCCAATATAGAACTACTCCTGCATTCCTGGTATAAATTCCATAGTGTTTGTATGAACTTTGTGATATATTGCTATAATCTCCTTACTAGTATTTTATTTAAAATTTTTACATGACTATTGATTAGGGAAATTGATCTAGAGTTTTCTTTCTCTATTTTGGCTCTTTCTGGTTTAGGTATTTACACTTTATTTGTGACATAAAAATAATTTGGTAGGATTCCTTCTTTGTTGTTTTTTTTTTGTTTTTTTTTTTTACCAATAGTTCATATAATATTAGAATTAATTGTTCTTTAAATATTTGGTAGAATTTACTTGTGAATCTATCTCATCCTGAGCATGTTTTATTACGGAACTCATTGATGGTTTGTTCAATTTCTTTTTCTATAATAGGGTATTTCACTTCCTCTTCTCTTAATCTTGGTAAGTTATATTTTTGAAAATATTCATCCATTTCACTTAGATTATCAGATTTACTGGCATATATTTGGGCAAAATAGCTCCTAATAATTGCTTTAATTTCTTCTTCATTGGTGGCAAATTTACCTTTTACATTTCTGATACTGGTAGTTTTTCATGAATTTTCCAATGAAAATTTGATTTGGCATATTTTCTAGATCTTTGTGGAGGAGGTTTGGTAGGGACCCTAGGCTGTGCTTTTTTCTGCCATCTTAGCATTAAGAAGATTTAGGAAAAGACTAAATGACTCTTGTTCTATTCAATGAAATGGAATAGTAACCCAAAACTTTATCAGATTCAAAATTTTGTCATATTGTTACCCTTTCCTTGTTTAAAATTCATATAAATTCTATTCTTTCTTGTGTTACAGAGATGTATGAGGACATATGGTAGAAGACAGGCAGAAAGAGGACAACATCAGGTTGGATATTTCTATAAACTAGAAACACTTGAATTTAGAATAATGATAAATATTCTAGACAGATTGTATCTAAAATATAAAATATTGTATTCTTTTTTCTTTCACACTATTAACCAATTAGCATTAATTAGTTTTTACAAAGTAATGTAAGGACTAGTTGAATGATCTGGGAATATTTATTCTGAAAAAAAAAGACTTTGGAAGATGCAATAGGAGGGACTGGACATTTTTTTTTTTTTGGCCCAGGAGGACAAAATCAAGATGATAGGTGAAAGTTGCAAAAAGGACAACTGAGGCTGTGAGATCAGAAAAACCTACTAATAGTTGGATTGCTTGGAGGGATGGTGAGTTTCCCATCCTTGAAAGTAGAGGTGGGATAACCTCTTGTCAGTTATGTTGTTATGGGGATTCCTTTGAAGTATGAGTTGATTGCTGTCACTCTCTCTCACTCTTTAAATTCTGTGGGAAGAAAAAAAAACCAGCAGACATTTTGTTCAGCTTGTGGAGGTCAAAAAGCTGCAGGAACTTACCTGTTCCAGGTTGCCTTCAGAAAACTCCCCAATTTACGTGGTTCCAGAGTTGAAGAAATGGAAAAGCATAGCCTTTCATTAATTCCTCTAAGGATGATGCCCAAACAGGACTTTCCCCTTTAAGATGGATGCCCAAGGGACTTGCCAAGGGAAGTACAAATGAAGTTACTTCTAAGCCCCTCCCACCACCTGGTCCCTATCCTATGGAACTGGCGGGTTACCTCCAAGAAGTTACCTCCGTAACTCACAGAGCTGCTGTTTCCTTGCATTTATCCTATAGCTAGGACAATGCAACTGGCATTATTAACAACAATCCCTTTCGCTATTTGTAAGGTAATTTACAATTTTCAAAGTGTTTCCCAGTTAAAAACCACCTTTACAAGCTCATAAGATTTAGATTTGGAAAAATTTAAAGATCAACCCAAACCCCATTTTGCAGATAAGAAAACTCAGGTTCAGAAAGGGGAACTTGCCCAAGCTCGTACAGTAGCAAGTACATAGCTAGGCTAGTTTTCCTACTGCACCTTTAAACATTCAAAAAACCTTCACTGACTTCTGGACTCTGGGATACAATCTTTGCAGCTTAACTGTTCAGACTCTCCACGTTACGGTTCCAGTTTCTCTATCCAGTCATATTTCACATTACTCTTCTTCCACAGCCTCCAGGTTCCAGCCAAATTGGACTCTGGTTTCATCTTTCTTTCTTTCTGCTCTCTGCTGTTGCTCAGGCTGACTAATCCCATGAGTGGAGCATATTTGCTTCTCATTTTACATATAAAAACACTTCTCTTGCTTCAAATCCTAACTTAAGTCTTACCTCCTCCAGAAAGCTATCCAAGAACCTCTCTTCTAGCTGTGGATGAAAACAAATTCATTCTTCATCTTTTTCCCCATTATATTCTATTTCTCTGTTTATATCTTTTCCTACATCCTCCCTACCTCCCACTGTAGAATCTTTGAGGTCTATACAAGGGGCTATATTATTTTTCAAATGTTTGAGTTTCCAGCTATCAGAACAGAACTCTGGGAAATTTGAAATTGGTAGCTAAATTGTATTTGATTGAACCTATCCTGTGCAAGCGAAGCAGGTAGAGGGCTTATTCACTGCTCACAAGCAATCAAGATAAAGACCATTTCAGTTCTGATAGGTGAGACTCCTAGGATGACTTAAAAGAAGCAGTACCTAGGGTAGCAACCAAAAACAGTGTGGCTAGCAAAGGGTCCAAATCACAAAGAGGTGAGGTAGTGCCTGGGATTAAAAATTTTAAAGCCCTGTCGCCTTCCCAATGGAGAAAAGCCTCATAACCAATGCAATTTAGCATAGAACCAGCAGATGGCAACAATAGTATGCGGTAGTAGATGAAGCAGTCCATGGCCTGATGACTTTAGCAGACCAATAGAACAATGACACCGAAGGAGGCCAAGGAGAGGGAGGTGGGATATGGCTCCAGCTAGGATAAGATGAGTATGACTTGTCCTGGCTCCAGGTTGTCTTCTGGCCATACATACTCCCTATGTTTATGCATCACACCAAACAGGAATATTCCCTACATAGTAAAGCACGTAGCACAAGTTCCTGGCACATAGTAAGGTGAGGTCTTCTCCTCCTCTTCCTTCCCTCTCCCTGCTCCTCCTCCTCCTCATGTGGGCTCCCCACAAACCATGAAATGTGATTTCTGCAAGTATATCCTGATCATTTGTGTAATTCATGTGAGTTCCCTCTCCTTCAGTGGTGTGAGAATCTATGGGAGGGTGTATACCTGTGGATATGAGGATGATTTTTTCCACCTATTTTTCTATAATGTTTTAAATAAGTGTCTTACACTTTGGATGTGGTCAAATAAATATTGTGGGGGCTTGTGAACTATGATTTCAATGCCTTGAAACTGATTAAACTTTAATAAAAGGATTTATTCTGTGAAGTCTAGATTCTGTCAAAGGGCCACACTTGAGGACCTAGAGAGTCATATATGGCCTGGAGATCCCAGGTTACCCACCCCTGGATTAAAGCAACCCAGATTATATGTCCCTTTTACAGGTGAACCAACGTGCCCAAGGTCGCTTTGGGAATTTCTTTCCAATTCAGGCATGGTGAGGACTGTTGTGCTCCTTCCAGTTATCTAATTTCTGAATCCTTCCTATGTGTCTCAGCTGCCTTCTTGCTGAAGGCCAGACCTGCCACCACAGTCCCATCTCTCCCCCAAGTTTCATTTCTTTTTTTATCCTTATTTTGAGGCTGGTCTAGATTTTGCTTATCGCCTTATTTGTATGTGTGTACCCCAGTCCTAAAGTATCCAGGGAGTTTGAGTACCAACAGACCCCTTTTATCTCATTCCCTTGACCTACAGTGATTGTCCTGTGAAAAAGACTTCCCTTGAAGCCCCTGAATGAATGCTCAGTTTAATAAGACTATAGAATTTAAAACCAGAAAAGACCTTTGAAATTTTTAAATAAAGTCCTACTCATTTTACATACTAGGAAAGTATAACTCAGAAAGGAAAAGTATCTTGCCCATGATAGCTACTAAGTGACAGACCCAGGATTCAGATTCAGATCTTTTCAATCTACATCTATCTAGTTTTTTTTTTTCATTAACACACTGATAACCTTGAGAAGAAGCCGTTCGTTATGGGCTAGGGTGATGAAAGAAGGCTCTCTGAGAAAGGTGGCACTCAAGTTGGGCACTGCAGAGCAAAAGACAGCTGGATTTATAATCGGAATAATTCAACACCAGAATTTGAATTCCAGCTCTGCTACTGACTACCTGTATGACCTTGGACAAAACACTCAACTTCTCTGAGTTTCTTTCTGGATTATCTTTACAAATAACCTTCTTTGTCTATAGGATGAGGGAAGGTTGACCTTTAAAGTCCATTCCAACTCTAAATCCAAGAGAGAGCAAAGTGGTGGAAAGAAGGCTTTCAAACCAACAGATATTTATCAAGTGCCTGTACTCTGTGTAAAATCCTGAAAATTGAACTTCACAATAATAATAGCTGTTATTTATATAGTGTCTACCACGTGCCAGACAGATCACAGAGATTATCTCATTTGATCTACACAAAGACCTTGGGAGCAAGGTAGGATTGAGATTAATGAAACTAAGACAAATAGAGGCCCACAGTCACACAGCTAGGGTTTGAAATTGGATTTTAATTCCTAAGTTCCTGACTCCAAGCCTCGTACTCCATCCACTGGGCCATCTAGAGGCCTAAAACAAACAGAGTCACATTGCATTGATTAGAGCTGTCTTAGAGGATCTTTCAGCATCCAGAATCCCAGCGGAGAAGTCAGTGTGCTTTGAAACCAAGGTGAACTGGGACCATTAGATGCAAAACTAATTAACATCTGCTATGACTTTTAGGAACATATCCTTGAGGGCTCCCTCAGGAAGGGATCAGAGAATCTTATATTTAAAGAAGCCATCTAGTTCAACCTTCTTATTTTTACAGATGAGGAAATTAAGACATAGAGAGGTTAAATTACTTGCCCAAGGTCAAGCAAATAGGACAAGGATCAGAGACAAGAGTTTCACTTAAGTCCTAAGATTCCAGAATCAATGCTCTTTCCACTGTACCACCCTATCACCATACTTAGCATGGGCTAAGTAGCAGCATGCCCATGTGACTTCATCTTCACAATTTTTAGGAAGAGGCCATTCCCTCCCAAATGGTCATATAGACTATTTGTGCCCAATCCATGGAAGAGCCTTCTGAGCTCATATTGGGATGATGAGCCACAGTTGGACACATTGTACATTGACCATCATCATGGCATTTTGGTTTTCCTCAAACATGAAGGACAAACAACAGGAAGAGGTGGTGTTGGAAGGAAGAGTCCCATCACTGTGCCATCTGAAGTCACATACCCTTTCATATCCATCACGACTACCACTATGTAACCCCACGCACCCTTCTCCTCTGGCTTTTTGGGGAGGCCCATATGAAGGGGGAAAGAGTTGGAACTCTTTAGAGCAGGGGAGGGAAGATAGATCTAGGTCCATAATGTCCAAGCTGATATCCAGATAGGCTAACTGATCCTGAGCTCACTCTTACCACTTTGCCCAATAGAAACCTCCTTTTCATCACAGAGGTCCTTGGCCAAGTGTACATGGTCATGCTTCTCCTACCCTAGATGTTTAGCTCCAACTTCTAAAGAGTCTGATGGAAGAGAAGTGATGCCTAAATGAGGCTAACACTGTGATAGGATACTATAAAAAAAAATTTTATATTAATCCCTAGTTTTTCCTAAGACTCTGACAAATAGGCTAGACCAGCTTTTCCTAAGTCCCCCACCCCACAGCAGGGTAGGCTAGTTTTTTCTGGAAGGTTATTGAAATCATCCTTAAGACTCAATTAGCTCGGGGAACTAAGGCTTGAACCACTATCAAAAACTTCTTTTGTACCTAAAACAGTAGGTCAACAAGGAGTGAGGAGCTCTCCCTTGGGCATGGATAAATCCACCATGGCAAATGCAGAGGTAAGGAAGCTATGCCCAAATGATTCAATACTCTGTCCTTGCTATATATCTTTTCCATACCATGACCAAGTAAATTTCCTTTCTTTAACTGTTAGACTGTCTGTGGATGGCTCATTTTATTCCAAATCTGAACCCAAAGCACCAAACCTGCTGGTTCAGCCAGGGATATGCCATGATGAGGACCAAAGGAAATGATGACCAGTATAATAACACTTAATTGAATATAGTAAATATCTAAGATTTCATCAGTGTAGGCCCTTCTTCTACGGACATCAGTTACAATCTGTGAATGATCTTTAAGAGGTGCCATAGCCTAAAAGTTCATTACTCTGTGGCCAATCTATTGATGAATCTCTCTCTGGACTACAGACCACATATGCGGACATACTCAGATAACAACAGTGGACTCGCTGCCAGACCTGTGCTTATCTCTCCAAGTTGGTAGAACTAGACAGACAGAACTAGATAGCGTGCAACGTTTTCAAATACCCAAGGTGACCTCTATAATACAGTGAAACATAGGAGAAATTTATTATATAACCAGGAGCAAGAGTGGAGACTGTCATACTTTTCAATTTGTATCCTCAGTGTTTAGAATAGTACTTCACAAACAGTAAAATCTTTATTCATTCACTTATCCAAAAATAATAATTCACATTTATATAGAACTTTCCTCACAATAACTCTATGAAACAGATAGCATTGTATTATCTCCATTTTTACCAATGAAGAAATTGGATATCAGAGACATTAAGGAATTTGTCCAAAGACATATAGCTAATAAGGGACACACCTGGGATTCAAAACCAGATCTTTTCTATATGTAGACAGCCAAGCCAGTAGAAGTTAGAGTTGCTTTTCTCCTAGGAGACACCCTATAGGCCAACAGAAGAATCATTACAGGGTCAACAAGGATTAAGGATTTTCATCCTTCATTTTTTTTCAGTTTCTATTTTACTTTTAAGTTATGAAATAAAATAAGCATTTCCATAACATAGTACAACAAAAAAGATGATTGGATATGAAGCTGCAAATCTACTATGCACAATTTGCTATTCCTTTCAAACATACAACAAAATTATTATATAAATTTCTTCTTTTTATCAGTTCTTTCTCTGGATGCAGATAGTGTCTTGCTTCATACATCCTTCATAGTTAATTTGAGTATTTATAATAGAGAAAATAACTTATTTGCTCAAAGTCATTTTTTAAACGATGTTGTTACCATATGCAATGTTTTCTTGGTTTTGTTCATTTCACTCTTTATTATTTCATGTAAATCTTTCCATAGTTTTCTAAAATCATTGAGTTCATCATTTCTTATACAGCACAATAGTATTCCATCACTATCACACACCACAATTTATTTAGCAATTCCCCGGTTGATGGGTATCCCTGCAATTTCCAGTTCTTTGTCACCACAAAGAGAGCTACTAAGAACATTTTTGTACATGTGAGTCCTTTTCCTTTTTCCCTAATCATCTTTGGAAATAGACCAAGTAATGGTATTGCCAGATCATAGGGTATAGTAGTTTAATAACTCTTTGGGAATAATTCTAAATTGCTCTCCAAAGTGGTTGATTCAGTTCATAATTCCACTAACAATGGATTAGTGTCCCAATTTTTCCACAATTTCTCCAACATTTGTCACTTTCACCCAGTCTGGTAAAGTGATATCTCAAGGGTGTTTTAATATGCATTTCTCTAATCAATGATGATTTAGAACATTGTTTTTTTATTTTTGGAGGGGGGAAGGCAAGGCATTTGGTGTCAAATGACTTGCCCAAGGTAACACAGTAACTGTCAGGTGTCTGAGGCTGGATTTGAACTCAGGTTCTCCTGTCTCCAGGGCCTGTTCTCTATTCACTGTGCCATCTACCTACCCCCAGAATGTTTTTTGATATCATTGTAAATTGTTTGAATTTCTTCATTGGAAAACTGCCTGTTCATATTTATCAATTGGGAAATGACTTGTATTCTTATACATTTGATAAAATTCTTTATATATTTTAGATATGAGACTGATTAACTGTCTATAAAAAATTTCCCCAAATTTTCTGCTTTCCTTTTATTTTTGGATACATTTGTTTTATTTGTATGAAACCTTTTTAATTTAAGGTAATATAAACATCCATTTTGCATCTAATCTGTCTCTTTTTTATTCATAAATTATTTGCCTATCCATAGGTCTAATAAGTAATATATCCTCATTCTTCTAATTTTCTTGTAAAATTTCCCTTTACATCTAGGCAATGAATCCATTTTGACCTTATCTTGGTAAATGTTGTGAGATATTGGTTCATGCCCAGTTTCTTCCATAGTGCTTTCTAGTTTTCCCAATAATTTTTACCAAATAATGAATTCTTATCCCAAAATCTTAAGTCAAATACAAGGTTATTATGTTTATTTGCTGCTGTAAATTGTTTGTCAGCTCTATTCCATTGATCTACTTTATTTCTTAGCCAGTACCAGATAGCTTTTGATAATTACTGCCTTATAATATAGTTTAAGATCTGATACTATTAAACCTCACTCCTTTACATTTTTTGATTATTTCATTTGATATTCTTGACTTTTTGTTTTTCCAAATGAATTTTGTTATTTTTTCTAATTTTGCAAAATATATTTGGTCACTTAATTGTGATTGTGTTGAATATATAAATTAGGGTGAGAAACTTCACATAGGCTAGTGAATGGACCAGAGTGTATGGAGGGACAAAGTTTTAGAAGAATGGAAAGGCAGAAAACGTCCTTGTAATGCCAGACAGAGGATTTTCTATTTAATACTGGAGGCAACAGGAAAGCATTGGAGGTTTTTTGAGTAAGGGGAGAGATGATCAGACCTGCACTTTAGAAGAAGCACAAGGAATGTGCTTTTTGGTGACTGAGAGACGTGAGGCAGGAAGACCAATATGATAATATTCTGGGTGAAAGAAAACAAAAGCTTGAACTAAAGGACTGTAATTCTGTGAGTAGAATTATGTAGGATTATGAAAAATGTCATGAAGTATAAATGAAAAAATTTTGCAATGTATTAGATATATACACAAGTGTAAGTGAGCACAAAGGGTCAAGGATAACATTAAGCTTTTGAGCATGGTTTTCTGGAAGAGTGATAATCTCCTTAATAATAGGAATATTTGGAAGAGGGGAGGATTTGGTGGGAAAGATAATGAATTCTCCTTTGGGTTTGAGATAACTTTAGGACATCAGTGTGAAATAACCAAAAGACAGAGATGCAAAAGTGTACTCAGTAAAAAAGCAAGAAAGAACAGATATAATTCACAGTGTGGTGTAGGGGAGGTTGTGTTGTTGTTGTGTTTGTCCTTCGTTGTTGAAGAAGACCATGACATCAGAGAAATAATGACATGATTTGCACTTGACTTTGTTTTGAGTGAGGTAGGGCTGTGCAGGTCACCAGCTTCATTTCTCCTCCAGAGCCATCTGAATCCAGTGACCAACTATTCATCAGGATGACTGGAGAGATGCACTGGGAGACCTTGGCCCCTTTCGGTCTTTTAGTGTCACCACTGCTAAGTCTTGTGTGATTCTAATTGTGGCACTGCCATGTTTAAATTGATTTTTTTCTTGTTGCTCATAATATTTCATCCTTGAGCTGGGGGCTTCAGAATGTGACTATGACATTCCTGTGGGTTTTCCTCATAGGATTTCTTTCAGATGGTGATCAGTGGATTTTTTCTATTTCTGCTTTCCCCTCTTCTAATGCTTCAGGACAATTTTCCTTAATTATTTCTTGTATTATTGTGTCAAGATTCTTTTTTTGATCATAGCTTTCAAGGTAGCCTGATTATTCTTACATGTTTTTCTTCTTGATCTGTTCTCCAGATTAGTTATTTTTTTATACAAGATGTTTCACAATCTCTTCTATTTTTCATTCTTTTTATTTTGTTTTATTTTTTCTTGATCTTTTATAACTTCTCTGGCTTCCCTTGCCCAATTCTGATTTTCAAGAAGTCATTTTCTTCCTTAAAGATTCTGGATCGAGAGGCAGAGCCAAGACGCCAGAGTAGAAAGACAAAAAAAAAATGCAGGCTCTCCCCACGCAGCCCATAAAACACCTGTAGAGAGGGACTCTGAACAAATTTTGGAGCAGCAGAAGTGGAGAACAACAGAGTGGAGGAGATTTCCAGCCTAGGGTGACCTGAAAGGCCCATGGGAAACATCTGTTGAGCCAAACATGGAGTCAAGCACAGAGCCCAGCCCAGCCTTAGCCACAGTAAGGCTCATGAACAGCCCTTGGGGGTGGAATCTCCAGTCTCAGCAACAGCGAGTTTGCAAATCCCTCAAACCACAGATACCAAAGGTTAGTGACGGGAGCTTTTTCAGCTGGTCAGGAAGGGAGAAGGGCCTTCCCATAGCTCTGGCCTAAGGCAGCGGCCCACAGATGCACATTGGGCAGGCAGCAGCAGATCTCATGGCAGCCCCTACAGCAGCTTGAGACCATTTCTGGATCATAAAAACCCCTGGGGGCACTAAGGGAGCTGGTCTTTGTCTTGCACTGAATGGTGGCCCTGCCCCCACAGCTTGACTGAATGCCACTCGCCCAGTGCTAGCTTGGTGGAACTGGAGGTCAGGTGTCTGTGGAGAGGAAAATCTGCTAAGATTTTGGGCACAAAAATCCTTTCCTGCACCCAGACTAGTACAGGTTTCATTGTGCCACCTTGGAGGAACTGATATCTTATAAGTCCCCAGAGTATATCCTACTCTTGACAAAGGACCCAAAAGTCAAGTAACTAGTTGGGAAAATGCCCCAAAAAGGGAAAAAAAATAAGACCATAGAAACTTACTTTCTTGGCGAACAGGTATCTCCTCTCATCTTTTCAAATGAGGAAGAACAATGCTTACCATCAGGGAAAGACATAAAAGTCAAGGCTTCTGTATCCCAAATATCCAAAATAAATATTCAGTGGGCTCAGGCCATGGAAGAGCTTAAAAAGGATTTTGAAAATCAAGTTAGACAGGTGGAGGAAAAACTGGGAAGAGAAATGAAAGAGATGCAAGAAAAGCATGAAAAGCAGGTCAGCACCTTGCTAAAAGAGACCCAAAAAATGCTGAAGAAAATAACACCTTGAAAAAAAGGCTAACTCAATTGGCAAAGGAGTTTCAAAAAGCCAATGAGGAGAAGAATGCTTTAAGAAGCAGAATAAGCCAAATGGAAAAGGAGGTTCAAAAGCTCCCAGAAGAAAATAGTTCTTTCAAAATTAGAATGGAACAGATGGAGGCTAATGACTTTATGAGAAACCAAGAAATCACAAAACAAAACCAAAAGAATGACAAAATGGAAGAGAATGTGAAATATCTCATTGGAAAAACAACTGACCTGGAAAATAGATCCAGGAGAGACAATTTAAAAATTATAGGACTACCTGAAAGTCATGATCAAGAAAAAAGCCTAGACATAATCTTTCATGAAATTATCAAAGAAAATTGCCCTGATATTCTAGAACCAGAGGGCAAAATAAATATTGAAGAAATCCACCTATCACCTCCTGAAAGAGATCCAAAAAGAGAAACTCCTAGGAACATTGTGGCCAAATTCCAGAGTTCCCAGGTCAAGGAGAAAATATTGCAAGAAGCTAGAAAGAAACAATTCCAGTATTGTGGAAATACAATCAGGATAACACAAGATCTAGCAGCTTCTACATTAAGGAATGGAAGGGAATGGAATATGATATTCCTGAGGTCAAAGGAACTAGGACTAAAACCAAGAATCACCTACCCAGCAAAACTGAGTATAATACTTCAGAGGAAAA
>CM053769.1:422862563-422877851 GCA_028658325.1 Potorous gilbertii
TTGGACATCCCATGGGCTAGTCTTTTTATGCTCCTGTCAAGTGACAAAGCTACATCAATGATTTTAAGTCCTAGTGGTCTAATCCAATAAAATCCCAAGGGTAGCATCCCTGCACCCTTAAAATGAAACCAATTCCATCTATGTGAAACAAACATCAACCCTAGTACACTAAGTTTAATGTAGCTTTCAAGATACTAATGATATGCTAAAGAGGTATGGAGAATTATAGTAGTGGCATTTTAAAACTTTCCACCCACCCCCACAATAGTTTGCCATACACTTTCCAGAACAACTTATTATCATAAATGACAGAGTATAAGGATTTCACTTCCAGTAAATATGGAAAGAATTTTACAGAGACCTGCCTATTGTGTATAGGATATCTGTATATCTGCTATGACCAAATGACAATTGTCTATCTCTGTCATCACCGAAAAGGTAAAATAAGTCAAAAAGTACTTCCCCACACTTCAAGTTATCAAGGGAAATGGTATTCCTTTAAAAAAGAAGAAGAAAATTAATTCAATGAGACAATCAAGTAAGTATCTGAAAAGGCAGGGGGGAATATTGACATGTCAGGGGTTTGGAGGGAAGAAGAATCATAAAGACCTCTGAACACTTGGAGCTAAGAAATAAATATCTGGCTATTTAGAGGCCGATAGTTTGTACAGTGGGTACAGTATTGGATTGGGCATCAAGATCTGCATTTCAATCCTGCCTTAGACACTTGCTGGCTGTATAACCCTGTTTAAGTCACTGAACCTCTTGTAGATTCAGTTTTCTAAGCTAAAGTGAGTCTAATAATAGCACTTACTTGCAAGGATCAATGAGATGATGTTATTATATGTAAAGTACTTTGGAATCCTTACAGCACTATATAAATGTTAGCTATATGACTAGTTCTTACTAGGAACTTGACACTCAGAAGTAGCTGCTTGTCCTCCAAGGAATGAGGCTGGGGATCCACAAGGGCTGAGGTGAGAGACCATCCAGAATGAATGAGAAAAAAGAGCTCAGTAGTGATAGATGTTGACTCTCTGGTAAGGGAAACTAGCACAGACATTTATCAACATGAAGACAACAGAGAAGTCTGTTGTTTTCTCAGGAAATTATCTAAGATGAAAGAGATATTTTCCTAAGAGATTTCAAACTAGATGACTTTTTATTTTTGTGGTTGTTCAATTGTATCTGACATTGTGAGCCCATTTGGGGTTTTCTTGGCAAAAATACTGGAGTGGTTTGCTAATTTCTTCTCCAGCTTATTTTTACAGATGAGGAACTGAGGCAAACAAGGTTAAATGATTTGTCCAGGGTCACACCACTACTAAGTATCTGAGGCCAGATTTGAACTCATGAAGAATGTTCCTGACTCCAGGTCTGGCATTCTATCTACTATGCTGCCTAATTGCTCAAACTAAATGACTACTTCCCACTTTGAGTGACTCATACAGGAACTAATGATGCTATCAACCAAAGGAACCTAGGAAACACCACTGAAGATCATGGACGATGAAACTGAAGACCTCAGGGGAATAGGTGGTTTTTTCATCACTGATGCCAATAGAAGGTAAGGATTTGAGAAGAAAAAGGAACTTGGTTAAGTTGATATTGGAGAATGGGTCTAGATTTCTGAGCCATGTCTTACAAGCTAACCTGGAATAGATAAGATATGAATGTTTTTTTTTGTTTTCACCTTGAAAATATAATCAAAATGGCTTTGAAATTGAAAAGGGGGAAAGAGAAAATTGCCTATGAATATCCACTAAGCTATCTATGTAGAAAGTAGCTATGATATAGGAGTAAGAATAGTGAGAGATACACCTAGAAGTTCATAGGAGACAAAAATCTAAGAAAGAAATCAGTGATAAAAAACATGATCTCAAATGTCTAAACATAATTACACATTTAGTAAGGGGTGTTCAAACATGTGTTGATGTTATCTACCCACTAGCAGCTGAATATGTGGGACCTTCATGGCTGCTTATAGATTATATGGCAACCAATTGATCAAAAGACTTAGCCTTTTTGTATGACATGGAAAACCCCAAGAGGCCTTAGTTCTCTTCCCTCCCCATTGACAGCAACAGGGAAGTAGAACACTCCATCTATTGAAGAAGAAACAACTTTTGTCTCTTACTCTCTTGGGGCAACTCTCCAAGTGATAAGATGTGACTCCAATAAGGGACATGAAAGAACAAAGCCTTTCTTATCCATTTAGAATCTCTTTAGTACTGAAGTGGACATTATTCCTCCCTGGACTATTAACAATTCATCAGATATTTCACAAACCAAAGGGGAATACCATTTTGACAGGGGCCCAACAAAAAACCTGTTACTAGGCAGGTTATCCAACCCTGCCCAGTAACCTAACAGATACCTCTCAGCCTAGGGGCCCAGGGAGGAATAATGTCCACTTCAGTACCTTAAGAGCCACATCTAACTTCCTTCCCCTTGCTTTGACCACCTCTGATCTTGTGATAAGAATGATGTTTGTTTTATATAGAGTAGTCTGGTTTCCCTTTAAAGAGTCAGTGGTGCTATCTTTGGGATTTGGTTGGTCTGGATGACTAGAAATTGAATCATTGGTGTGATTTTCAAGATCATGGCCATGCTGCCAACGTAGCCTCTATTGTGTGAGTCTGTAACTAGGTGAGCTCATGCTTGACCCTTGGCAGCCCCAACTCATTTCTATTTCCTTCCTCATGAGTTTGAAAGAGCTGGAAGTCTTTGAATCTGGCAACAATATTCACCCAAGTGGCTGATTATAGGAATATCAGACAGATGACAAGGGAGGTTTCTGCATTAAGACAGGGCAAGCATGGGAGAGATCAAGCTTGGTCATTTGATCAAACATTGCCCAGCAAAGGAGATATGTAAATTATTACAATGTAAAGTATTGTGAAACTGCTTTATGTTCTAAGACTTAGGATAAGTTATTACTGAATTCTGTTCAAATCATTTTTTTAATGCATCCTGTGATTCTTTTATGCATTTCTTTTTTGAGTGAGAATAAATTACCTTCCCAAACCCATTCTCTGAATGCTTCTTTCATCTTGGTTCTGGGGAGTTCCTGACATAAGCCATATCTTTTATTATAATTCACATCATTCCTGGGATGACAGGGTATGTGGTTAAGGCTGAAGAAAAAAGAGCTCCTTCTCCCTAAAGGATAGGTTGCCCAAAAATGAATTTATTCCAAATTGAATGGATGAGTACAAACTAGGTAGGGTCAAGTATCCTAGTCCCTGTGGACTTAGCTCAGTGGTTGTTCAATGTTGTGTATAAATTATGGATCGCAGCGTCATATACTTAGAGCTAGAAGATGATAGAAGTCATTGACTCTAATTGGCTCAGTTTAAAGATAAGGAAAATGAGGCATACAGAGACTTTCCCAAGATCATAACAGTTAGTAAAAGTTTGAGAAAGGATATGAATTTGGGTTTTTATGACTCTAAATCCAACATTATATTCACTGAACTTACCCTCCAAGTGAAAAGAGCATTGAATTTGGAATGAGAGGAACTGTATTTAATGCCCAGTTCTGTCATTTACTGCCCATGCAAGCTTAGGCAAACCATTTAACTGTTTGGGTCCCAGTTTCATTATCTGTGAAATTAGAGAGACCTTCTCATGAGAGATCCCGAAACAAGAAAGCAAATTTAACCTCAGGTTCCCCAGAAAGGAAAAGAAACAAAGGAGTGGAGTAGTATTCAATGGAAATCTGTTCATGTGAGGAACTATAAGAATGATAGGGAAACATGGTATAGAGTCAAATGGAGAATTTGATGAAGATGTTAGATTGTAAAAGCCTTTTCCAGTCCTTAATCTTAGTGCCTTCCCTTTAAGAGTGACCCTAATTTATCCTATAAGTAGCTTGCTTGTATATACAGCTGTATGAGGTACTTGACCTTCCCTTTGTACTTATAGTTGTTTACATGCTATTTCCTTCAGCTAGGGGGCCACAGTGGATAGAGCACAGGACCTGGAGTCAGTAAGACTCGAGTTCAAATTTGGCCTCATACACTAGCTGTGTGACTGTGGGAGAGTGACAGGATTGTGGGGATCAAATAAGATATTATTTGTAATGAGGACAGAAACAGAAGTACCTTTATCAGAATGTCTACAGACCACCTAGACATAGTAGTCTAGAAAGAGATAAGTATATTGGGAAATAGATCACAATCCTTGTGCAGAGATGTAATACAGTAGTGACGGGAGACTGCTAGAACCAAAAAAAAAAGAGTAACTCCTATTATTTGCTTTAATGATAATTTACCCTTTCAAAAGGTAAAGCACATTTATATTTTGAATCTGATTCTCACCAACAAGTAGGAATTGTTAGGGTAGAAATGATAGGATACAATAGGCATATGAGGGTGTATGAGGATACAGAGTAGCCCAGATCCCTTGCAAACATTCCTGCTGGGCTTAGAAATGTAACAGTCTGGAAAGAAAGAATGAATTTCTGGAAAGAAATCACCTCTAGACTACTCTACCCAACGTAAGAGTCTACAGAGGGATTTTCCACAGTCCTGCAGGGGTACAAAAGGTTGTACCTTGCCCAATCCCAGCATTGCCCTAGCCTAGTTCCAGTCTTCCGTGAAGCCCAAAGCCTTGGGCTGCAGCAGCCCAGACAGAGCCACTTTTGGTGTTCCACAGAGGTCCAGTGAGACACTAGTAACCTGAACCCAGCTGTAGGAAAAAAGCCCTAGACAAAATCCAGCCCTCCCGATCCCTGAAGACTGTGGTAGAAGCCCAGAATAGGCACCACTCCTGAGATCAGCTGTAGAATGGAAAGACCCCAGGCAGAACCCTTTTGGGTTGAAGTATATGAAGAAAATAGAACCTCATAGAAGCCAGAGTAGAAGCTGGAAAAAGAAGAAGTGTTTTAACGGTCTTCTCAGACAATTGTGGCCATTCTTTTTTGACATAAGTGACAGTTTCTTAAAGGTTGGTCACAATGTTGAATCTGAAACCATATCAATGAATGAATGAGTGAAAAAAGCACATCATTATTAGGAAAATAGTTTTGACCTCCAAGAAAGTCTATGAATGGTTTTGTTCCCTTTTAATGCTCCATTTGTCTTCTCTTAATAGAAGACAAACATGGGACTGTACTAAGGAAAAATGAAGAAGTGAGAGGAAATTGCTTTTGCGTAATAGAAGTTATTTTGGGCTGGACAATCCCCTGGTAGTATATATAGGTTGATACTAGAACAAAATGAGACACTCATAAGTCATTCAAGTCATTTAATAAGCATTTATTAAGTGCCTACTATGTGCTAGGCACTGTGCTAAGCGCTGGGGTTACACAGAAAAACAGTTTGTATTCTCAAGAAACTCACAGTTGAATAGGCAAGGGAAAAGAGCATAAGCATTTATATAGCACCTACTATGTGTCAGGCTCTGTGCCTCATTTGATCCTCACAGCAAACCTGTGAGGTAGGTGTAAATCCCTGTTTTTACAGTTGAGGTAATGAAGACATACAGAGGTTAAGTGACTTGTTCTGGGTCACACAGCTAGTAAGGGTCTGAAGCAGGATTTGAACTCATGTCATCCTGACTCCAGACCTAGTGCTCTATCCACTGTGCCACCCAACTGGGTGAGACAAAATACACATAAAAAAACTATGTACAAAGAAGCTATATGTTGGATAAATTGGGGGTAAGTCAAGAGAAGGCACTAATATTAAGGAGGACAGGAAAGAGTTTCTTATACAAGGTAAGATTTTTAGGTGGGACTTAAAGGAAGCCAAGGGAGTCAAGAAGTAGAGATGTGCAAAGAGAATTCCAGGCAGGAGTGACAGTGAGTGAAAGTACATAGAAATGGGAAAGGAATGTTCTGTATGATAGACAGCAAAAAGTTCAATGTCAGTGCATCTCAAAGTATGTGGGATCAAGTCAAGTATAAAAAGACTGGAAAGGTGAAGGGGAATCAGGTTGTGAAGGACTTTAAAAGTCAAACATGAGATTTTATATTTGATCCTAGAAGAGATGGGAAACAACTCAAGCATACTGAATGGGGGCAGGGGGTGCAGTATGTGATTACAGGTCAGACCTATGCTTTAAGAAGATCAATTCAACAGCAGAGTCGAGGATGAATTGGAGTGGGAAAAGACTTGGGCAGGAAGGCCAACCATCAGGCTATTGCAATAATCCAGTTATGAGATGATGTGGGTTTGTACCAGGGCAGTGGCAAGGTGAGAGGACAGAGATGGTTGTATACAAGAGATGCTATGAAGGTAGAATAGACAAGGCTTGGCAATAGATTGGATGGGGTGGGGGTGAGCATGAGGAGTTGAGGATGACCCCTAGGTTGTGAGTCTGGGTGATTGGGAGGATGGTGGTACCTTCTACAATAATAAAGAAACTAGGAAGAAGGGAGGGCTGGGGAAGGGCGAATATCATGAGTTCAGTTTTGGACATGAGTTTCTAAAGAACTTCCAGTTCCAGAAGTTCAATAGGCAATTTGAGAGGACAGACTGGAGTATAGCAAAGAAGTTAGGGCTAGATAATTAGATCATGGGATCATTAGCATAGATTAGATATTTGAAGCCATGGTAGATGATGGAAATAGCAAGTGAAAACAGTATAGAATGAGAAAGGGACCCAAGACAAAGCTTTTTTTTCTTTTTTTCATGATTAGTAGGCATGACTAGAATGAAGTGTCAGTAAAGGAGACTGAGAAATCATAAAGACAGACGGAAAGAGAACCATGAGAGAGTAATGCTGTGAAAACCTATGAAGACAAGAATATTAAGGAAAAGAGGTCCATCAATAGTGGCAATAGCTGCAGAGATTAAGAAGGATGGAGATTAATAGAAGCACATTAGATTCAGCAATTAAGAGATCACAACTTTGGAGAGAGTAGTTTCAGTTCAATGAGGAGGTTAGAAGCAAGACTGTAGAGAACAGGGTGAGAGAAGGGGAAGATGAGGTCCTAGATGTAGATGAACCTCTCAAGTAGTTTAGCCACAAAAAGGAGAGCGATGGAATGATAATGTGGATGGGCAGGTCAAGTGAAGCTTTTTTTGATGATGGTGAGGCAGGTATGTTTCTAGGAAGTAGGGAGGCAAGTAGTAGTCAGGGAGAAATTGAAGATCAGTAAGAGAGTAAAGATAAAAGGGGGAAATCTGATAGAGAAGATGGGATAGAAAGGGATCACTTAACTTACAGAAAAAGAGAAAGGCCTTTTTATGTGAAACAGGAGTGAAGGAGATAGATAGTGGTGGAAGGTATCCAAGGGATGTGTAATAAGGAAAAAAAAGATGAGAGCTCTTAGTGAAATGCCTCAAGTTTTTCAAATAAATATGAGGCAAGGTTCTCACCTGAAAGAGTGGAAGAAGTTCTGGGAAGCCAAGGAATATTTGAGGTGAGATGAAAAGGTTTGGAAAAGTCTTTGTAGTGAGTGAGATAGTGAATCGATTAGGGTGTAAAAGGATTGTTTTGCTGCAATGAAGGACCAGTGGGATTATATAACATAAAACAGTAGTGGACCTAATCAGCATAATTTGGGATTTTCTCTAGCTTCATTCAGCAGCATGAAAATAGGAACAAAGGCAAGAAGTAATGGGAGCAATCCAAAGGCTTTGGGGAATAGGATCTTTGAAAGGGAAAGAGGGCAAAGAGATTCTAGAGACTAGTGTAGAGTTGGACTGGTTTATGAACAGATCCTAATTAGGAAGGGAAAGGGTTGAGGGAAGATAGCCTAGGAAAGAACTCAGGGGTGGACGGAATGACAAAAAAATTGACTTATCCATAGCAGAAGGATCTTCAACAAGGATAAGCATTGAAAGCATCTTGAGTTGATTCAGTTAAATGAAATTTCCATCAATATTCAACAGATAAAAATATGAAAACCCCCTCTAGTTCTCTTTTTGCTGAATGGTCAATATAGTCTGTAATCTTTGTAGGGGAGGTGGGGAGTTGGTTGAGGAGAGCATGGTGGGAAATGGATGACTCACAGTAAGCAATTACCATCTGCAGAGGCGTCACAAAAAAAGCATCACCAAAAACACAAAGGCCAATTTAGGTTCATCCTCTTTTGCACTATCTATCCCCCTATTTCAACAAGCTTAGACTCTTTATGGTGAAATCTTGCACACTATAAGGCTAACCCTATTACATCGAGAATCAAATATAAAATCCTCCCTAGTTGTCCTCATCCCTCCTTCCCCCCTACCCCTACCAACCTCCAATCATGCACCACCTTTCTTCCTTTCCAGTCCCCTGGCACCTTTTGTGATCTGGTGACAGTGACCTCATGGTTAGTCCTCGAATAAGACATTTTATCTCCAAGTCTGAGTATTTTCACTGGCTATCTCCCTCCTCATCTCTGCTTTTTGAATTCATTGGTTTCCTTCAAGTCTCAGATAAAATCCTGCCTTCCAGAGGAAGCCTTCCCAATCCCTCTGATGAATCCCCAATCCATCATATAGAAATACACATAGAAACACACAAATATGTACATATATATATATACAAACACACACACACATATGTGTGTGTGTGTGTGTTGTTTGTACACACTTGTTTGTTTCTTGTCTCTTCCATTAAACTATTAACTCCTTGAGAGAAGGGGCAATCTTTTACCTTTTCTTGTATCCCCAGAGTTTAGCACAGTTCCTAGAACATAATAAATGCTTAACAAATCTTTACTGACTGACTGACTCAAAGTTATAAGACTAATAGTCATTTCTTCAATAAATAAATGTTCAAAGGATATGAACAGGCAGGTTTCAAAGGAAAAAAAATCTAAACTTAACAAAAATATGAAAATACTCTAAATCACTGTGTTGTTCATGTTGTTCTAGTCATATCTGACTCTTTGTGATTCCATTTGGGGTTTTCTTGACAAAGACACTGGAGTGTTCTGCCATTTCCTTCTCCAGCTCATTCTACAGATAAGAAACTGAGGCAAAGAGGGTCAGGTGACTTGCCCAGGGTCACACAGGTAGCAAGTGTCTGAGACCAGATTTGAACTCATGAAGATGAGCCTTTCTGGCTCCAACCTAGGCACTCCACTCACTGAGTCACCTCGCTGCCAAATCACTAATAAGAAAAATGCAAAATTAAAACAATTTTGAATTTCTTTCTCATATGCATGAGACTGGCAAAGATGAAAAAAGAGGAAAATGACAAATGTTGGAGGAGTTGCAGGAAAACAGGTACATTAGTACATTATTGGTGGGGCTATGAATTGCACTGGCCATTCTGGAAAGCAATTTGGAATTATATTTCCAGGGAATTATTACATAACAAACAAATGAATGAATAGTAGAGAAGGATAATCCCTAATTCTCTCACTCTGAATCCCTTCCCCTACCAACTCTGGCTGGGCAGCATAGGCTCTTCTGACTTACAGACACAGAGAAGGATGGAAGGGCATTGAGCCAGAGAGATTTCATGGAGATCAGAGAAAAATATCATGGGTAGAGCAGGGGGTAGTAATGAATTGAAATAGCAGGGACACAGAAAATTCTCTCACATGGGGCATGTTCTATCTTCTCTATCTCCTGCAGGAATTGTTACAAAAACTGAGGCACAACTCAAAAAAGGAGGGCACATGATCTACAGGACAATAACATATAAACTGTTTAGATGATGGAATTCAAAATAAGTACTTTATATGCTTTAATTACATGAGGAATACAGAGACTAAAGAAGGAATAAATAGATATACAGAATATGAATAAAAAACATCTAGAATAGACTGAAAAATAAAATTGAATAAAGAAAATGATGGGGAAAAGTCATTTTTGCAAAAAGTCAGAGAAAACAAAACAAAAGAAGTTGAAGTTCTGAAATGAGAAGGATTTTAATTGTCAACTGAAAGGAAAAAAGTGGGGAAAGAATTAGATAACTAGATGAAAGGATGAGTACAGAGAAGTACAATAGACCAATATCATTAATGGATACTGATTTTAAAATTTTATATAAAATCCTGTCAAATAAAGTACAGCAATTCTTCCTTGAAGTCATTCTTGCTTCACATTGCTAAATCTTTATGGTACCTGGAAAGGCAGCTCTCTCTCTCTCTCTCTCTGTGTTGATTAACCACAGATACCTACTGAAGCCTAGAAAGTTTTCTACACTGGCTCAGTATAAGATGAGCTGTGGGTCTGCTCCCTAGATCCCCACCACATATACATCTTCCTCCAGAAGGGAAAGGTGACTTAATGGACTTGCTTCATACCCACTTTAAATAATTGCTAACTGGATGTGGAATTAAAAAGAACCTTAAGGATTGTAATATCACAAAGCTAGAGGGAATCTCAAAGGCAAACATTAGTCTGTTTTTATCAGTTTTTAATTTTTTAAACTAACAAATCTATTTTATTTCCTTCCCACTCCCTATCCCACTGAAAGATTTAAAAAGTTCCATGTAACAAATATATATATAGTCAAGCAAAAAAAAAAACCTCCTTCATTAACTGGATTCAAAAAATGTCCCTCATTCTGCAGCCTGAATCCATCATTTTTCTGTCAGGAGGTGGGTAGAATACTTTTACAAGATAAGGAAACTGAGGCCCAGGTAGCTTAAATGACATGTCCAAGGAGGAAAAAAACTGATTTTCCACAAACCTTATCATCATAACCCAGTCAGCCCAGAGACTTGAGGCAGCTACGTGAAGCTAGAGTGCTGGGCCTGGAGTCAGGAATATCTGAGTTCAAATCTAGGTTCAGAAACTTAGCTACATGACCTTGCACAAATCACTTAAACCTTTGCCTCAGTTTCCTTAACTGTAAAAGGAGCATAATAGCACCTACCTCACAGGATTATTGCGAGGATCAAATGAGAGGTGCAATGTCTGGTATGTAGGAGGTGCTATGCATTTATCTCCTTTTTCTTCCCTGGTCATTTTCTCTGATAGCTCTCTTTGAAAAGGGTTAGCATGCAGAAGAATTGGTCTTCAGAGTTAAATTAACAGGCTGACATGGTGAAATTTATGTTAAGAATAGAAAGAACTGGCCATCTGATATCAAAATAATATCCTATGAATAAATGTGGAGTTGATGAGAGTAAAGTGGTAATATTCTGAATGAAGAGAACTTGTTGCAAACAACAGCCCAACTAATCCAGCCAGAGCCCTGACAGAAAGAAGTTACAGAGACAAATTAATTATAGTGTAAAGGTAAGTCCTTATTCTGGAATGAGGAGTAGAGATCTGACTTGGGACCCTGAAGGACTTAAGATGATTCTTCTAAATAAGCAGTATAGTATGATATCACCCCTTCCCACTGGTCAACTGAGGCTGGTTTAAATATGCTTTCTCTGAGTCTTAAGGTATTGTCTTCATTCAAAATTTAGGATTCTAAGACAAAGTAAAAAAGAAAGGAGAATGGTTATTTTGCACTTGGGAACTCTACTAGAAAATCTGATATCCATGTAAGTGGGGAGAAACTAGGATACGGAAACAGTTTGAGGCTAAGCTGCCCAGAGCTGGCAAGACACTGCAAAATCAGGTTTGTCTGAAATAGGTTGGTTGAGGGTATTTATTTTAAAAACTTGTAGGTGAATGATCCATTAACGGAGGGAACTGGGAAAGGAGAGGTAGGGATAATGAGTAGCACTGTGTAGTGGAAAAAGCACTGACTGGAATCAAATCAATAAGCATTTATTAGGTGCCTACTGACTAAGAGCTAGGCACTGCGCTAAGCCCTGGTGATACAAAGAAAGGCAAAAAAAATAACCTCAAACAAACCTGTCCCTGCTCTCAAGGAGCTAACAATCTAATAAGGGAGACAACCATGCAAAAAGCTATGTACAAATGACATATACAGGACAGATGGAAATAATCTGTTGATTAAAAGGGTTTGGGAAAGACTTGTTATAGAAGCTAGGATTTTAGCTGAAAATTGACAGAAGTAAGGGAAGGCAGCAGGTGGAGATGAGCAGGGAGAGAATTCTAGGCATGGGGAACGGAGAAACTGACTGGAATTTTGTGAAATGGGAGTCTCAAATGCAGGTGATAGCAAAGAGGGTAGCTATTAGATCCTAGCATATATAGGAGTGAACAAGGTATAAGAAGACTGGAAAAATAAGGGGTACCACGTTATGAGTGACTTTGAATGTCAAATAGGATCTTATATTTGAACTTAAGAGGGGATAGGGAGCCATTAGAGTTTATTGAAGCAAGAGGTGGTGACATGGCCAGACCTGTACTTTAGGAAGATCAATTTGCCATTTGAGAGCACGTTGGATAGGAATAGAGGCAGAGATCTGTTTCAAATCTCACCTCTCACACTTGTGTTGCCCAAGGCAAGTCACTTAACCTCTTTGTGCCTTAGTTTCCTTAGCTTCAAAGTGAGGAGGTTGTACTAGATGGCTTCTGAGCCCCCTTGCCACCTCTATATTTATGATCCTGTAATCCAAAGAGGTGAGACCATCGGCAGTATATAGGAATGTCTGGACACCAAGGTTACCTAAGCTGTTTTCTTATTCTCCCTAAATTTTAAGCTAAATTTACTAAAAAAGTAAAAAGCTCCAGTGGGGAGTTACTTCTATGACACTGCCTTTCCCTGAACCTACCTGATTGTATTTTGTTTCCTTTGCTATTTCTTCCTTCTTCCAAATTTCCTTCTCCATGTGTCGGTATCTATTAGGTAGGCATTCTTAACCTGGGGTAAATGAATTTTTTAAAAAACATTTTGAGAACTCTACTTCTTTTTTATGTGTAATTTTATAATAAAATATTTTATCTGAAAGTGCAAAGATTTGCTATGATGCAATTTCACAGGACTTCATTGCGCTACAACACACTATCAAGAAATTCCAAAGAAATCATTAAACATGCAGAAGCATTCAACATTGGATGGTCTCTCTGAAGTGGTCCTTCAAAAGTTCCTACTTACATTAAAAAAAAAAATTGGTTCTCTCTGCAAAGAATCATCTTACTGACTCCCAAGTCTGTGCTGATTTTAAGCTGAAGTTCAAAGAGTGGCAGTTGAATTCAGTCTTAGCAAAACCATGACTTTCACTATCCTGAACATGTGCACATACATTTTTACAGTAAGTCATTTACTCTCCCGTTATCTTCCTCATCTCTGTCTTCACCCACATTTTTATTGTTGGAAGAACGTCTGTGGACAACTGTTTAGATCATAGTTCACTCACAGTTTCTTAAAAGCATCGCCAAGAGATGGCCCTGAATGTTCACTTTTGCTCTTTGGGTGATGTTCAGAACAAAAGAATATAGATACAAAAATATTTCTAGGTGCACTGGAATTTTTTTTCTTTCCTTAATTTCTGGGAGAATATCTTTCATATCAAGTTTTATCACCGTTTTTGCAGTCTTCCCACTTTGACTTTTCTTTTGCAGATATGGTCTTCCATGTCTCAGAATGCTGAAAGAACTCAGCAAAACTGACAGAGTCTGGGCGCTTTCTGTACTGCTCACAAGTTTCTAGGTTAAAATCTCTTCAAGGCAGGAATTCTCTTTAGAGCAGTGGTTCTACTCATCCCTCCAAACTGTTCCCTTTTCTTTAACCTCATTATGCCATGGCTTTACAAGGAAATACATTCTGGCAAGATGAGTCCTCTTGGTCCAAGTCTAAGTACTGAAGATGGCAAATATGGGTATTTGATTATGTGATAGGATTATCTGATCATAGCCTTCAGAGAATGCTTGTTGGCTACTGACCTGACTGGTGTAAGTGGTTGGTCAATAAGCGAGCAATAAGACATCCTTCTCTGTGTTATGGCAAAATAACGTCAATTGGATATATTAGTACCAATTACATTAATGCTGTTTGCAAAACAACTCTTTGATCATTCTTAGGGAAGTGTGGTAGAAATAGGTTGGGAAGAATGATTTTGTGGGATAGAGGAGACAACACTGAGTGCCATGTTTCTGGGGAAAAAGCTGTTATGTAGAAATGGTCAGGGTTTTTGACGCTGCTGTGCGGTAAACTCTGTGTGCTAGCCTGGAAGGTTTCCGTGGTTAAATAGTCCATTCAGAACAGTGACATTAAAAAGGAAAAGTTGAGGGCAATGGTTTTTCTTTATGATATCCAATGTCCCTGGCTCTTGGGTTGTGTTCCCATGATAGGACAGCAGCTCTTTTCCTGAGATCAAGAACGTTTCTGAGGTCCCAGTATGTTCTGCTAAACTTGCATTTTCTCCTCCTTGGAAACAATACTAATAAGTTATTTCTCCGGTGAGTCTACAACAAAATCACCCAAAGACTTTTTACCTGTGCAGATTATCCCTGGCCTGAATTTGTAGGAAAGACAGGGTGGGAAGTTTCCTCACCTATAAAAAAGGAGCTAATCTGGATCTTTACAATCCCTTTTGGCTACAAATTGGTTATCTTTAATAATATATAAAACCCTGGCAATTCTTGCCCTTATCCTTCCTCTCCCTAGTCCTTCTTTTCCTCTTCCCTCTCCATTTCCTCCCTTTCTCATCTCTCCTGTCATCTTTTTTGTCTTCCCTTTCCCTCTCCTGTCTCTTCTCTCATCCTTTGTCTCTTCTCCCCCTTTCTCCTGCTTTTTTCCCTTAGTCTCTTACTTCTTCACTGTCTTCTTACCTCTCTTTTACTCTTCCCTCTCCTTGTGGGGATATCTTTTCATATCCTATTATCTTTCTTTTGGCATCGGACCCTCATCTGGTTTCTTCCCTTTTCTTCTTTTTTTCACTTAATCCCTTACCCTTCTCCTCCAAAGAATCATACAATGTCCAATATTGGCTTTGTGCTCCAGAGTGGGGAACAATTTTTTCTCTCCACACTCCACCAAACTATGAAATTTGGAAATGATATAGACCATTCTCTAAAAGAGCTTATAATAGAAAGGGAAAGAATGGGCATGTACAGAAATAACTAATGCACAGTATGAGATTAAAAGTGCAAAGGAAAAGCACAAAATACTATGAAAAACGTAAGGGTGGGGTGGTGAAGAAGGTTTCCTGGAGGAGGCATCTAAATAGAACCAGACAAGGAAGGGAAGGACTTCCATAGACAGAGATGGGAGTGAGAGGAGGCAGTCCATGAGGAAAAACACAGGAATGGGAAGGCAAAACTCAAGCAGGGATAGTCTGGTTTATGCTCTTTTTGGCATAAAGTTTTAACTTGAACATCCTGCCTCCAGACCCTCCTCCTTCTTCCATTCAGGATTTAATCCTGGGACCTCCATTCTGTGGAGGGGCCCCAGCCAGGTAACCTCCACTCCCCTCTGGGCTCAGCCAGGCTTCTCTTCCAAAACAAGTACCTTTAAGGTACTTCCATTACTGCTTAAGGACCTGGAAAAGAGGGGCTGCGGTTCTTTTTACTTGTACATCAATAATAA
>CM053769.1:422878351-422904080 GCA_028658325.1 Potorous gilbertii
TAAAAGAAGGTGGCAGAACTCAGTTTATTTTGCTTCTTTCTGTTCATTATCTCCAAGAAATTCTTCCCTCTTTTGTTTCATGATTATAGTTCTGGGCTTTATTTTATTGAAACAAAAACTCTGGCAGTTTTTTTAAAGTCTGAAGGACTTCAAGCAGATGCTTGGAAAAAGAAGTTTTAGCAGATCTCAAGGACAAGATGAGCCAAAAATGTGATATGGAAGAAAAAAAAGTTAGCATGATCTTAGGTTGCACTAAAGTGAGCTGCATTTTGGCATCCAAGTGTTAACAAGAGTTTATGCAACTTTATTCTATCCCTGATGAGCCTTTTCTCAACAAAGCAGGCCAGGCCTCCCTCTTCCCACAAAGATACTACAACCTCAAACCTGACCATTCTGGCAAAGAGAATGCCAAACTAAATGCGTTACTGCTCCTCGGAGTATTAGTCTTCTCATTTTCAAGTTTTATTTTGACTTCTGAGCTATGACAAAGTGCTGGAAGGCAAAGAAATCATTTGCAGAAGACTTGACATCTTTACCTATTATCTAAAAGGTTTCTATGAAGAACAGGAGAGTGTACAGTACTTAAGTGGATTTATTATTTTTAAAATATAGCATCAATGGATTTATAGTAAGAAGGGACCTTGAAGATCATCAAGTGAGTACTGAATAGTCCATTCTCCTATTTTTCACAGATGAGGAAATCAAAGTCCAGAGTTTCAGTGAATTGTCAAAGGTCATGTAATATATCCAGATCTGTTGCAAAGTTATCAGTTCATGCCCTTACTCACATGGCTTTACATTGGAGCATGACAGGCTAAGGGGGAAACAGACAAAAGGACCATTTCTTTCTCTGTTTCTTAGGGATGCGATTCAAAACCTTCAGAAAAAGTAAGCACTTTAAAAATTATTTAAAATAAAGACCACCAAAATTCTGCTGAAAACAGTTTTCTGAACAAGTGTCAGACAACAAGGCCAGTATCTTGGTTTTGATCGTATAGTTCACATGCCATTTTATCCAAAACCAGTAAAGACTACAACTTCAATATTAAGACAGCTGAGATGGAAACCAGTGTTCAAAGCCTGGTGTTTACATAAAAGCTCCAACTCAGGAAGATCTAGAAAGTTTTATGTTTTTTGCTCCCCTCATGAACTCTTACCAAGCTGTCTAAATGCCTGTTGGGAAGAAGCCACAAAACTTAGAAAGAGATTAACATTGTAGAGCAGAAATATCCCCTTGGTCAAAACTTGTTAAGATGTGTAGAGCTCATTAACTAGTAGGTTTACGCTTTCCTCAAAGGAGAAAAGTAATCATATTTCTTCCTTTGACAATTGTTCAGCCTAAATAAACAAAGAGATACATCTGCCATTCAAAGACTTTATTATGTAGTATAGGTAGTTTATATTTCCAAGACTCTGAATACCAGATATTAGAGTTATTCAGACCTATATTTTGGATAAATGTTGTTTCAGATTCTTTTATCTAGGTATCCTTACTCTCTTCAGGACAATTTCTTTCCGCCTGGGGCAAAGGGTCAAAATAAGTGCCCAGTAAATTGAATATCTGCCTCAGGGAACTGTAACAAAAGCCAGTCTCCTCGAGACTAGGACCTGCACTGGGGGAGGGAATATTTCAATAATGTCCACTCAGGAAACAGATCAATCATCAAAGTCAATGCTTTTAACTAACCTCTCTTGTTGGAACCTTCTTAGCTGGCTGTGTAGAAACCAATGGTCTCAATCTGTAAAGAAAAGAAAGGAACTCATGAATGAAAATAAGAACAATCTTGAGGGTATAAACTCATTTTATATTTGGATCATCACAGCCCTGAACTAGCATATTGAAGACAGTAAATAATACTTTTGATTTTAGACTTGTTTTTATCATAAAAAAGGCCTATGTTTTGTAGGAGTTTTAAAAAGCAAAAATGAATGCTGTCAAAAGTTTTCTGTATCTATTGACACAATTATGTAATTTTAGATGTATTGTTTTTAATGATAAGATTGTTTTCCTAATGTTGAACCATCCCTGCAATACTAACATATATACAAATACATATATACACCCATACATACATATCTATACATACATACATACACACACACACATAAAATTCATCATAATTTGACTTTTGAACTCATCATCATGCAACTGTTAGTCTTCTATCTAAAGTTACCAATGATTTCTTAATTGTCAAATCTGACAGTCTTTTCTCAGTCTTAATCCTTCTCCACCACTCATTCAATTGAATATTTTTGGTTTCTTGGCTACTGTCTCCTCTTTGGATTTTTGTGATACTGTTCTCACATCTTGTTTACTTCCTACTTGTCTTAAGGCTCTTTTGAAAGTCTCCTTTCCTGCCTCATCATTCATATTATGGCTCCTAACTGTGAATAACTAGACCCTCTTCTCTTCTCCCTCTATACTTTTTCTCTTGGTAACCTAATAAGCTCTGACAGGTTCAGCTATCATCTATCACTCTGCAGATAATTCCTAGACCCATATACGTAGTCTACCTGCATATCATCAGCTGTCTGCTGAACATTTCAAATTGGGTATCCTGGGGACATTTTAAAAATAAGCATACATGGAACTGAACTTACTTATCTAAACCCTCTCTCCTTCTAAACCTCCCCATTTCTGTCAAAAGCATCACTAGTCTCCTCGTTTCCAACATTTACAAACTTGACATTTTCCTTGACTCCCAAACTCTCCCTCACCTCATGTATCTAATCAATTTCCAAATCTCGATATCATTACCTTCACAACATCTCTCAAATCTTACCTTTTCTCTCTTCTCTTACACCTTAGTTAAGGTTCTCATTGTCTATGGTCTATAGTATTACAATAGCCTCCTAGTTGGTCTTCCTATTCTTTGTTCCATCCTACACATAGCCTAAGTGGAGACCTGACCATGTGATTCCCATACTTAATTAATTCCAGTTATTTCCTATTTCTTCTACGATAAAATATAAATACCTAAAATTCACATAATCTAGCCCCCAAATACCTTTCCAGTTTCACTGCATATCACTCCTACATTCTATGATCCAGTTAATTACCCTTCTCTCTGTTGGTCATACATAACGACCTCTGTGCTTTTGGATTGGCTGCATCCCCGCCTTATCTCCACCTCCTAGAAGCCCTCCTCTTCCAATGTGGTTTTCCCTTACAATGTTGTATTCTTCCTTGTTCTGCTCATTTCACTCAGAAAGCAGTTCAAAGAAATCTTCATAGATTTTTCAGGATTCATTCCTTTCATTATTTGTAACAGTGTAGTAACATTTCATATTCTGATAATATAATTTATTCAGTCATTCCCTAATTGATGGGATGTACTTCACTACTAGTTTTCTATCAAAAAAAGAGGGGCTATATATTTTTTTTTAACGTGTGGGTCTGTTTCTTTTTCTTTGTTCTCTTTACCACATACACCTAGAAGTGGTATTGCAAGGTAAAAAGGTACAAACAGTTGAGGGATTTAGGGAACATTGTTTCCAAGTGCTTTCAAGAACAGCTGTATGTTCCACTTCACAGTTCCTTCAACAATTCTCCCCCAATGCCCCTCTAACAACTATCATTTTCCCTTTTTGTTATTTGTGCTAATCTGATTAAGTGGAAGGTAGAAGTTCAGAGTTTCTGAAATTACATTTTTCTTATTATTGGTGATATCAAGCATTTTTTGTTTGGTTGATGCTAGTTTGCCTTTTTTTTTCCTTTTGAGAACTGTCTACTCATATCCTTTGATGGTTTATTAGCTAAAGAATGGTTGTTATACATCTTGTATGTACAATGAATACTGTATATATTTTCCCTATATATCACTTCCAGGTGACATGTGCAACAAGGCAGAGGACTAGACATTTTCTCTTATCCCCATGACCTCTCAAACCTCTCCAAAACAGAAATTATGGAACAAAGAAAAATCTATTCCAGTTATCCCCATAGTCAAGGACACCAAGAATATTTTAAAAAGGTAACAACACTCCCCCCCAAAAGAAAAAGAACCATGACTTCATTCAGTATTCATTCCCCACCTCCAATACTACTAGCAACAAGGCTGCACTAGTAGATCCAAGGATAGGACACAAGCTCATGACAAAATCTACCTCTCTGGTTCCCTCTTCCTCTTTCGAGAGATCCCAACAGAGAGGCAGAACTGGAGTCAAGCCAATAATCCTATGATACCAGCAGAGTTGGTGTCAAGGTAGATAATACTCTAGCACTAGTGGTTCCTGGAGCTGGAATGTACAAACCCTCTAGCACCAGTGCTGCAATGCTCTAAAATGCTAGGCCAAAAGTCCCAAGGAACAGAGGGAGAAAGAAAGGACACCAGGATAGATATCCCTGCAGCACTCCACCAAGCCTGAGGGAAAGAGCACATCATGCAACTGGGGCTAGGTCTGAAGTCAGCAGAAGTGACTTGGAGCAAAGACTTAGGCTGGTGAACCATGATTTGCCCAGTTTGAAAGGAAGCTGAGACACTTTGAAATACAGCCAACAAAGAAAGCACCATCAAAAGGAACAGAGTTAGAAAGTGAGTCTTATAAGTATGGCTTTAAGTTAGCATTCTCTTAATTCAGGAATGATGCTGGGATGAAATAACGCATCTGCAAGGCAATGAATATCTAACAAAGGAGAAAGTTTACTTTGCCCCCATACAGCAAGAATATATAATAAAGAGCACAGCATTGAGGTCTGGTAGAGAAATCCTGCCCACCTAAGATAACAGTAAGGTAGAAAGACAGCAGGAGTTTGCCATATCTACCTCTAGGAATTTTCTTTTTTTTTTTAAACCACGATGTGGCTGCTGCATATGCTATAGCTTCTTGGAGCCACAGGTGAGAGTTCGGTGACAGGTGGAAACCAAAGGTGGGTAAATAGCCCTGAAAAGGGGTTGGCAAGCAACACACACCAAAGGTGCTAGTCTTCCCTGAATACTCCATATGTGGGCTAAACCAGGTTGAGGGTAGTTGAATGACCTTAAACCTATTGATTAATGGGGGAGTGTCTACCCCATTCATGCAAAGACTTCGCCTGGTAGAATCAGCAGATGAGAACAATTTGTTCCAACAGTCATTTAGGTGGCTGAAGCAGGTATAGTGGAACATGTTAGAGCTTGGTCAGACATCAAAGTCACCAAGGTCCATCCACTGTATCCTGGGCCATCTCCAGTTGTCCTGACTTTTGCCTTGCCACTGGACTTTGATGACTCTGGAAGAAAGAGTGAAGAGGATAACTTGTGCAAGTCTGCCTCACGTAAATCCAATTCACACTTAAGTCAAGATACCACTCCATTGATGTCATAGGTCTTCTTCAAAAAATGAAAGACCAATAACAACAAGACCAAGGACACAGGTTTTTTGCCTGTCTAGACATGGCCTCTTGTCTCTATCTGGAAACATGTTTAGTCAGTTATGAAGGCATGTGGCTTTGGGGATGCTTGAAAAATATATTCTTCTCAAATTAGGAGGTGGAGAATGGAACCCCTGGGGGTGTGGGAGAGCATGAACCAGGGAGGAGATTCTGAGGCAAATGTGGGGGGAAAAGGAGGATACAGATTGCTGAGGAGCTGTGCATTCGGAAACATGGTAAGGGAGAAGTTCTACCATGAGGCCATGTTATCTCTGACATATGTAATAACTGACATTGTCCTGGAAGTAAGCCACAATGGAAAAGAGGAATCAATGGGGAAAGCTCTACAAAGCAATGTCAAAAACCATCTAGAGGCAAGAGTCTAGAATGGATAACCATGGACGCTTGGACTGCACAAAAAAATATAGAGAAAGGAGAGACCAGCTAATTATAGGGGTCATGAATCAGAGAAGGGGTGTCTAGAATAGACAGAGGATGGATAATGAAGAGTGAGAAAAATCCTTTCTGGTAAGAGGCATAAAAAAAAGAAATGGAAAAAAACCTAATGAAGAAGAATAATTGAAAGGGAGGAAAGGAAAGGAGGATCTACTTGACTTACTGAGAAGAAAAAAGGAGGGATGAATTATATAACCAGATAATAGCAATTAAGAAAAAAGAACTAATAAGCAAAACTCTTGAGTTTTTTCCACAAAGAGAAAGGAGTAACAAATAAGATAAGAGGATCAGAAGTGAGGAAAAAGAACCAGTGGGAACAGGCAACCTTAAAAAAAAGAACAATGTAACTGAGTGTTTATAACAGAAGAGAAAAAAAATCATCACAAAAAAACAATTAGAGACAGAGAGAGGAAAATATCAAACTAATTTTTATAATTTTAAATGTGAATGAATTTTAAACAATTCAATAAAATAAAAAAGTGACACTGGATGATAAAACAAAATCCTACAATTTGTTGTATAGAAGAAACCCATTTTTAAAAATAAAGACATATATAAAATAAAAAAGAATGGGAATTTTTGTTTTTACTATGCATCAAGTGAATCCAGAAAAGCTGGAGATGCAATCATATTATCTGAACAAGTAAAAACAAATACTAAAAAAAATAAAAAGAGATTAACAAGGAAACCATACTATACTAATCTCAGTAATAAACTGATATACTTGCATGACTTAGCATGCAAATTTAAAAGAAACATTATCTGAGATACAAGAAAAAAGATAGTAACACAACATGACAAAAGATTTCAATATACCTCTTCTCAGCTATTTATGTCTAATAGAAAGATGAAAAAAAAGGGTAAATATGGAATTAAATAAATTGCTGTTAACTAGAGTTACACATAGCCTGGAACTTTTACAAAACGGACCATGTATTATGGCACATAGATACTGAAGACAAATATAAAAAAGCAGAAATAGTTAATATATCTTTTATAGACCATAATGCTATAAGAATAGAAAGTGGTTTGAAAGCGGAAATGAAAGATGCAGATTCAAATGAAGAATCAACAACGAAACTCTAAATGAGTAAGAGAACAAATCACAGAAACAATTAAAAACTATGTAAAGAAAAAGTGATGATGAAACAATGTACCAAAATTTCTAGGATAGAGTTAAAACAGACCTTAGAGGGAAAATTATAACCTTATAAACATCCATTAACAGACTAGAAAAAGACAGGACTAATGAACCACAAATAAGCATTTAAAAAATTAGAAAGCCAACAAATAAACCTAAAACAAGCACAAAAGAGGAGATACTAAAAATTCAGGGGAAATAGACAAATTGGAAACAAAAAATAGAAGTGATAGGTAAAACTAAAAACTGGTGAAAGACTAAAAAAACCTGATTAACCCTTAATTAATCTGGTTAAGGAGAACAGAGCAAGAAAATAAAATTTAAAAAACAGCAACTGTGCAAAGTGAAATCACAGCAAAACCAGAAGAAATAAAAATAATCAGATCATATTATGCAATGTTATATGCTGGCAAAATTGAGAACATGAAAGAAATACACTTAAAAATATAAAAAGCAATCATACTATTAAAAGGCAAGATAAAGATTTTGAATAACATAATCTCAGAAAAGAAAATATATCTAACTATAAAGAAACCACCAAAGCAAAAAAGCCTCCTAATTCTAATCGACTGACAAAAGAATTCTATTAAATTTTAAAAACTCAATTAGCACTCATACTTCAATGAGAAAATAAGCACCTTACCCAAAGCCTCTTATGAGACATAGTCCTAACAGCTAGAAAGAAAACTATAGTCTATAGTCCAACATCGTTAATGAACAGTGACTCAAAAGCTTCAAACAATATCCCACCAGAATATGGCAATTTATCCAAGGAAACAATCATTATGATTAAGCGGGATTTACACCAGGGAGGCAAGGGATGGCTCAACATTAGGAAAACAATCAATTTAATTATCACAACAGAGGAAAAAATCACAACAATTTATTGTACTAAAAACCCTGTAAAGCAGAGGCATAGAGAGACTTCTTTTAATATTAGAAAAACATTCATCTAAAACCAAAAGCAAGCATCATGTGCAACGGGGAGACACTAGAACCTTTCCCAGGTAATATGAGAATGAAGCAATGCTTCCCACTCTCCCCATCACTATTTGATATTTGCTTTGTATCTACTATTCTACTTGGTTTCAACGCCACAGAACAAGATGCCCCTCCTAGGATAACTCATCACCTCTAATCTCATCACCACACTGCTAGGATTGACACCCTTCTCTCAGCTTTCCTTAGACTGTAAACTACATGAAATCTGGACCATTCTTTTTATCAACCGTATTCCCAGCATTTAGCATACAGCCTGGCACATAGAAGGCACTTAATAAATGTTTATTGGATTGGATACAGTCCTGGAAATGCTAGCAATTACAAAAAGACAAGAGAAAGAAATTAAGGAAATCAGCAAAGATACTAACTGAAACAACTACTAGCTTCAGCAAAGTGGCAGGTTACAAAATAAATCTTCAAAAACCAACATTTCTATTAATAATAACAATATTATTGTTATTATAACAGAAGCAATAACAGAAAAGGAAATAATTCCAAATAACTACAAAATGAGTGAAATATCTATGAATTGACCTCTCAAAGCACACACACAAAAAACTTATATTACAAAGTACTCCTAAGAAAAATAAAGAAGAACTTAAATAGCTGGAGGAATATACAGTGCTCATGGATAAGTCAAGCCAATATACTAAAGATGACAATATTACAAAATTAATTCACACATTTAATGTTAATCCAATCAAGTTACCAAGGAATACTTTATAAAACGTGATAAAATAATAACAAAATTCATTTTTAAAAAATGATCTAGAATAACAAGGGAGATGATGAAAAGAAGCAGGAAAGAAGTACTTCCAGATGTTAAACTACATTATAAAGCAGCAGCCTTCAAGAACATTTGGTAGTGGTTAAAGAATAGAGAAAAAGATCAGTGAAACACACTAGACAAGGGAGATTTAGAAACAATCGAACTCAACAACTAATGTTTGATAAAGTAGAAAACAAAATTACCTAGGGGAAAAAAACCTTATTTGATAAAAACTGCTAGGAAAACATGAAAGCAGTCTGGCAGAAATTAGGTTTGGAGTAATACCTTATATCACATTCTACATAGAACATTACTCTAAAAGTAGATATGTGACTTTAATATTAAAAGATCATGTTATTAAAAAAAATAGAAGAGAAACAGCCATGGGTAGGAAATATACTCTTAACCAAACAAGACATAGGGGCAATTACAGAACTTAAAATAGGTAACTGACTACTTGGAACTTAAACTTCTGCAGAGACAACATTAATGCATCTAAGATAAGAATGGAAGTGGTTAAAGATGGAAAAAAATCTATTAAATTCCTCTGATAAAGATTTGGTATCAATAATATATAAACTATTAATAAACACATATGACTAATAACCATTCCCCAATAGATAAGGATAGAAAAGGTTCTCAAAAGAAGTGTAAAGTATTCACAATCACATCAAATCATTAAGAAAAATGCAAATCAAAGCAACTCTGAGATTGCACCTCACACTCTGCAAATTGGCAAAAATGATCAAAATCTGACAATAGTCAATGATGGAGGGGCTGTGGAAGGATAGGCACACTAATATATTGTTGTCAGAGATATGAAGTAGTACAACCATTTTGGAAAGAAATTAGGAATTATGCAAATAAAGTACCAAAAATGTCCATACTTTTTGAACTAGAGACTCATATAGTCTAAAGTATTTTACAGCACTATGTTTTGTGAGAGCTAAGAAGTGGAAACAAAGTAGATGTCCATCAACTGAGAACGGTTAAACAATTAATGGTACATGAATGCAATGGAATACTCTGCTGTAACAAGTTATGTTTGTGATGACTACAGAAGCACCAAAAGGTCTATGTGAACTGATGCAGAGTGAAGTAAGCAGAGCCAAGAAAACAATATATACAATAACTATAAAAATGGAAAAGAATGACAGATCAAAAAATCAAAATTATGGATATGAGAAGATACCTTCAACCTACCCCTTTTGTGGAGACGTAAGGTCTATAGGCATTACACAGGGTATATTTCCAGACTTTTTCAACATTTCAATCAGTTATGTTAATTTTCTTTTCTTATCTAAAAAAATACTATTTGTCATATAGGATGACTCTCTGAGAGACAGGGTAGAATACCTGGGAGAACTATGGTGATGTATAAAACAGAAAATATCAATAAAAATTTATTTTTAATTTAGAAAGATTAAATTTTTAAAATTAAATTTAAATTTAAAGCATTTCCTATGCAGCTAAGACATCGGAGAAGTTTTTCTTAGTTGTTTCCCTTTCAATTCTAACTGTATTTTATTTGGGGAAACTTCTTCAATTCTACGTGAATAAAAGCAACTATTTTATCTCTTACAAGCATCTCTAGCCTTTGCTTGTTCAAGAATTTTCTCCTATCCATAGTTCTCCTTCCCTTCTCTAATTGCTAATGATATGATCTTTTATGTCTAGATCATATATATGTCTGGAACTTCTCATGGTATATGGTGTGAAGTGTTAGTCTAAGCTTAACTTACCCCAGACTGCTTTCTAATTTTCTCAGCAGTTTTTGTTGAATAGTAAGTTCTTAATCCAGTAGTTAAGTTTTCTTTGGTTTATCAAACACCATGTTATTATGTTCAGTTGTTTCTGAGTCTTATGTACCTAATTTGTCCCAATGATCAAGTTTTCTATTTTTTTAATCTAATAACAATGAGTTCTAATGATCACTACTTTGTAATACATTCACCTATTACTGCCAGGTCTCCTTCCTTCTGACTTTATTTCTCTTGAGATTCTTAATCTTGGGTTTCCTCCAGACGAATATTGGAAGCATAGGTCCGTAAAGTTATTCTTTGGTAGTCTGATTTGTACAGCACTAAATCTGCAAACTGGTTTAGGAAGTATTGCCATTTTTCTCTTATTGACCATATATTTAATACTGGATGTCCCAATTATAAACAAGAAATAGTTCTTCAATTATCTAAGTCTCTCAATTTCGGTGGTGTTTTATAATTGTAGTTATGTGATTCCTATGTGCCATGGTAAGTGAACTCTCAGGTATTTTAAACATTCTGTAATAATTCTGAATTTAAATTTCTTTTTCTATCACTCCCTTATGGATTTTCATGGTAACACATAAAAAGACAGATGACTTATGTGACTTTTTATAATCTGCTATTTAAAATTATTGTTTCAATTAATTTTAATTGATTCTTTAGGATTCTCTATGTAAATCATCATGTCTCCTATAAAATGATACATTTGTTTCTTTGTCTATGCTTATTCCCTTAGTTTTTTTCCTGTCCACATGTTATTACCAGTACTTCTAGAATCATATCAATTGACAGTGGTGACAATGGCTATGTTTGTCTTACCCCTAGAATAGGGTTCTATTGTTCCTTTATTAGAGATGATGCTAGTTCTTAGCTTTACATTAAGCTAATAACATTAGCTTATAACATTAAGGAAAGACCTATTTATTTCTACTCTTTCTCAAAACTTTTTAAACAGAAATAGATGCTGAATTTTGTCACAAGCTTTTTCTGACTTTACTAATATAATCATTTGGTTTATTATACTGATAAGTTTTTATGCAAACCTGCATCTATAAATCTATTTGGTCATAATATGTAAAATATTTAAACCATATAATCTTTTAATATACATTTAATATATTGGTATATTCCTTTTGGGGCAATGAGGTAATACAGTAGGGTAGAGTGCCAGGTTTGCAGTCAAGATGACCTCTCTTCCTCTGTTCTAATCTGGCCTCAGACACTTTCTAGCTGTATGACCCTGGTCAAGTCACTTAACTCTGCTTGCCTCAATTTCCTAACCTGTAAAATGAGCTGGAGAAGGAAATGGCAAATCACTCCAGTATCTTTGCCAAGAAAACCCCAAATGGGGTCACAAACAGTTGGTCCCATTTGTTGACAATCATTTGACTGAACAACAAAAATATCCATTTTATAAAAATCTTATATCAATATTTAATAGAGATATTGGTCTTTAGATTTTTTTTCTGCCTTACCTATGCCTGGTATAGGTATCAAGACCATAGCACCTCAAAGAAGACTTAGTAGAATGCCTTCTTTTCCTATTTTTGCAAACAATTCACATAACACTGGAGTTCTGGGATGCTGACACATTTGTCATTTCTTTGCTTGGGTCCCCCTTTTTATCATTCACCCCCCCCTTTCAGCCTCAGTTTCTTCATCTGTAAAGTGAGGATAATAGTAACACAGTGGAAACCTTAAAGTACCACAGAAATGATTAACTGTTAATTTTAAGTGCTTACCAATTTAATCTCTCTCTATATATTAATTTTCTTAACATAATTCCAAAATGCTTTCCAGAATGGTTATGTCAATTCATAGGTCCACAACAGTGTGTTATTGTTTCTGTGTTTCTACAACTTCTCCAGTTTTGACTATTTCTACTCTTTGTCATTTTTGCCAATTTGCTGGGTGTGAAGTGGAATGTTAGCATTTTTTGGATTTGTTATTTGGAACAATCTTTCACATGGTGGTTAATGATTTGTAATTCCTTTAAGAATGGTTTACAGCCTTTCAGCACTCATCCACTGGAGAATGACTTTTGGTCTTACAGATTTAAGGCTGAGCGGAAAGGGACCTCAGATATCCTCTAGTCCAAACCCCTTACTATACGTAGGCCCAGGGAGATTCAATCATTTACTCAAGCTTACATAAGAAGTAGCAGATTTGTTAGTTCCATATTCACCTTAGATGTCAGACCTTTGTTGGAAATATTTGATTTTCCCCTTTATCAACTGCTCCCTTTCTTATCCTAGTTTCTTTCATTTCATTTGTGCAAAAGTTTTCCAATTTTATGTAAAAACAAAGTACCAAGTAAAATTAATATTGTAACGTATTATCGAATAACCAGTAAGCAGTATTTCTTTGTGGTCCATCCTTTCCCTCATTTTAAAAAACCCTACTTCTGTAGGGGCAGGTGGGTTCTGAAGGGTGTGATAAAGCCTTCCCTCCCAGCCCCTAGGGCATATACTCATTAATCAGCTGTGCCCCTTGCTTACCCTTTAGGCCTGGAAGCCAGCTTGAGCTAGGTCCTGTGTCCTTGTTTTTCCTAATCAAAGTTAAGGGTGACTTGATCTACGTGGGGAAAAGCAAACTAGAGGGAACCCGATTGAGATGGCTTCTGGCCAGGACTGGTAGAGGCATAAAACAACTAGCACCTTTAAGTATCAGAAAAGGGCGAAATCAGACTGAAGGCCAGCCCACTTTCCCTAGCTTCCCATTAGCCCTTTCATCTGAGAATTAGTTGTGCACACCCTACACCCCACCCTTGCCCTCTAAAGTTGGTGACCAATCAGGATTGTCCTTGCCTTTGCCAGGGGAGACCCAAATGCTATACTATTAGGCCAATCAGAAGGAAGATACACTTAGGTTTAAAAAGTCCTATCAGCTCACATGCTTAGTCTTTGACACAAATGGAGACTAGACATTGACCCCTTATTATCAAGCTTCATGCTCTTGTTAAAACAAATGGTATCTCACTTTGAGAATTGCCTCAGTTTATCTACTTGCTACATTTAATTTACAACAGTATCTAGCTTGTTATTTTTTTTATGAATGCCTCCGCAGATCTTGTTTGGAAAAGAATCTACTCCCTAGCCATAGGCTCTCTTATAATTTTTTATAATGTGATCTTTAATATTCAGGTCATGTATGCATGTTGAGTTTACTGTGGTATGCAGTGCATGATACAATCTAATTTCTGCTTGTTTTTTAACTTTCCCAACATTTTTGCTTTTTGTCCATTAGGGAGTTCTTTCCTAAATAGTTTATGTTTCAGGCTCATCCAAAACCAGGCTACTGACTATGAATTTTCCCCTAAGTTCTGGTAGGATATAAGCTTTTTGAAGGCAATGATTATTCCAGTTACTTTCTTTATATTCTTAGTGGCTGGCACACAGTAGGCCCTTAATACTAGTTGATTTAACAATCATCATCATTATCACTATTATTTTCTATTTTCTCTGCTAAGGTAAGGACCGTGGGACTGAGAAGGGGAGAAAAAAATATTTAACATACAACAGAAACTTAAGAAAAGTAAAGACAGAACAAGAAAGAACCTAGTTGCCCTTTAAGTAATATATTATTGTTACATAAGAGATGAAATGTGAAGTGAGCCGAGAAGGAGAATAACACATGTAAAAACAACATTGCAAACAAAAATAATTTGGAAAGATTGAAGAATTCTGATCAATGAAATGACCAACCAGAATTCTGGAGGACTGATATGAAACATGCTGCTCTTGTCAAAATGGTGTCGGACTCAATTGCAGGCAAGCAACAAGTATTAATTAACTGCAGAATAAGACATTACCATCATAATCAACAAACATTTAATTAAGTTGTTATGTGCCAGGCATTGTGTTAAGCAGTAGGGATACAAAGAAAGGAAAACAAACAAACAAAAATAACCCACAAACCCACAAAACATGGTCTTTGATCCCAAGAAATTCATGTTCTAATAGGGGAAGACAACAAGTGAACAACTATGGCCAAACAAGATATATCTCTCAAATGCAGGTAATCTCTAAGGGAAGGCATTAGTGGGAAAAGGACCAGGAAAGGCATGTTGAAGAACATATATCTTAATGGAATTAAAACTCAGGGCAAATATGATTAAAAAAAAATATTGGCACCAAATTATCCAAGTGAATGCTGACTCAAAGTTAAGGTCCTTTCATTTCTGTTAAATACTAAATGGTCATGGTGGCAAATCTGTCATTCTGGGTTTCTAGAGAACTCATGGAGAATCTCACCCATCAACAGGTCCATAAGACTGGAGATCAAATAAAGTGAGTAGCCAAACTGAAAGGAAAAGAAATGTGTTAGCTGGCTAAGGGAGACTACTTATTTAAATCAGATACCCCCCACCTCGCTCCACCCCCATCCCTTTCTAGTGTACAGACTTGATTTAAGTAGTTTTTCAGGTTCAGAGTATATGGCCAATCAACAGTATCCTGAGGTATTTGGCTGAACTAATGGGGTATTGTTCTTCCATACAGGAAAACTGATAATCAGACTTCTGTAATAGGAAGTTCAACAGTTTGTTACATGGCCCACTTGCTCAACGAGGCTATTAGTATAGATGGAAAGTTCCTCTCAGAAAAAACCAATGTTGCTATTTTAGCAATTTTAGATACTTCTTTTGGGCTGCTTAATGTGGATGGTCATAACAAAGTAAGAAAGTTTGTATAGCACTGGCCACTCCAATTAGGGTTATAGCAATGACTAAACAAAAAAGTGTGGATAACAAATCATAAATAAAGTCCATATATTTTTTTTTTGGATATGGCTAACGTGTGGACCTCTTTTTGTTTGACTATGTTTAATTGTTATAAGGATTGTAGTTTTCTTTTTATTTGGAGGTTTGAGGGGGAGCAGGAAGGATTTGAGGGGTCTTCTAGAGAGAGTGTTTCCAAAAAAAGAAAGAAAAAAGAAAATGGGATTGCTGAACGACTTTCCTTTTTTTTTAATGTACAGAAAAAAGTTCATAAGGAAACAGGGAAGCAGGAGCACTTTGAAAACTAACATGTTGAGTTCACGAAATACTTAAAAAACCTCACAAGCTGTACATAACAGGGATTTGTGGTTTTTGCACAAAACTCCACCATCTTTTTCTATTCTATTTTATGGTGGTTTTTTCCCCCTTGTTCATTCAATTCATCATAAAAAATAAAAATCTACCTTTATTTTCTGATCACTAAAATAACTGTATATTTCTTCCTGATTAATTCTGGGTACAGCTTAATTGTCCATTTGTAGGGTCTCTCCAAGATAATATATAACGACAGATAATGCCTACAGGTTAAGTTGGATAATCTCCCACTAACTGAATGTTTGTAATCTGAACAATAGTTATTTTTCATCTACTTTATCCCTATCTCATCACTGTTTGAAGATCTGAAACACACTTTGCATGTTTGACCTTCATAACAACCCTGATAAGAGCACTCAAAGTGAATGATACTCTTATCCTCATTTACAGAGAAACTGAGGCACGTTTAAATGAGACATGCCCAGATATGTACAGGCAAGAAGTAGCTGAGTGAGGATTTAAACTCTTTGAGGAATGGTATTGAGAGCCCACAACAATGAGAGAAGTCAAACCAAGGCAGATTCTAGGAATGTTAGAATTGTCTAATAACTGTGCTGAAGAAACAGTGAATTCTAAAGAGAACGGCTTTATTTTGGCATTGAGAGACCAACTACAGTTCTGCCACATGGATTTTGTTTTGATTCTTTGGTGCAAACCAGTATCCAGGTTCTCTGACTCCTAATCCAGCAGTTTCCACTACCAGATGCAGTTTTTCTTGCCTGATTATAGTCTTTGACCATTTACCCACTGAAGATTAGAAACTAGATTTGTAAACTTGCAATGGCAACTTCAATACATTTTTAATCTATTATATGTCAAATTCTTTTTCATCTTTTTTCTTTTTAATATACTGCTTTTTCTTCTTTTTTTGTTTCTACGTAACCAAGTCAATCTGTCCTGTCCAAAATAATTATATTTCTATTTAGTCAAAAAAAAATAAAGGCTTTTCATATTCTCAACAAGATAAATACATTATTACTGTCTTCCATCTTTTTAAAATAGATTATTTATGTCTGATATATAGTTTGGTATAGTGGACAAAGGCAACCTAGGACCTATGAACACCAGGGCTTAAGTCCTATCTTTGACACGTAGTGACTGTAGGACCCAGGCAAGCTACTTAGCCTCTCAGAGATCTAGGCAACTCTTTATATTATATTTAGACCATAAATTTCAGAGAATGTGCTGACTTGTAGTAGGGAAGCATGGTAGTTCACCTGGTAATTTCCTGTCCTAAAGAAATGCTTTGGTGTTTAAGTCTATTATCTGGCAGGAATTTACCAAGATATGTAGCATGAAGAGTGTTTCTAAATCCATTTCCTGCCATATTGCTAACAAGTTTCCTCAAGTGCATTTGTTAAATAATGGCTCTTTTGTCCACTTTGTATTTTTTATAGGTTTATCAAACATTACTATTTTGTGTCATTTTGGTAAGATAGTACACTTGTTCTGTTTTATTCATCTATTTCTCTGCTTTTGTACTAGACAAATTTGATGATAATCATTTTGTAGTATGTTTTAAAGATTTGGGGTACATATCTTCTCTTAAGCATTGATCTCTTTGATTTTTTAAATCTATATCTTGTTAAATACAAATTTCATTTTTATTTTATCCAATTCTAACATGAAATCCCTCGGTATTTTTCAGCATATTGTTCCTAAAAATCACTCTCCTCAACTTTAATCAACTTATCCCTTTCTACTGCAGTCTACGAACATGCCCTGGGTCTTACCACTTTCCCACCATATAAAGAAAAACAATCCTCATTTAACTCTATCATCTCCTCAAACTACTGTTCTATTCATATAGGACTAGACTGATATAGGTTTTTCCTTTCACAACCAAATAACTAGGAAAAAATTGTCTACTTAAGTTGTCTTCTTGCTCACTTAACTCTCTGAAATCAAGCTATCCCTTCAAGAATGTCTGGTTTGCTGTCCAAAAAAATCTGGGCCCCTATCTTGTACCTGGACTTAAACAATGAGCACTCCCTTAGCCTCAAGAGAGACAGACAGAGTAGATCACTGTTAGCCCTACATTATCAAACTTCCAACCAATCATATTATTTCTTGCACTTCAGCTCTGTAACCAGTTATGTTTCTTTCAACCCCATGTCACCTCAGTTCTTTATTCTATACCCCTCAAAACCTATGAAAGGGAAGCTGTCTTTTTGCTCATGGTCTTTGGCCAGAAGCAGAGCCACTGATGCTTTTTTATTTACAAGCAGCATACCATGCTGACAAAATGTTATTTTGCTCAGAGAAATGTGCCTCAGATTACCTTTTTGTTTCACCTGAGACAGAAGAGAGTAGAGGTCAATAAGCCAAAGAACTTGACTGACTAATGGCAAAGTTCTAGAACAGATTATTAATGAGATGATTAGTAAGCTTCTGTTAAAGAAAGAATTAATGATGAAGAGCTATCATGATATCATGAAGAAAAGGTAGGTCACAGCACACTAATCTCATTTCCTTTCTCCCATCTCCACTGGGAGATCCTGGAAATGCCAGAGATATTATTTACCTTATTTTTCAACTAAACATTTGACAAAATTTTACCAAGTTATTTTTGTAGATGATATAGCTATAGACTAGAAGTTAGGACAGTTAGATTAGGAGATGAATAAATTATGGTAATATTTAACGTTCATATAGTGCTTTAAGGTTTAAGCTGGAAGAAATGGATGATAGAGTCAACTCTTATTTATTTTCTCTAGTGAAGAGAGTAATCTTTTGAAAGGAAATAGCAAAGTAAAAAATGGCCAGTGGAGAGGTGATACTTAAGTATGGAGATACCAGGAAAGAATATAGCTACCCTTAATGAGTTGCAATCCCAAAGGCTTATATGAATGATATAACAGTTTTTACCAAAGGAAGTAGGCCGATGTGAATACTGAGTCACTGTCAATGGTATCAGAAAGAATGTGTCAATGAGGAGCATGAACCCTCTGCAAACGTAGAGAAACCTAGGAACTCCTTATAAGAATGTTTTAAAATTCACAAAGCAGAATACTTATGATTATAAGGGAAAAAACTGTTCAAAAATAGGAAAAAGAACCAAGTTTATAAACACCAAATTAAAAACCCCTTCCTTTACATTGGAGAAGGTCAAGAGGTCCTAATTTTCAAAAAAGAGGAGAAACAACTTTGAAAACTATAGAACAATGACCTAAACGGATTGCCAGCAAAATTCTAGAAAGTATTATTAAAAGCAAGGTAGGTGATCATCTCTAAAGGGAAATAATGTCCACAAAGAAACAGGATGGCTTCATGATGACAAATTAACTTCAATTTCTTTTTGTCAGGATTATTAAATTATATATTTTTATAATAAAATATCATAAAAGTAATTTATGATATGCTTTTGGACATATGGACTCTATAAAAGCAGTTAACAAGATTAAAAATTGCTTGAATATCCAGACCCAGAGTTTGTCTTGATTATTAATTTTATGTTAACTTGGAAGGAAGTCTCAAGTGAAATGCCCAGGGATTTAAGATTGGTCCTGAGCTGGTTAACATTTTTATCAATGATTTGGATAAAGGAAACATGACATGCCCATCGAATTTGGAGACACCACAGTTGGGAAAGAGAGCTGACAAAACTGAGAGTCAAGATTCAAAAGGATTTTTAGCACAAACCCCTTGGACTATCAGCTCAAATCCACAAGAGGGTTTGCAAACCATTAAGTGTGAATCAGTGATGTAAGTGAAGGTTGTGGGGAGGACAGACTAGGTTAAGAGGAAGGTGAGCCAAAAGGAAGAATGATTGAATGGGAGACAATGGTCAGATAGAGGAACTGAGAAGATTATAAAAAAAAATTACAATGACTAATCCAGATGATCCATAGAGAAAGGAAGATCTTTAGGATCTCTGGCTTATTAGTCTTTGAAAATTTTGCCAGCAATCTTAGATAAGTTATATCCAACCAGATTTACCTGGCACACAAACTCTATCCCCAGGCTTTTGTGAAAGACACTATATTCGGCACCAAGAATACAAGGACAAAAAAATTATATATTTCTTGCCCTCAATGAGCTTATCTAATAGTAGGTATATGACATATACATGAAAAACTACAATATAAGGAAGATAGCAAAGGTTGTTATCAAAGAATTGTATGAAAGAGTGAAGATGGGCTGATTATGTACCCACAGTGTTCCACTGGTGCTTTCTTGAGGCTAGAACAAAGCAAGCAAAATTTCTAGCCCAAAGAATCCCCATGGCAAACTTTGGAGAGGACATGGATAAGAGTTGAGTAATAATGGCAAAGGAGAGATCCTATAAAGTACTGTGATAAAATTCAAGGATCAAGCTATCATTTTCAGCTGGGAGGCTCAGGGAGGCTTCTTGGAAGAAGACCCGACCAGGTCATTGGACTCTGAATAAATAGCTTCTGTGTCCAGAGATGATAAAAGCTTACAAGCTCCTATCTTCAGTAGTAAACTATGACCTCCAGGCTAGTGAGAGAGCATCTAAAGCTTGTAGGAAGTTAGCTCCTGAATATCTGTGATGTAGGCTTTTACAGCAGTATATGAAATGTGTAGACTTTGTGATTTGTATTATGAGAAAGTGATAAGTGTCACAATTACATGTACGTGAGGACAAGTGAGATAGTGAGAGAGTGAGGAGGGTAATTGGATACAAATCTCTCAGCAGTTTTTAGGACTGATATCAGAAATCGTGGTAAACTTCCACTTAGGGAACATGGAGTTGGGTGTGACTGAAAAATTACGATAATAAATAAAAGCAGTCACTACCAGTTTTTTAAGATTCCAGCTATTAAGTTTTAGAAATACTCCATTCTGATCCCCATGAAATGATTGTACGCCAAATGTCAGAGACTTTTATTTAGGTCTCTTAATAACTATAGGTACCAGTATAACACTCAAGCTGTCTATGTCTCACTCTCATTAAATGACCTGCCCAACCTCTTTTCCAAGCTTATATGTGTGTGTGTGTGTGTGTGTGTATATATATATTTTGGATAATATCTTTTACATTACTTTTTGCTTAAAAGTCATCATTGACAATATACTGTAGCCTGGTTACACCAACTAAGTCTTTCCATTGCCCTTTGTTTTACTCAACATTTTGATTATAGAAGAATGAAGCTGTAAATTATAGGCACTAAGAAGAGTGAAAAACTGGGGAGTAAGGGTATTGGAGGGGATATCAACACGCAAAATTCAAATACACTAGTATAAAAGAAGGGGAAAAGTAAACCAGGTACTCTACTTCCCTGAAGAGGTGTTCTCGGGGGACACATAGTAGGAAAGGTGAGTCTCTGGCCCTATCTGCTGATAAAGGCAAAGATCAACGAAGTCCTACAGCCTAGATGGTTATATAGGTTCCATAGTTTTTCTTTAATTTTATATAATCTGTGTAATATATGGATTATTTGTTCTTTAGATTTGAAAGAATATTAAATCCATCTTGGCTAGGTTTTGACTTGGCTTATTTCTTTACACCAAGATTGGGATATTTAAATGATAAATTTGCTATTGTGTCAATTTTTATAACTTAAAATTTATTCTAAAAATCAACTATTTTCTTTAAGTTTTCTAATTTATTGGTAGTTCACACTATTTCCTAAAGTTATTTTAACTTCTTTTGTATATATTATTTTGGACCTATATATAGTTCCTTCTAAATTCTGTGATCCATTTTTATTTGAAATTTTGTTGATTTGAATTTTCCTCTCAATTTTATTAATCTTTTACAAAAAGTTTCTCATTTTATCAATTCAATTGTTCTACCATCTTCTATTCTATTTATTTCTATCCTGAGCTCTGTAGTTTTTCTTTTGAAAAAAAAATTTGTATTATTGCTTCATTCCCTTTCAAGTGGCAAATAGAATATGCTAAACCCTGTATCAAAAGGTCTTCAGGTTGTTCTGTAGGCCAGTTAAGGGATACTACAGAAGTCAGGAGTTTGTAAGAACTAAAAGAATCTACCTGACTGAACTTTTGGTTCATATTTCTCCATCAAGTCTAGAAAAACAAGAGTGAGCCTGTTAAATATCATGTTAAAATTAACATACACAGTACATATATATATACACATACATACACACACGTAGATATTTCCCTAACCAAACTGTTTCGCAGCCTTCTTCATGAAAGAAATTAGACTAATTTTATATGACTTGTTGTTACTGAACCATGTCCCAGTGATCATCACCTCCTTTTCCAGGGGTTTCCAAGTTATCTGTTTGATTTTAGAATTTTATTGATCACTGCTACCAAGCTTAAGGTCCATCTTTTTTTCCAGGAACAATTTCCTTCCTAATTTTGAAAACATAATAATTACTCATCTTTGGTCTTTTGGAGCTTCTCCCTTTCTCTGTAATTTTTAAAAATGTTAGTAAAGGTGGTTTTGTACTCCTACCTACAAGTTGTTTCAGTATTCTGGGATGTAATCACTCTGGGTTAAGAGGACTGAATTAATTTAAAGCAAAGTACTGCACATGCCTCTGTTTCAATATCTACTGGTAGGTCCTAATTCAAATCAGACTTGAATTTTGAAAACAAGAGCAAAGATGCTTTGAAACTATTCTGACATGTAACATTAGATTGTGACCTCCTTGAGAGCAGGGCCTGTCTTTTGCTTTTTTTTTTTAATATCCCTTTGCACACTGGCACATAGTAGGTGTTTAATAAATGATTTTTGATTTATTGAATGTGATAACACATATTAGTAACGAAAATACCTGGATGGGCTGTATTTGTCTTTTGTATTCACCTCATTGGCTCACAGATGGGACTAGTAGAGATGGTAACTAAAAAAGGGTGAGAGCAGGTTGTAATTTAGGCAAAATAACAGTACAGGAGACATACAATTTCATGGATTGCACCCTGGGTAGTTATCCAAATAATATTACACCAAGGTTTCATACAATGTTAAGATTGAGGCCAGGTTATAAATGCACTTAAGGTATTATTATAAAATAATATTGTTCAGGGTACCATAGTGTTGGATGCATCTAAACATCATTGTTGATCTTGAAAAATAATGAAAAATATGATCACTGTATGTTCACACTAATTTCTTATTTTCTTCCATCTTTCCCTTCAGAATACACTGAGGAATAAGGCAAGGAAACTAGTGATCTAATTGGAAACTATACTTTTGATACTATACTCTCTGTGCATGCAGCTTACTGGGATCTAGGCTAAGTCAATTGACCCTTCTGTACCTATATTTAGCTAACTATTACATTTAAAAGCTCTTAGAAAAAACAGATTCAGAGATAATTTTTTTTTAATGAGGATGGGATATAATTATTACTACACTGAAGATAAAAATATAGAATTGATCTAAGAAATCTAAGAAATGTAGCTGATTGCTCCTCTCTGTGCTCCTCTCTTCCTTCCTCCTCCCTCAACTAAAAGACTTAAATATCAAATTAATTAAGACAGACATTCAGTATTGTCCTATCTGCCCCCTTGCTTCTTCTCTGAAAGCAGAAATAGTGAGGCATCTATCTGGGCTCTAATGTCTAAGTACTATATACCTCTTTCCTCCTTACCACCAGGGATATGAAAATGCTGAATTAAAATAAGTGTCCTGTGTACATGTAGCATTTGGTATATGTCAAATATTGTTTTTAGCTTTTTCCAGGAGACAAACTTTAAAATGTAACCTGTTGAATATTTATGGGAAAACCAAGGCAAATGGTAATTTCTAAACACATGTTCTTTCTGGAGTAACTAGGTTTAGTACTGAAGGGAGCTCAGCAAAACAAAGGTAGCTAGGTGGTACAGCGGATAGAGGGCTGGGCCTGGAGTTCCTGAATTCAAGAAAATCTAAGTTCAAATCTGACCTTAATCACTTACTAGTTTTGTAACCCTGAGCTAGTCACTTAACCCCGTTTGCCTAAATTTCCTCATCTGTAAAATAAACTGGAGAAGGAAATGGCAGATCACTCCAGAAGAAAACCCCAGGGGGGAGTCACAAAGAGTAGCACACGAATGAAAGAACTGAATTAACAACAGCAAAACCAAGAATGGTGGGATAAAGAATGAGGAAAGGAGGACACACCTTCTGAGAGGGAAGGAACTGATTCCCTTTTTGGTCAGTTTCCAGAAAGGTCTCAGAATCTGAACCCAAAAGTTCAAGGGCTGTGCCTGAAGGCACAAAAGTCACTGCACCCCTGTTTGTAATGTGTTTGTCCTTTGTTGCCAAAGACCACATCATCAGAGAAACGATGACATGATCTGCACTTGACTTTCTTCTGAGTGAGGGAGGGCTGTGCAGGTCACCAGTCTCATTTCTCCTCCAGAGCCATCTGAATCCAGTGACCAGATAATCTTTAGGATGAATTTACTCTGTTCACTAAATCCTATCACCAGGGAGCCCTTAGACGTACAGGATGAGGTATAGCTAGTTATACTACAAAAAGTTGCAAGCACACATTTCTAAAAACTGGAAAGTAGAAAAATAACTTAGGGAGCAGGTATCTGGCCTAATGGATGGGGTTACCATTTTCATATCATGTCCACTTTATGTTTCACTGGTCTTTGTTAGGACAAGCTCATCTCCACTCCAAAGTATACCCTTTCAAGCCCTTACACTCCTGCCTCCCTGACAAAAAACAAAATACAAACAACAAAAATTGATGTCCACACACCTTAGATGGGTACATCCTTATCCAAGACACCATGGTAACAAGTTAGGCAGAAAGTTACAGCGAAGGAATGAATCTAGATAAGTTCTGGCTAGAAAAGACAAAGGATTTTTTATTTTTTTTTAATCTTGTTTATGTGGCTTGATTCTTTTTTGAACTATCTTCATTGTAGCTGAGATTGAAGGAGTTTGTTATCTTACCCTTGACTTCCATTGTATGAAGCCAACTTAATAATGTTAATAAAGACATAAGAAGTGACTTAAACTAATCATTTGTCAAAACAGAATTATAAACTAATATCTAATTCATGATTTTGCTAACGACTCTTCCCTTTCGCTGCATGAAATTTCAATCAGGAGACAATATAACTGTATGTCTGAAAAAATTCACATACAGACACTGATGGTAACGACTTTACCATGGGCAGAGTATGTGCTCTGAGTTGTTTCCTGCAGCAGAGGTACATGTGCCCTGCTCAGCTGACACTGCCACATGAACTCCAAAAGATGGAATTTTTTATATATTGGATATAGCTTGTGATCATGGGATGGAACTAATAATCAAAAGCTGAGCTTGCCAATGTGGCTACATTGTTACAGAGTTCTAATGAAGAGAAAGCCCTACTTCTTTACCTTGCAAAAAAGGAAAAAGTCACAGATGAAAAGCATCTCCACCCTAACGATATGGTCAGTCCTTACAGCATGGTCATTCTTAAAAAAAAAAAAGCATATAAAAGAATGAATGTACCTTTGGAAGTCAAAATGGAGGGAGGGAATAAGCATTTATTAAGTGCCTTCTATGTGCCAAATGCACAAGTATTATTTCATTTGATCATCCCAATAACCATAGAAAGTAGGTGCTGTTATTATTCCTACTGAAACTGCAGCTGAAGTTAAAGTGCCCTGCCCAGGGTAACACAGCCATTAAAGTTCTGAGACTAGGTTTGAACCTCCGTCTTTCTTATTCCAGGCCCACTGCACTCATTCACTGTGCCATCTAGCTTCCTCCTTCCACCCAACACTCAATAGATTTGCAAAGCAAACAAAAATGGAAAAAAAGAAACACTGGAGGGGCTGTGAGAAAACAAGCAAATTAAAGTTCTTTTGGTGAAACTGTGAACTGGTCTAGCCATTCTGGAAAGCAATTTAGAACTATGAGTAAAAAACTAGCTATTAAATTATTAAAGACTTTGACTCAATGATGCCACTATTAGATTTGTACTCCAAAGAGAAAGAGAAAGAGGAAAAGGGCCCACATATATAGAAATATTTGTAACAGCTCTTGTTGTGGAGGCAAAGAATTGGAAACTGAGGGGGAACCCATCAATCAGGGAATGGCTGAACAAATTGGGTTATACAGTATGAAGGAATAACATTGTGCTTTTAAGAAATGAGGTTTCACATAGGCACTATATGAACACAATTACAAAACACTTTTTGCATAAATAAAGTCAGATCTAAGTAAGTGGAAAAACATCAGTTGCTTGTGGGTAGGCCTCTCTCTGTCTCTCTGTCTCTCTCTCT
>CM053769.1:422904580-422920326 GCA_028658325.1 Potorous gilbertii
AGCAGAACCTGGAGAACTTTGCACACAGCAACAACCATAGTGTGTGAGGAATTTTTCTGGTAGATTTAGTCCTTCATTGAAATTCATGAACTTAAAAAATTTCCAGTAGACCCTTGAGGCAAAATGCCTTCCACATCCAGAGAAAGAAGTATGGAATTGGACCGCAGATAGAAACAGACCATTTCCTTTGTATTATGTTTTGTTTTATGGTTTCTCCCATTCCTTTTAATTCTTCTATGGAACATGCATTTAATAGGAATGTACATGTAGAACCAATGTAAGATTGTACGTCATCTCAGGGAGGGAGGGGGGAATGAAGGAGGAGGGAATGGAAAAAAAATCTAAGATATATGGAAGTGATTGTCGAACACTGAAAACAAAATAATTCAATTTAAAAAGAAGAGAGAAGTGAGGTTTCAGGGGCAGCTAGGTGGCACAGTGAGTAGAGCACCAGCCATGCAGTTAAGAGGACCTGAGTTCAAATTTGGCCTCAGAACCTTAGTAGATGTGTGACCTTGGGCAAGTCACTTAACTCCAATTGCCTTGCCTTTCCCCCCTCCAGAAAAAAAAAAGAAAGAAATAAGGTTTCAGAGAAATCTGGGACAAATGATGTGAACTGATACACAGTAGAATTAAAAGAATCAGAAGAACAATTTATAGAATGACAATATTATAAAGAGAAACAATTTAAAAGACTTAGGAACTCTGATCAACACAGTAACCAACTGCAAATCCAGTATAATCATATAAAACATACTACTCACCTCTTGATAAAGAGGTGAAGTACTCAAGAGTGCAGATTGGGACAATTTTTTTTAGACATGGGCAATTCTGGAATTCATTTTGTTTGACTATACATGTTTATAAAAGAAGTTATATTTTTATTGATTTCTCAATGGAGGAGGTAGAGAAGTGGGAGGGAGAAAAGATGGATATTTGTAAAAGGAAAAGAAAATTTAATTGAAAAAAAAGCATCTCACTTAGCTCACACATACATTGGAGATGGAGAACGAACTATATGATTTTAGGGAACTCAGGAATTAAGTAGTCTAACAACTTTTTTCATTCTATAATCGTAGAAGTCACTTGCCCAAGCAATACCATGACGATAGAAATTGAAATGAGGTCTCTTGTCTCCAATATTATTCCTTAAGTCATAGAAGAGCAAATTTAATTTAAAACAAATTCCGCATTATCAAAAATAAACTCATTTTTATACACAAGTTGTACTGAACAAATCTAAGCAATTCAACTGAGGTAAATTTGGTGAGAGTAGTGAAGCAGCTAGTTAGTTCCAAAAGAAAAAGCCAAGCATCTGTGAGCATTAAGAATGTATATGTTACTCAAATGAGAGCCTTAGGCACCACACAGGTTAGTTTGGAGGCACTCACTCAAACTTACAACACTAACGAGGCAATAAAAATTAAAAGCAAATACATACAGTACCTTTTTCCCATGTTGCTGCTCAGAGGGTCTGTCAGAGTCCTGCTTGCAGGACATTTTCGGCGTGCCAGCTTCTTGGTGCTGCTTTCATTAGGCTGCTCATTCTCTCTCTTAGGGGTCATACTTCCTTTGCTATTCAAGTCCCTTAGTACATTGTAATTAATTTTACTTGAGATTTTCTTTTGTTCCAACATCTTTTCAATGGCTTCTCCTGCAGTGCTGGCCTGGATGGGCTCCCGTTTTTTGGAAGACTTCTTTGGCTTAATTGAAATATAAAAACAGTGATTTGGATAAGATATAAATAAATGTAAATATACTAGTAACAAAGGGTTGAGTTGATGACTCATAATTAGGCATCCTTTCAACAGATCCCTAATAAATTAAGTAACTAGACATTTGACAGAGTAAGGAAGTTAGTTCCAACAATAGGTCACAGGGCCAGAGATGCTGATTCAAACTAATGAAAAATCATTGACAATCCTCTTGGTACTTCTAATAATTATCTAGGCCAAATACATATTAAACAATTATGGTCTACCTAAAATGTCTTCAGCTAAAAGGAAAAAGGCAGATAAAAAATAAGTAACTGAAAAGTTATTATGGAACTGATATGCTAAAATTTATTTTTTCAAATGCAAATGGATGTAAATGTATGTATTATTGTTGACATTTAAAGTTAAGTTCATAAAAAAATTTAAAATAGATAAATAAACTGCCCCAGGATAAGTTAGTTTTCCATCAACTACCAAAACTACTAGTGTCGTTGGAAGCAAAAGGCTGTTTTACTTATAACCCTTTTATAACTTAGTTGTAACTTATATCTGTTTTGGTTGAAAACTAATATTCAGCCCCACCTCAGCTACTGCACTAATGCATCTGTCACTAGATAGATGCTGCTGCTGTTATTCAATCTTTCAGTCATGTCTTACTCTTCAGGACCCTGTGGACCATAGCACACCTGGCACATCACTGTCCTGCAAAATCCAAGTTCATGTTCATTGTTTCCATGACACTATCCCTCCATCTCATCCTCTATTGTCCACTTTTCCTTTTGCCTTTGATCTTCCTTAATATCAGGGTCTTTTCTAATGAGTGCTGTCTTCTCATTAGGTAGTCAAAGTATTTAAGTTTTGCCTTCAGTGTTTGACCTTCCAGTGAATAGCCTGAACTAATTTTTTTAAAGTACTGACTAATTTAGCCTCTCTGCTGTCCAAGGGACTCTCATAGGTCTTTTCCAGCACCACTATCTGAAAACATCGATTTTGTAGCACTCAGCTTTCCTTATAGTCCAATTTTCATAGCCATACATTGTTATTGTCACTAGACAGGAATAAAAAAAAACCCAAACAACTCAGTACGGGAAGGAAAAGCTGCATGACAGTATCAGTAAGCTTAGAGGGGGCCAGTATGGCTTCAGGTAAGAATGGCACAGACAAAAACCCAAGCACCTCATCGATGCATTCACTATATCAGGTGAAGTGATTTTAGCAGTTTCATTAGTATACTAGAAAAAGATTCTATGTGTTGTAGAGTAATATAACTGTGCTCATCAGCCAAGAATAAAATGGTCTATGTTTAATGAAATGCGATTTTCAAAATGAGTAGGAAAAGTAAGGAAATGAACCTAGAAAAAGAAAAATCACAAACTAAGGCAACGGTAAAGCCAGTCTTAGGTAGGTTAAATCAGTCTACTATCTTCCACCATGTCTTGCTCCTAACTTGCCAAACCATTTGGATACAAAGATCTACGCAACCTTAAGAAACATTTGTGCTTGGGCAGGGCCAATAAAGATTCTAGTAAACAGGCAGCCACAGGAATTAAAGGGTGCCAAAAAACCTAGAAGCACAGACACTGTAATATACCCTTAAAAACACTTTGACCTCCCTCCCAGTCTGGAGCTATGGAAGAATTCAACAGTATGAGAACATGATGAGTCAGTTTGGACTACAAAATGTAAAGCCATCTGTTGTTGAGCTATTAGCTCTCTCTCAGCTATCAAGGTACCACTGGATCCTCTTCTATTTTTTCCTTTCCCCATCCTCATGATTATTTCCCTATTTTCTGGATATTTCTAATTCTATCTTTTTTTCTTACTCTTCTCATTTAAGCTCATATAAATTGTCAGTAAAAAAGTTAATAAATAAATATTTATATAATAAATATATAATGTTATATATATAATAAACATTTAGTTAAATGAATTAAAGTTTAAATTCAAATATGGTAAATTATTACCGTAAGTTTAATTCAAATTTAAATTTAGTTTAAATTCAGTTAAATTTCAGTTAAATTCAGCATTTAAAATACCTATGCTATGCCTTAGAATTTGAAAGCAAAAATGCTCTTTTTCTCTCTCATTATAGTATATATTGTGCCCTAAAGGACAATCCAGGAAATTTTAGTCCAGGTCAAATGTCTTTTATTTTTACATTCACATGTAGAGAATACCAGCAGCCAGAGTCCAGACTTTGGAATAGGGGATCACAATTCAAAGACAATGGATAGTCTACCAGTAATAACGAACCCCTCAACCCTACTCAAGATGAGTAGTAAAACTAAAGAAATGAATCTAAAACAAAATCACAAACTAAGGTAATGGAAAAGTCTACTCAAGAAATTGCAAAAAAGGAAGCTTTATGTCACACCCTGTTGGCATAAATCTGAACTTCTTGGAGGAAAAACTTTTTTCAGTATCAGGAACATTTGGAGTAGTAGTCTATTGTGTATTTTACCTATGGGGCAGCTAGGCTGCTCTGTCTCCAGTGGATAGAGAACTGGGCCTAAAGTAGACCTGTATAACCTATGGCCGACCAAAGGAAGATGGCCTGCGAAAAATGTAGAGGAAATGCAGAGAAAATCCTTTGGTGAACCACAGGTTGTGCAGGCGCTGGCCTAGAGTAAGAAAGATTTGAGGTCAAATCTAGCCTCAGACACTTACTAGCTGTGTGACCCTAGGAACACAAACCTATTTGCCTCAGTTTCCTCATCTGTAAAATGAGCTGGAGAAGACAATGGCAAACCACTCCAGCATCTTTGCCAAGAAAAGTCAAATGGGGTCAGGAAGAGTCGGACATGATTGAAACGATTAAGCAACAAATTTTACTTTTAATTGCTAATGTCTGAAGGAGAAACAAACCTTCTAACCAGGAAGGCACCATAAATTCTTACACATCAGTGCTGTCTGTTGTGCCATTTTCTCCTGTTTAATTACTCAAACTATAAATGATTTAAAATATAATGGAATGCTCAATATAACTGGTTTAAGCAATAAGTTGAAGAGCTAAGCAAAGCTCCTTGGCAAAAAGAAATAAGATTTATGACAGGTGCAACAATATTGTTTCTCTAAAGTTACTAAAGAATAAAAATATCAGCTTTTCTCATTTCAAACCCTTTTAGAAATATAAAATCATAGAATATCAAAGCAGGCAGAGAATTTGGAGGCCATCTTGTACAATCTCTGTACTTTAAGATGAGGATACTCAAGCTCAGAGGGGAGAAGGGATGTGCCCAAAGTCATTCAGTTAAAGATACGGGGTGCAACACAGGTCTCTGGACTCCCAATTCAGGGGCTCTTTCTACCACATCATAGTCCTTCTTGTATGGAGCCTTTTCTTTAGAATTCAAATATATACATATATATATGGATTTTGTTCTTATATGTTGAAAAAATTCATTTGAAAAGTACAAGTCAGCACACATAAATGTAATTCACTGCCTGAGAAGTATTTTCTACGAGGAAATCTGGAATATACAGTATATAACAGTTACCAAACTGTTCATTATTAGTTACACTTTCTAATGTCAGTAAAATACTGTTTTGAGTCTGGAACCATGAATTCTTTAGCCAAATAACAAAATAACAAAAGACCCTTATAAATTTAAGAGATTTACTGGAAAACAAATGATCTTTCAAAACAAATTAGAATGTTTTCTACCTTGTGCTCCTTATAAATGCCAAGTTCCTTCTCTTTTGCTATCCTTGCTTCTTTTTCTAAAAAGATGAAAAAAGCAACCAGCATGAATGACAGAATTAGACAATATTTCATAGCATATTTGGAAAGACAGTGACTAGGAGTAACTGCTTACCCTTTTGTTCTTTTACGTAGTCAGCATGTTCTTTCATCCATAATTCAGCTTTGATTTGTGCTTCATTTTCATTCAGAATATACTGAGGACAAAATAAAGTCAATTTCTTTCCAACTCTTAACTTTTTAAAAGCAAACAGAATTTTAATATATCTCAAAACTATTAACAAAAAGCATATTTAAATGCATAAAGTCATTAAAGGAATGCAATGGAACTGCAACACCAGAGAAAAGTATACCTGTAAGTCTATCTGGAAATGTGAACCCAACTTTCATCCTCAAGAACAAAATTGCTAACTTGACACTTTCTCACATATTTCTTCCCATACTAAACTATACATGCCATTTCTGTGAATCAAGAACAACTGATCTAGGTACAAATTTGGGACTAATGGGGTATAATGAAAGGTAGAACTAATAAAAACCAAAGAAAATAGAGATGTTTAGCAGATGACCTCATATTTATGAGAATGAGAAAAACACATTAGATTTTTCATGAAACATATGAAAATATATTTGGGAAGAAAACCATCTGTCATAAGTACTTTGTTTCACTCTTTCTCTTCTTTTTTTTTTAAAAAAAAACTTTATAAAGAATTGGTATTGAAAACAAAATAAGAAGAAAACCAAAATACAGAGGAAAATTTCACCATGAATTTTTAAATTTTAACACTACAAGGGATGATTTGAGAAGGCAGTTCATATTATCTTACATGATTAAATTTGGCTATGTCAAACATTACATGGGCAATTAACTTGGAAATACCTTTTTTTAAATCAGAAGCTCCCTAAAATTGTATTTCTAATGATAATGTTTCTGCTATTACTGAAATGTATTTCTCAATCCAACCTTTAAAAAAATTTTAATTGTGAAATTTTATAGTTTTCTACCCATGATTCCTCACTTGTGAACTTAACTGAGCCAAAATCCACTGTCCTAGGTAATATGATAGGAGCTTAGGACAAGGCATTGAAACTTTTTGATCACCAAGTCAGTGTCACATAACATTGATTGGTATATCTGAGGCTCTGAGAATTAATAAGTCTACCTTAGTAGCAAAGCATGTCTCGAAGAAGACAGAGCATGAGAGTAGTATTCCTGATGCTATGAAAGTAGATGGCACAAAAGACCATCATGACAACCAGTAATCAGAGAAACTACAAACAGCACCCTGGTGTTAAGATTTCTAACTTCTCAGTTATGCAAAGTACAGCCAAACAAATAAAATGAACAATATTACCATGACATTTGATTCACATCAATAAAAATGGATTGAACACATATTATGGGCAACATATACTATACTCAACGGTCTATGTTATAAAATTGTTATAAAAATGAAATTAAGTATTTCAAGAACAAAAAAGTAAAAAAACTTCCAACACATTGAATTCCTACTATGACTAGAATGATATTACCCTTCTGGTCTGTAGCCTTATTTAAAAACCAAATAAACCTACTGGGCAGATTTGCAAAAAGCATCAGATACAGCACTGGCCTGAATCTCACAAAAGTAAAAATACCTGAGAAGTGTGTCACACATAATTTACAGAAATGAATTAAAAAGCATTTTTTTCTTCAAGGGTAAAGTATAAGAATAGAATAAAAATAGCTTACCCTATCGATTTCACTGTCATCAATTCCATTAAGATCTAATTCACCATCTCCTGAATTTTCATCTAAATAAAGGCAACAGCAACCAATCTCAATTAGGGTTCAGGGGTTTTTGAAAACAATGTCTCAAGCACTTCAACTTTGAGATTACCTGGACAGTTGTAGGAATGCTAAGTGATTAAATAATTATCTTTTAAAATACAGTATCTCCTCCCTCAAAAATAGCAACCCATTGTATTTTCTTATATCTTAAACTGTATATTTATATCTTCCAAGATCATTCTAAATACAATCACCCAAATAAGATCTTAGAAGTATCTACTCATATGTACTACAATGGAGAGTCCATTGTAGTGTCTTCAAATATCTGCATTTAGAACAACATATGTTCACTGGCAACCAAGTCAGCTTACAGTGCCATGGATTTGATTTTCATCTTAAAACAAGAGAAATAATATTTCATAGAATAATGTCCTTATGAAGTTTCCAGGACTACTGTAAAAAAAAAAATCTGAATCTCAGGTCTTACCATAAGATGATATTAGGGTTTTAACAAATTCAATTCATTTCACTTCAATCTAATCTGACAATTATTAAATACTTATATGTACAGAGCATTGTACTAGATCTTAAGGATATGAATTTTAAATAAGTTGCAGTCTCTGCCCTCATTGAGCCCACAATTATTAGAAGGCTGTGACATGTAATGCAGATCAATAAGTACATTTAAAAAAGTGCAAAATCAATTACTTGTAAGGCTGAAGAGAGGAAAAATCATTATCCCTTTGAGAAGGGTAAAGGAAGGCAGGTAGCATTTAAATTGGGCTTTAAAGGATGAGTAGACACATGTACAAAAATATTTATAGTAGTTCTTTTGTGGTGTCTAAGAACTGGAAACTGAGGGAATGCCCATCAATTGGAGAATGGCTGAATAAGCTGTGATATATGAATGTAATGAAATACTATTGTGCTATAAGAAATGACGAACAGGCAGACTTCAGAAAAACCTGAAAAGACTTATATGAAATGATGCTGAGTGAAGTGAGCAGAGCCAGGAGAACATTAGACACTGTAACAGCCACAGTGCGTGCAGACTGTTTGTGATAAGACTCAGCCCTTCACAGCAATGCAAGTACCTAAAACATCCATCTATATCCAAAGAAAGAACTATGGAGTCAGAACGCAGAATGAAGCAGACTATTTTCTCTTTTGTTATGTTTTTCTCATGATTTCTCCCATTTGTTTTAATTCATCTATACAACATGACTATTGTGAAAATGTGTTTAATAAGAACATATGTGTAGAAATCATATAAGACTTCATGCCTTCTTTAGGAGGGAGAGGCAGAAAATTTGGAACTTGTGGAAGTGATTGTTTAAAATTGAAAACAAATAAATTAATAAATTTTGAAAAAAAGTCAAGGATAGGTAGAAATTCAATAGGCACATTTTCAGTGTAGCCTTGACACAGGATGAGCTCTTAAATAAGGCTTGCTGGCTGACTTGAATGTATATCCACATGGATACCTCACACTTACTGTGTCCAAAAGTGATCTAAATCTTTCTCCAAAAATCTATCTGTCTTTCAATCTTTCTCCTATTTCTGTTGGTCACAGTACTATCCTCCCAATTACATAGATTCAAAGTTTCCAGGCCATCAACTCTTCCATCCTCTTGATCCACATGTGCAAGTCCTGTTTAATAAATCTTCACAAAATCTTCTACATCCAACCTCCTCTATCCACTTTTATTGCCTCCACCTTTGTTTCAGTTATCATCACTTCTTGATATTAATACTGTCTCCTTGTCTTAAGTCTCTCACCTTTCCTACCTATTCTTCACACAACTTTCAGAATAATCATGAAAGAATCACAGAGGAGTAACAGGAATGACAGGCACAGATGACTAGCTTTTTTAGAATAATCTTTATCCTCAATATTCCAAAATTATTTTCATAAAGGTAATCAACATCCTCTTAATAGCCAAACACAAATGGGGTATTTTTGTCATGGAAGATTGTCTCTAATAATCTATATGATATGCTGTTGTTCGTCCTTCATACTCAAAGAGTACAATGTCATCATGCTGGAGTCAAGGAACAATGTGTACTTCTGTGGCTGATGAGTTCAGTATGAGTTCAGAAGACTCTACCAGAGGCCAGGCACAAATAATCCATCTGAACAATTGGACTGGAGATGTCTTTAGATTTATACATTTCACATTTCCTTTGTGCCACTAAGATTCTGATCTGCTCCCAGAACGCGGTGCCTTCTTTGACGTGGTGGTCCTATGGCAGCATCTCCTATGTCTCACAATTGAAAGCAAAGTTCTTCAGAAGGACCTTGAGAGTGATCTTTGTGCTGCTTCCTTTGACCTCTGAGAGCTTGTCTTGTGTAAGCAGGAGAGTTTGTCCATCTCTAAAGAGACAATTTTTAAGTCCATTGAAAGCAAAGTGCAAGTGAAGCTTAGAGAGATAGAAGATTCTTGATTCAATAAGAAGGCACATAATTTTACTTTTTTACTTTGGCTATATGTGTATTTTAAAGAAACAATCATATTAAGAAAAATCAAAGTACACCAAAAAAATTACTTAAGAAAAACATTAAAAACCAGAATTGGAGAAAAGATGTATAAAACTTCACTAAGGAAAAGAACTCCTCAAAAAACAAAATTAGCCAAATAGTAAAAAAAGAAAAAAACCAAAACTTCACTGATGAAAGTAACTCCCTGAAAAAACAGAATTTACCAAATGGAAAAAAGAGGCACAAAAGTTCGCTAAAGAAAATAATTACCTAAAAATTAGAATTGGGCAAGTAGAAGCTAATGATGTCATGAACAAAGTCAAAAGAATGAAAAAATTGAAAATGTGAAATACCTCATCAGAAAAAACAACTGACCTGGAAAACAGACCGAGGAGAGGTAACTTAAGAATTACTGGACCACCCGAAAGCCTTGATAGGAAAAAAAAAAGGCTAGATACCATATTCCAAAAAATTATCAAGGAAAACTGTACAGAAATCTTAGAAGCAGAAGGTAAAAAAAATTGAAAGAATTTGCCAATGTCCTCCTAAAAAAGATTCCAAAATGAAAATTGAAAGGAATATCACAGCCAAATTCCAGAGATCCTGGATCAAAGAGAAAATGCTTCAAGCAATCAGAAAATCATTCAAATATCATGAAGCCACACAAATTTAGCAGCTACCATGTTAAAGGAGTAGACGAGCTGGAATATGATATTCTAGAAGGCAAAATAAAGCTAGGATTATAACCAGGAATAACCTACCCAGCAAAATCCTGAGCATAATCCCAAAGGGGAAAAATAGACCTTTAATGGATAGAAGACTTTTAAACATCCCTGATAAGAAGACAAGATGAAGAGAAAATTAAATGTTTAATTGAGAGAGTCCTAACTGTGAATTTGAATGGAATGAACTGATTTGGAAAACAGAAGCAAAGAGGGGATTAGAAACCAGAATCCTGCAATATTGTGTTGACAAGCAACACATTAAAGCACAATTTATTATGCTTCAGTTGAAGTAAAAAGGTAGATCTCAGACAAAGCAAATACAAAAAATAGACCTGCTTAAAAGAGATAAGAGAAATTACATTTTCCTAAAAGTACCACAATGCCATACTCTCAGTACTAAACATATATGCACCAAATAGCAAAGCATCCAAATTCTTAAAGGAAAAGTTAAATGAATTACAGGAGAAAATAGACAGTAAAACTATACTAATGGGGGAGTTTAACTTTCCCTTCTCAGAGCTAGATACATCTAGAATAAAATAAATAAGAAAAATATAAGGAGATGAATGGCATTTTAGAAACTTTAGATATGATAGATCTCTGGGGAAAAAATGAATGAGAATAGCAAGGAGTATACCTTTTTGTAGCTGTACATCACACCTTCACAAAAACTGACCATGTAAGAAGGCAGTAAATGAAGACTGGGAAACAGTCAGTAGACCCGTTTAGGGGGAATGAAGACTGCATGACAGAAATCACTATTTCTGCTCAAGAATATGAAAGGAAAATGTTACTAATTATAACCAGAACTCTGGCCTTTATTAATGGTAGTTACAGCTGGAGATTTGAGTTGAGGAGGTAGGCAAGATTTCTGGAAGCACTACAGATCCACTCAGCAGAGGCAAAAAGAATTTCTGCCATTTATCTTGAAAGAGTTATTACACTTCTATTCAGGAAAAAATCATCCCTCACTTAGACTCACTAAAAGAAGGGAAGATTATGTTGTCTGTAACTGATGTTAAAGACTTTAACTATTTAAACAGAAGGTAGAACAACATCCAATTCCTCAACTTACTCATTTCCCATGACTTATTCTTCCATCCCACCTAAACTATACATAGAAAAAGTCATACTCTTGATTTTGCCATCATCATAGACATATGCATGTTTATGAACACTGAAACATGACCATGATCTGTTATGCTTCCACATCTCTGCCTTGCAACATCTTCTTTATCCTTGCCATAGCCTCTAATCCATCCACCCCTCAATTCTTTCCTGACACTGGCTACACTCTCTTCCCTTCCCTATCCTGACCCCTTGATAAGCCAGATCAAGTCTGTTCTATCCACTTCTCTCAAGTCGCTTGCTTCTTTACCCTATTCAGGTTTGCCCCTTAAATGCCAGATCTAGATTACTCCTACCCTCTTCTGCCTTCAATTTTACTCTCCTACTACTGAAAATCATAAAATCATGCATACTAAGTCCACTAGAAGTTTGCTACATAATCTCAAATGAACCTACCCAATGGCAAGAGTATCCTTTTATAAATCCTGAAAACACACATTATCCCACTGTGGTTTTTCCAAACTTTTTTAGCCTTCCCCAAACCTTCCACAACTTCTCTTCCCTTCACCCTCTCCTGGGAGAACCTTGCCTCATATTTTACTCAAAAAAAGTCTGTCGAGAACTTCTGCCACCATCTCCTTCATTTCTGTTTCACATGAAGAGGTGGCTGTTCTTGGTAAGGCAAATGCTTCTACATATATTCAAGTGATCTCATTCTATCCTGTCTTCTGCAGCAGTTTGCTCCATCATTCACTCCTACTCTCTTTATCTAATGGTGCCTATCTACACTACCTACAAACATGCTCATATTTCTCTTCTTTTTTGCGCTTAAACTCCTTAAACAGGCTTCATACAATGAGTGGTATCCGGACTTCTTTTCCTCTTACTCTTAACTCTGTGAGTCAAGCTTATGACCTTATCAATCAACCAAAAGTGCTCTCCCCAAAGTTGTTAATGATCTCTTAACTGCCCAACATAATCAATCCTCATCCTTGCTGACCTGTCTGGAGCCTCTGGCACTGCTGACCATCCTCTTACTGATACTCTAGGTCATCATGACATGATTCTTTCCTGGTTCTCTCATCTGACTGGTCTGATTGGTCCTTTTCTTTGTCCTTTACTGAATCTAAGAGGGGGTCCCCAAGGCTCCATCCTGGGCATCCTTCTTTTATCCTTCAATACTGTTTTACTTGGGGATCTCATCAGCTCCCGTGGTTTTAATGATCATCTTTATACAGATGATTCTCAGATGTACTTGTCCAATTTTAAGTTCTTTCCTGACCTTCAATTTTACATGTCAAAATGCCTCTTAAATTATCTTGAATTGTATATCCTGTGGACATCTTCAACATGTCCAAAACCGAACTCATTATCTTCCTCTCCTCCCACCCCCTCAAATAAGACCTCTTTTTAATTTTCCTGTTACTATTAAGGTGTACCACCTTGCTCCCAGTCAGTATCACATGGAAATTTTTATAAAAGCTGACTCAAGCAACTGAACCATGATCTGCTACTAAAATGTGAACTTAAAACTTACATCTTTTAAGCATTTGCTATATATCCAACCAGTTTGGTTTTTTTTTAAGGTGGTCAAAATGTGTGGAACAGATAAAGGGGAAAAAAGTCTATACCTGATAGCATCTGCTTTTAGTAAGAATTCTCCATTTAAGCCCACCTATAGGGAAACTTTCCTGTAGGTTTTTTATTCTGATAACAGCTGCAGGATACTAAATATCAGGAGTGGGAAGACATTTAAACCTATATAAGTGGACTGCTCCCCCTGCTGCTAACTTCTGACATTTCTATTTGGTAAAAGAAAGCTATCACTATAGATTATGGTGCCTACAATTTTCTTTCTACTTTTCACTGCTATTCGGACTTTTTTTCCTCTTCACCATTTGGAGGATAGCTAGCTACTCTGTTAAACACTGCCCAGATACTGATAGGAAAAAGCAGAAAGGGACGGGAAATAGAAAATTCAGGGTCTCAAATACACAGCAGAAACAGCCAAGACAATTAACACAGGCACAGGCAGGTAAAGGATCTGGGGAGCTTTGGTCTAGAATTCCCGTGCCCCCTTTTCTTATTTTCATCCTTTTCACAAGCCTTTCAGGAATCCATACTAGAGGCAGGATCAGATAAATTGTATAAGTTTGTACATTTCCTAAGTTCAGGAAAGAGATGTGAAATCAGGGAAGAAATTTACCTCTTAAAGAGAAAACCAATCACATGTAAGAAAGGTAGCACATCAGTTCATGGATCTTAGTGAAAGAAGCAGTTAGGCAGAGGTCAATGACACAGCTTGAATCTACTAGGGAAAGGTGGTCCCTTAGAATCAATATTTCCATAATCACAGAATTTGAGAACTGCAAGGGACCTTGAAGGTCATCTGGTCAAGTCAGACAGCCAGCAAGAATTTATTATATGCTTACTATGTGCAAGTTACTGTGCTCATTATACAGGTAAGCAAACTAAGGCTCAAAGACATTAAGTTTCCCAAGATCATAACCTAGTAAATGTTGAACTTGGGATTCAAAGTCAAGGCTCCTAAATGCAAATCCAATGCTCTTTCCACTACATCATGCCACCAACTTACTTATAGCCTACAACATGGTGTCAAACTCACTACATATTGACTTAGAAAATCATATACTGACATCATCTATGTTGTACTATTTTTCTTTGTTTTGTTAAACATTTCCCAATTACATTTTAATTTGGTTTCAGCCTCTGCTAGAGTTTGGTACCTCTGATCTATAACACTGAACTGAAAAGTGAAAATGAAAAATGCATTTTTTAGTTCCTTCCAAATGATTCCTGGATGTCACCATTAAGACAATTATACTACCTGTTTTCGAAGGCTAGACTAGTATTGACCTTTATGAGTAGGCCAATATTTTCATCAATGATTCCATCCAGGGGATTAAAGGATTATTTGATGGAGAAAGCAGGGGACCCATTTCTAGGTACTACCTTCCAATTCATTTTTCCCCTCTTCAAATGAGAGAAATGAGTCAGCAAAGTATGAATGACAAATCCCATACTGGGTGCAACAAGGAAGTTGACCCTGGTACATTTAGTGTGGGTAGAAGACAGTTTCATCAAAATCTGTTGTCTTCTAAGTGCAACACATCATTGCAGTTTTGCAACCTAAGGTCATATTGTTTCCAAATCATCACAAGGATTTGACAGTGCAGCACAAACCAGTTCTAAATGGATGGTCAGAAGTGTGTACATTCTCTCATTTACCTTCTATACACTATACCAAAGTAGCTCCCTTGGTCTCCTATTACCTTGTAATCGTACCTCATTATCATAACATCAAGATGTTATGAACATTTTTGTTGTGTCATTCAGTTGTGTCTGATTCCTCATGACTCAACAGCATACCAGGCTCTTCTATGCTCCACTGTCCAAGTTCACGTTTAATGTTTCCATCACTCTATCAACTCATCCTTTACTGCTCCCTTTTCCTTTTTCCTTCAATCTTTCCCAACATCATGGTCTTTTCAAAGTAAGTCCTGGTTTTTCATTATGGGGCCAAAGTATTTAAGCTTAAACTTCAGTATTTGACCCTCCAGTGAAGAGTCGGAATTAATTTCTTTAAGTATTTACTGTTTTAATCTCTTAACTGTCCAAGGGACTCTCAAAAGTCTTCTCCAGCACCACAATTCAAAAGTGTCAATTTTGCTGTGCTCAAATTTCCTTACAATCCAGCTCCTACAACCATACATTGCTACTGGAAAAACCACAGCTTTCTGACGATACTGAACTTGTCTTTGCTTTTTAGTTTGCCATCCAGATTTGCCATAGCTTTCCTTCCAAGGAGCAAGTGGCTTTTAATCACTGTCTGCAGTGATCTTTGAGCTCAAAAATATAAAATCTGATATTGCTCCCATTTCTTCTCTCTCTGTTTTCCAAGAAGTAATGGGACCAGTTTGAAAATCATGATCCCTGAGCATACACGTTATAAATAATTTTGAGACCATCATGGATCATAACAAATGTTCTGCAAAAACAAACTTTATTTGCAGTTTTACTCTCACTGCAGCATTATGGTTGTTTTTCACTACTTATATTAATAATAAGTAGTCTTACAGATTTTCAAATGAACTAGTTCATAACATTAGTCAGTCATTTGTTAGAGTTTTTGTGAGAATATATGCCAGTAGTAAAAGGGAAGAAAGTCACATTTAAAAAGATTACTTCCTTATAGAAGTTTTTAAATTTATAAACAGTGTTAAAAATGAATCAATGTGTACAACTGAACTTTTAAGTGTATTTATCA
>CM053769.1:422920826-422949490 GCA_028658325.1 Potorous gilbertii
GTTAAATGTCTTTCAAGTTGTAACATATTTCATTAAAAATGTTATTTTATAGTCAATAAAATTTGTAAAATAAGTTAATTTATTATTAAGTCTTACAGATAATAGCAATCATATGAAGTACTACTGGATTATTTCTTTTAATTCTTATAAAATATCTAATATAAAATATTAACAATCATTTTATAGTTTTATAATTTTATATTTAGAGATTTCATAATTATAGACAGAATAAAATTTATGTACTTAAAGTACAATTAAAAAATGAAAATTTTAATTTGGAACTTTATTGGTGAAAAATTATCATTGTGGTAATCATAGGCATTTAATGAATAAATCTAAGAGTATTATGAGTAGTATTTTAACTAAGACCACTGTAGCAACTATGAAGAATTGACAGGAACCTTGAAAAGCAGTCCAAATGATGTCTGGAGATAACACTGATTTGTTGACGATGACCAGCATGATAAAACTTCTCCTAAGTATCTAAGAAAGACATGAGGTAGCAAAGGGTTGCAAGAGTGACTCCATTCAAAATTATGGTGGAAGAAGACATGGGAGCTAGTGGTAGTACTTCATATTCTCACACTACAAGAAGTTAAAAAACAAGAGAACAAACAAAAAAACTGGACCCTATCTGCCAGAAATGTTTTAGTGTAGATGGCAATTACCATTAAATTAGGCAAAATATGAATGTACATGAAATGAACTGAAGACATGAATATTTTCATTATGCTCCAGTGTTTTATCATAAAACAATGGGTAACATCTTATCAATTATGAATGAGGACTTCATATAGCTTTTTTTTAAATGGTACTCTCAACTACAAGTCACAGTGTATTACTCTCAGTATGGAGCAATAAAAATTAAAAAGAAAAACAATAACAAAAACCCCATAACCTTCATTCACCTATAAGACTAGACCAGACAAAACAAGGGATTAAGCTGAAGAATTGCTAAAATCTAAAGAGGAAAAAGTTAAAGACCCTGAGGTCACTGAAAATCTTTAATGAAAACTCGACAGATTACACCTAAAAACAAAAAAGAATTTTACAAAAACAGTGCTGATTTCTCAAAAGATTATGAAAAGGATATAGGCACATACACAGAATGGAAATTTGGAAAGCTGTCTTTGTGTGTAACAGAGTAAAAGCAATTAGCACTCTAATGACAACAAGACAGAGCAGCTATCCTCTTAGCTCTTAGAACAAATGGCATTCACCCACAGTATTTGACAAAACATATAAAAATATTTCAGGACTTCTACAACAAAGGAGGAAGGAAAAAGTGAATAACTACACACAAGTATCAACCACCATCATAGCAAAATTGACTTAAGAGAATTACTAAAGTGGAAAGGCACCTGAAGAATCAGCTGATATTTAGCTAATAAGTATAGTAGAAAACTATATTGCACAAATAAAGTTAACAAAAAATAAACATGAAGAACCGATTCTGGGGAGGGAAAGGGAAATTTAAGATTCTTTCAATAAGCAGAAGTCAGAATTCTTACACTTTTTACATACAAGAGTCAAAGCATTGTTTAAATATATATGAATCAAAGCAACAAAAAAGAACTAAATTAAAAATTGTTAATTATTTTAAAAACTACATAAGCTTCAAGGAAATTCATAAAAAAGGAATATATGTGGAAAAATTCTGTCATTTATATGGTTGCATGAAGTTCAACACAATGAAAACACAAGTTGCATTAAACAAGAAACAGAAAGCTTGTATACACCATTAATATAATGAATGTCAGGGCAACTATGTCAAGGGAGGTTACTAAAACTCTAGCTTCTCTGCAAAACTGGAAGGCGGTAAGGATCATAGAAGATGCATAATCACTGGTTCAAATGCTTCACAATTGCATGAGAATAGTTTTGTTTTAAAAATTAAAGAATTTTTTTTTCAAAATGCAAGCATTTTGTTTCCTCCTCTCTCACCTGTCCCTCAGTCCTTAAGGAAAACAAATTCAAAAACAACTCAATTTTATATATCTACATAGTATTATTTATATCATATAGCATCATATTTTACATAGTCTATCAGGATTATCTTCTCCCATCACAAGGTACATGGAATGCTTCATTGTGAGTGTTTTGGAATTGCAGATGATTACTGTTCATTATGGTGTAGATCAGTCTTTGAAAATTGTTTCTTTTTACAATATTGTTGTTAATAATTTTCTTGTTCTGCTCACTTCATTCTGCATTAATTCATACAAGTCTACCATTCCCTCCAAAATTTATCATGGCATAATCAGATTTTATTACATTCAGATAACCTAATTTAGTAAGTCATCCTCCAACTTATGGGAACCCCCGTGGTTCCCAATTCTTTGTCACCACAAAAAAGAGATGCCACAAGTACATTTTTTTTTTATTCATATAGGACCTTTTCCTCTTCCCTGGTTCTCTCTGGGGTACAGATCAAGTAGCTGTATAGCTGGGTCAAATGACAAAGCCAAAAGAAATAAAAATTAAAATAATAGATAAGGCATCTACTATAAAAAAAGAATACCTGGAAAACAGGTCAGCATTAAAGAGGTCAAACATCACTGGACTCCCTGAAATTAATATCCCCTTAAAAAAAAAAAGATCTGTGTTCATTTTTCGTTTTCAAAAACCATGACATCAGAGAAATGATGACATGACTTGCACTTGATTTTGCTTTGAGTGAGGGAGGGCTGTGCAAGGTCACCAGACTTACTTTCTCCTCCTGAGCCATCTGGATCCAGTGACCAGATATTCATCAGGATGACTGGAGATGGTCCAGGATGCAAAGGAAGACTTTGGCCTTTTTTAATGAAAAGAAGAAAGTGCAAAGGATGATAGCCTAACCACAACAGATCTCAAACTGTATTATAAAGTGGCAAATATCCAAACTGTCTGGTACTGGCTAACTGGAATAGATTAGGTACAAAACACACCGTAGTATATGACCATAGTAATCTAGTTTTTGATAAACCTAAAAACCCCAGCTTTTGGGATAAGAACTCACTATCTGAGAAAAACTGCCTGGAAAACAGGAAAACAGTCTGGCAGAAACTAAGTATAGACCAACATTTTACACCATATGCCAAGATAAGGTCCAAATGGGCACATGATTTAGACATGAAGGATGATACCACAAGCAAATTACCATAACAAGGAATAGTTTACCTGTCAGATCTATAGAGAAGGGAAGAATTTATGATCAAACAAGACATAGAGAGAATTATGAAACACAAAATGGATAATTTTGATTATATTAAATTAAAAAGGTTTTGCACAAACAAATCCAAAGTAACTAAGATTAAATGGAAAGCAGAAAACTAAGAAAACATTTTTACAGCCAAGATCTCTGATAAAGGCCTCATTTCTCAAATACAAAAAGAACTGAGTCAAATTGATAAGAATACAAGTCACTCCCCAACTGACAAATCATTAAGGAATATGATTAGATTGTTTTCAGATGAAACCAAAGCTATCTAATGTCATATGAAAAAAATGTTCTAAATCACTATTGGTTAGGAAAATGCAAATTGAAACAACACCTCACCTTATCAGAATGGCTAATATGACAGAAAAGGAAAATGATAAAGGATGCAGGAATTTGTTTTTTATGTCTATACATATTTGTAATGAGTTTTATTTTTTTTTTAATTTTTGCCTTCTCAGTGGATAAGGAAGGAAGGGGGAGATTTTGAGAACTGAAAATAAAACAAAACCAAATTTTAAAAAGAATAAAGGTACCTGAGAAAATTTAAAAAATAATAAACTAGAATTCTTTTCCATTGCTTTCCTCTGCTTTATGTACATACTCTCCATCTTTCTACTTTGTAATATTTAACAAATTTACTAGTGCTGCTTTTTGCAACCATTTCCCTGCTTGGCAGTTAAGTCCTATACCATAGCCGCTGACCAAGGCACTTTTGTGTGTTTTTTTTTAATTTTCTGTGGGCTAAATTAGTTTACTTAAAATTAGTTAAAATTTACTTAAAATTAGTTAAACTTAAAAAATCATTAGACTCATTACTGATATAATTTCCGTTTTCAACTGACGGTTCTGAAAGGCAGTTAGCTTTTAAAGATAGTTTCATACCATTTTCTAAAGTTAGGTCTCCTGGCTTTTGACTAATTATGAATTTCATTAATGGGATGAGTATATAAGACGTCGGATTTAGGCATCACTCCCATAAAAATAAGAACAAACATGTTTCTCTGGGAATCAATCTACTCACTATGGAGAGGGGCATTATCAGTAGTCTGGTCGGGGAATCATGAATTTTATTTTGGTCATGGCACCCAGAGAACAATGAAATGGCCCTCAGTCCTGAGATGTTGTCTTTTACTTCTGTAGCAATGGTGTAATGGTAAGGGAATTTGGATTTTTCCTGCACCTTAAAAGGCCCATGTGACCTGCTCTGAACTCACAGCTGGACTCACATGAAGCCCATGGTGGGAGGAGCTTGCTAAAGGGTAGAGCAGGAAGGGCAAACCTGAGAGGCAGAGCTGAAGCACAGCAGCTAGCTTGAGTGAAAGAGGGTGGAATTTTGCCTAAAAGAACTTAATGGAGGGAAGGGTTGGGGATGGCGTGCTCCCTTTATTGGTAATGTGTACAAACCTCTTTGTTACTACAGCAGAATTGGCTTTCTGGTATCTGAATATACATTTTGTTTCATCTTTGAGGAAGAGAACTTATATTTTGTAAATTTATCCTGGAAAAACGCATGCATATCCATAGCAGCTGCTGTGGGCATTGCATTGGTGTTACAAACGGTAGCAGAGAGACGGAAAATACAGTAGCAAAAGGTATTAAAAAAAATGATACATTTCAAATGTAAAGTTTCCCAGGTTATAATATGAAAATGAAAATTAGGCACTGATCACTGCCTAAAAGGAATCCCATATTAAAACCAGCCAGGCATATTGTAGCCAAAACCCAGAGTTACCAGGTTAAAGAAAAAATACTTCAGACAATCAGAAAGAAATAATTAAAGTGCTAAGGAATCAAAATAAAAAGAATACAAAACAATGCTATAATTAAAATATGAGAGAGAAAATCTTGGAAATGTGACTGTTCAAAAAGAAAAAGGCCTAAAACTAACTTTCCCTGAAAAACCAGAGAGGAAAATATAGGCCTCTAATAAACAGAACATAACAGTAATGGCTAGCAAAGTTATTTCAGTTGATTCTGATTTTCAAAGATTTTGAAGCATTACCTCCTCACCTCTTTCCTTGGCCCCAGGATATCCCAGAACAAGTCGGAGATGTGTCTGCTCACATGACTTGGATAAAACAACTCAATTCTTTCCAGTGAGATATGACCATCAGGACTTGACATTTTGCCTACCACAGCCTCCCCTCCTCTCCAGGCCTTATGACTGGCCTTGCCTCTACCCCCTACAGATCCATAGCACTGTCATCTAACCTGATGAAGTAACTAATTTGCCTCAATGTTGAACCCTTTTATTTACTTTCTATCAGACCAAAGTGGGAGCTGCCTGAGATCAGGGGCCAGTGAAGCTTTTCATTTTTGGTTATAGTTTCTAACATTTATCACAAGTAAGCACTTAGTAAATGCTATTTCATTCATTCATTTATTCAAAAGGCCAGAATCTTTTAAAGGCAAAGAACAGAAGAGAAAACTTAGAAAGGCAAATACATCTGAGCAACTGGGGTGAATGATGATGAAGGGCTTTACACTCGAAGAGAGGGAAAAGAGACAAGAGTCTCTTCAGAATATCAGTCTTCAAGGGTCAAAGATGGAATTAAATTCAGCCAGGACCTATCTTTAGTAATTGTGTTCTGTCAATCTGATTTTGAGAGAGAAAAGACAAAGATAAAAAGGAAAAAAAAACTAGAACTGAGTTGGGAAGAAACTAGAAAAAAGGGAAACAAAACTTCTTATAATTGGGGTGTATAACAAAAGAAGCACACATAGACAGGAAGAAGTGGGTAGGGAATGTGGCCAACCCATGAAATAGGTTTATCTGAACTTTACATGAGCCTCTTATTTGAACCTAGCAAAGGATGCTTACACAGAGTTTGGTATAGAAATACATTAAATTCTATAGGGAAACAAGCAGGGACAGGGATTTTTAAGAGAGATGGAAGTCATAAACAAAACAAACTTCAACTTCAAAGGGCAGAGTACAAAGAAGAAATGGCCATCTGTATGGGGGCTAGGTAAAGAAAGGAAATGTAAAGGAGCACAATCAGACTGTTTCATTTAGACATTACTAACGTTGATCACATTCCTTTCCCACCTATTTTTGTAAGCAAGATGGTAGGCAGGAATGTGAAGAAAAAATCTTAGAGGAAATATTGGAGAAGAAAACAATTAACAATCAAAGCTCTGACATGAATAGCTAAGCTAACAAAACATAGGAAGAAAGCAAAATTCAACAATATTGTTTACAGAGAAACTCACTTGAAACAAAGATTAGACACAGAGTCAAAATGAGAGGCTAAAACAGAATTTACTCAAGTAATTGCTTAAGAAATGGCAATCTTCATACTCAGACAGACAGGATAACATTAAAAATAGTTAAAATGAGAGAAAAAATGTGACACCATAGATCATAAAATACTACCAGTATTCAATATAGATGCACCAAATGTTACAGCATCTAAGTACTTAAAAAGAAAAGTTAATTAAATTACAATGAGAAATAGACAGCAAAATTATAATAGAGTCCTCAAAGCTGTCAGGTCTAGACAAGTTCAGCAAAGAAACCAAAACAGAACCAATACCTAAGAAAGAAGTTGAGAGAATAAATGTTAGAAATGATAGCTCTCGGGTGGTTACTGAATGGAAAATGAAAAGGATATGTGCATTTTCAGCAGCGTGTGCCACAAAACGGCCCAAATGCAAATTCACCACTTAGAGAGAATGAAGCCATGAGGGAAACCATTTTGAGTAATGGTAATAATAAAATCCAGCGTTTACACAGTGCTTCACAATATTGTCTCATGTATCCGTGAACAACCCCGGAAGGCAGGAGTTATCAATATCTCCATAATAAATACCTAATTTATTTTTCACTTCTTAACGTTCATTTCTACAAGAATTTGAATTCAAAATTTTCCCCCCTTCTCTCCCCACCCCCACCCAAGGACAGCATGCACCCCATCCATCCCTTCCTCCAGTCTGTCCTCCCTTCTATTACCCGCCCTTCTTCCATCCCCTTTCCTCTCTATTTTCCTGTAGGCTAAAGTAGATTTCTGTACTCCACTGCCTGTATAGCTTAATTTCCAGCCGCATGTTAAAACAATTTTTAACATTCATTTTTAAAGCTTGCAGTTCCAAATTCTATCCCTTCCTCCCCATCCACCCTCATTGAGAAAACAAGCAACTGAATATAGGTCACACATGTGAAAAAATGCAAAGCATTTCCATAAGAGTTATGTTGTAAAAGACTAACTACATTTCCCTCTGTCCTATCCTGCCCTACATTTGTTCCATTCTCTCCCCTGACCTGTCCTCCCACAACAGGGTTTGCTTCTGATGATCCCTTTCCCCAATTTTCTGTTCCTTCTATTACCTTCCCTCTCCTATCCTCTTCCCCCTTGCCTTCCTGCAGGGTAAAATAGATTTCCATATCCAATTGAGTGTGTGTTATTCCCTCTTTAAGCCAAATCCCATGAGAGTAAGGCTCAATTATTTCCTTTCATCTCCCTCCTCTTCCCCTCCATTGTAAAAGCACTTCCCTATTTTAGGTGAGATGATTTGCTACATTCTACCTTTCCCTTTCTCTTACTCCTAGTAAATTCCACTCGACAGTAAATTTTGTTTTTTTTAGGTAATCTCCCTTCATATTTGGCTCACCCTGTGGTCGTCCCCTGCCATGTACATACACACACACACATACATACATATATATGTATATACATACACCCTTGTATATATACATACCTACACACACCTACATACAAATTCCCTCTAACTACCGTAATATTGAAAAACGTCTCATGAGTTACAAACAACATCTTTCCATGTAGGAATGTAAACAGTTCAACTTTAATGAGTTCCTTAAGGCTTCTCTTTCCTGTTTACCTTTTCATGTTTCTCTGGATTCCTGCATTTCAAAGTCAAATTTTCTATTCAGCTCTGGTCTTCACAACAAGAATGCTTAGAAATCCTCTATTTCATTGAAATTCTACTTTTTCTCCTGAAGTAGTATACTCAGTTTTGCTGGTGAGGTGATTCTTGGTTTTAATCCTATCTCCTTTGACCTCCAAGCCCTTCGATCCCTTAGTGTAGAAGGTACTAAATCTTGTATTATCCAAGCCCTTCGATCCCTTAGTGTAGAAGGTACTAAATCTTGTGTTATCCTGATTGTATTTCCACAATACTTGAATTGTTTCTTTCTGGCTGTTTATAATATTTTTTCCATGATCTGGGAACGATGAGTTTGGCTACAATATTCCTAGGAGTTTTCCTTTTGTGATCTCTTTCAGGAGGTGATCAGGGAATTCCTTCCATTTCTATTTTACTCTCTGGATCTAGAATATCAGGGCAGTTTTCTTTTGATAATTTCTTGGAAGATGATGTCTAGGTTCTTTTTTTGATCAAGGTTTTTAGGTAGACCAATAATTTTTAAATTATCTCTCCTGGATCTATTTTCCAGGTCAGTTGTTTTTCCAAAGAGATAGTTCACATTGTCTTCTGTTTTTTTCATTCTTTTGGCTTTGTTTTATAATTTCTTGGTTTCTCTTAAAGTCATTAGGTTCCATCTCCTCCATCTAATTTTTAAGGAACTATTTTCTTCAGTGACCTTTTGAACCTCCTTTTCCATTTGACTCATTCTGCTTTGTAAAACATTCTTCTCCTCATTGGCTTTTTGGACCTTTTTTGCCACTTGAGTTAGTCTATTTTTAAAGGTGTTATTTCTTAAGCATTTTTTGGAGTCTCCTTTAGCAATCTGTTGATTTGTTTTTCATTATTTTCATGCATCACTCTTCATTTCTCTTCCCAATTTTTCCTCCACCTCTCTTACTTGATTTTCAAAATCCTTCTTGAGCTCTTCCATGGCCTGAGACCATTGAATATTTTTTTTGAACTTTTGGATGTAGAAGCCTTGATTTTTACGTCTTCCTGTGACAGAATGCTTTGCTTTTCCTCATCAAGAAAATATCTGTTCACCAAGAAAGTAGTTCTATAATCTTATTTTTCCCCCTTTTTGGGGGCATTTTCCCAGCCAGTTACTTGACTTTTGAGTCCTTTTGAGAGGGTACACTCTAGGGATCTGTAAGTTCTCAGTTCCTCCAAGGTGGCACAATCAAGGGTCTCTGCTCTGATCTGTGAGTAACCACAAGCACTCTTTTCTGCCCAGGATCTGAGAGTAGGATTCCCTCTCCACAGCCACCACCAGCTCCACCACATCAGCACTCCTCCTCACCCCAGGACTGCCACTCTTAAGTGAGTCCCAGAACAGCTGCTTGATTCCCCCAGGGTATTTAGGCCAAGGACTCCAAAAGTAGATGCTGCTGCTGGGGCCAGACTGCACTTCCCTGTCACCTAGGTAAAAGAGCTTTTGTACTGACCTTTGAAGATGTCTTTGGCATTTGTGGTTTGAGAAATCTGGGAACCACAGTTCCCACCTGTGATTCCACACCCTGAAGCCTGCTCCAGTCCTGTCCGTGCTGTGCCTCGCAGTCAAGGCTGGGCTGCGCTCCACTCCACTCCGAGCCTGGTATGATAGACCTTTCCTGTTGGCCTTCTAGGCTGTCTTGGGCTAGAAATCTCTTTCACTCTGTCATTTTGTGGCTTCTGCTGCTCTAGAACTTGTTTAGAGTAGTTTTTTATAGGTACTTTATGGGCTATGGGGCAAGAGCTAGAGCAGGTCCATCATTCTACTCTGCCATCTTGGTTCCATCCCCAATATCCCCATTTTAACTGAGGCATAGCAAGACTGAGTGACTAGACCAGAGGTGTACACAACTAGAAAGGTCTGAAGTAAGATTTAAACTCAGAGATTCATGCCTGCCTCCATGTCCAGTATTTTATCTACTGAAACATCTAACTGCCTTTTAAAAAAATAAAACAAAAACATTTTACTAAATATAAGCAAATATTCAACCAAGATATACCAATATCCAGCAAGGATATACATGTACTCACTCATAGAAATGCACACACCTCAAGTGGAAATAAACTATATGTCAAATCCAAAAGGCTGTCTCTGACTTCCTGATGTTGACTTAGATAAGTAAAGGAAATAGTCTTTCATCACTACATATAAGAGTCTCTCAAAAGTGGGTCATAGTGCATTTAGCTTATCTTGGTTCAATCCCTTAACAGAATTAAGTGATTAATATCATGCAGCCTTAATAAGTCTTTATGGTCCACAGTTCTGGCAAAACAGACAGCTTAAGAACATGAGTTAGAGCATAAAACCTTTATGTAGAAGTGTAGGGGGAAAAATAAATCAAATACATCTTTTGCTGATCATAATGTGATAAAAATTATAATCAAATTAAGGGCATTAGAAAAATGGATTCAAACTTAAATAACATATGTAACCATAAAGAAAATTTAGATAAATGGATAAAAGAAACAACAATTTTATCCTCCCCCTAATGGCAACAATGAAACACCACATCAAAACTCTGGAATGCAGCTCTAAGCATTTTTAACAAGAAAAAAGAACAAATCGGGCATACAAAAAAAAATAGAAAAGCAACAACTGAAAAGCTACAACTAAACATAAAAAATGTGAAATCTTCACATGATGTATTTTTATTTTGGCTGTACTGGTTTTATCTGTGTGACTGGCTATTAATTTTACATAATCAATTTCTTTGAATGATTCCTGGGCTTTAAGAAACTGTACCACCCTGGGATTTGATGCTGTGTCATTCACAAATGGGAGTATCTGAAAGATCTTACCAATCACAGGGAATTCTTCCTCAACTTGGAAGTATCCCCTCCATCACAATGTTAAACATTTTTGGCAAGCATATATCACTTTGTTTTATATCTTACATGATAGTGATTCAACATGGTTGTTTCTGTTGTTAAATCTTTGAAGAAATTCTAAATGATCCTCTTAGATAAATGGGAGACACCTTGTTGTAAAAGACAGCTTTAAAACATTTTCTTTTTACCAAAAAAATCCTTTCTCATAATCAAGAGATGGTAAGCATAATGTAACCTTAAATGCTCTGTCTTTTGATCACTTGTTAGACAGTCAACTCACAGGTTAATATGCTCTGTGAGAACTTTACCACCCTCAATATCATCATCACTGTATTCTATCCAGCACAGATCTCATCTATCTATACTTGATCCAATCCAGCTGCTTTTTTCCATCTTGGTTCTTGGCGGTGCCATTTCTACTTCCACTACAATCACCTCAGAGAACATGTGTTAGGGTCTACGTATATATGTTTCACTTCTTGATAGAGAAAAGGTTGTTGCAATAATTTCTGCAAATCTCTTCCCTTTTTCTTTTCTTTGTAGTCATCTTTATTCTTTCATCCTCAAACACCTGTGGGATAAATTTGCTAAGTTGGCAAGTTACTTTTGGACTGGTTTTGAAACCCTTCCTTATTTCTCTCCGCTTCATAAGATCACAGTTGATTATCTTTCCTCTTTGTAAGATTTTTTACAGATGAATTTGCATTTTAACCTGGTATTCCTTTTGACAGCTATCCCTTTCTCTTATTCTTTTTTCACTCTTTTTCTAGCTGTTGAATCTCTTCTTTGTCTTTGACCAAAATGAATGAAATGCAGCTAATAAAGACTAGAAAATCTTATTTACTTAGAATCTTACAGATCTATTTAGGAGAACTTTAAAATGCACAAGGTATTGGTAATAAATTGAACTAGAGATCCTAACTCAAGGAGGCAAGTATGAAATTATACTGATACTAAAACTTGGTGTGATGACATTCAGGACTAGAATTTATCTCTAGAAGTATAGACCTTATTCAGAAGGCTCAGAATAGATAAAAACAGAGTGCTGGAATATCACTGACCATTATTAAGAATAAGTGAAGAGATACCACATCACAGCTAGGCCCTAATGTTGCCAAAGATAGAAACAAAGGAACCATGTACAATAAAATATTATAGTAGCACTTTTTACAATTGCAAAGAATTGGAAACAAAGTTGATTTCCATTGTTAGGGAATGGTTAAAGACATTAATCAAGCTGGAAGTGGATGTTAGCATTTTACTTCTGATTTCATTAGAAAAGCCTCTAGAATTTCATTGTTACAGATGATTCTATCTCTTGGTTATAGATAAATACTGTTTGCCTTGTTAAAAGGAAGAATGGGGGTGATGGTGGTGACATGATCCAACCTGTCCTTTAGGAAGCTGAATGGACCATTTACTACATGCATGCCATGTCCAACAAGCCAGCAGAGAGACCCCAAGCCTAGGCAAAAGCCAGAAGCAAGCCTTGGGTGCAACAAAATCTGTGGCAACTACTTCTGGAGATCTCAGTTCACAGATGGTAAGAGGGCTAAATATTTGGTCAGAAGGAAAATACAGGGGACTCTTGGCTGGCACTGGGTATAGTACTCTCTTGCATTACCCTATGGGATCCTGGTCATAATCCCAAGGCAAAGAGGAACACGAGCACAGCAGAGTTTGCAGTCACAGTTGAGGAGGGATCCTCCTCATAGTTCCAGGGCAGAAAAGAGTGCTTGTGGTCACTCACAGACCAGAAGAGGATTAAATACCTCTCCTTGGATCATTCTGCCTTAGAAAAACTGAAAACTTACAGGTCCATAGAAGTGTCTCTGAAAACAGCTTACATAAAACTCCTGATGCTTAGGGCAATGCACCCTCCACCCTGGAAGCTGAATCCTACTTCACCAAACAGTTAAAAGTCATGTAATAGGCTGGGAAAATGAGCAAACAATGGAAAAAAACTGACCATAGAAAGTTATTAAGAATATCAAAATATACACTTAGAAGAAGATAACAAAGTCAAAACTCTCACATCCAAAGCCTCCAAGAAAAATATGAATTGTTTCTAGGCTTTGGAAAAACTCAAAAAGGACTTTGAAAATCAAGAGAAGTAGAGAAAAAAATTGGGAAGAGAAATCAGAATGCTGCAAGAAAATCATGAAAAAGAAGTCAACAGCTTGGTAAAGGAGACACAAAAAATACTGAAGAAAACATCTTTAAAAACAGGTAGGCCAAATGGTAAAAGTGGTCCAAAAAGCAAATAAGGAGAAGAATGCCTTAAAATGCAGAATTGGCCAAATGGAGGAGGTCCAAAAGTTTACTGAAGAAAGTAATTCTTTAAAAATGAGAATGGAGAAAATGGAAGCTAATGACTTTATGAGAAATTAGGAAACAAAAAACAAAATCAAAAGAATGAAAAAAATAGAAATAGCATGAACTATCTCAATGGAAAAAAAACAACTGATCTGGAAAACAGATCCAAGAAAAGAATTTAACAATTATTGGACTGCCTGAAAGTCATGTTGAAAACAAAAATCCTAAACTTCATCTTTCAAGAAATTATCAATGAAAACTTCCCTGATATTCTAGAATCACAGGATAAAATAGAAATTGAAAAAAATCCACCGATCACTTCCTGAAAGAGATGCCAAAATGAAAACTCCCAGGAATATTACAGACAAATTCTAGAGCTCTCAGGTCAAGGAGAAAATACTGCAAGCAGCCAGAAAGAAACAATTCAAGTATTGTGGAGCCATAGACAGGATAACACAACAGTTAGCTTCCACATTAAAAGATTAGAGGGCTTGGAATATGACATTCTGGAAGGCAAAAGAGCTAAGATTACAACCAAGAATCACCAACCCAGCAAAATTAAATATAATCCTTCAGGGAGAAAAATGGGACAGATATTCAGTAACATAGAGGACTTTCAAGCATTACTGATTTGAAGTCTAGAGTTGAACTGAAAATCTGACATTCAAATAGAAGATTCAAGGGAAACATAAAAGGTAAACAGGAAAGGAAAACCATAAAGGACTTAAATAAATTTAAACTGTTTATATTCCTACATGGGAAGATGATACTTGTAATTCATAAGAACTTTCTCATTATTAGGACAGCTAGAAGGAATACACACACATACACACATATGTTCATAGAGGACACAGGTGTGAGCTGAATATGAAGTAAACTCTGTCCATTTCTATTTTATCCTCTGGTTCTAGAATATCAGGGCAGTTTTCCTTGATAATTTCTTGGGAAATGATATCTAAGCTCTTTTTAAAAATCATGATTTTCAGTTAGACCAATATTTTTTATATTATCTCTCCTGGATCTATTTTCCAGGTCAGTTGGTTTTCCAATGAGATATTTCACATTGTCTTCTATTTTTTCATTCTTTGTGGTTTTTGTTTTATAATTTCTTGGTTTCTCATAAAGTCATTATCTTCCATCTCCTCCATTCTAATTTTTAAAGAACTATTTTCTTCAGTGAGCTTTTGACTCTCCTTTTCCATTTGGCCCATTCTGCTTTTTTAAGGCATTCTTTTCCTTATTGGCTTTTTGGACGTAACTTTTGCCACCTGGGTTAGTCTATTTTTATTTTATTTTTTAAAATTAATTTATTTTTAGTTTTCAACATTTCCACAAGGTTTTTGGTTCCAAATTTTATCCCCATCTCTCCCCTCCCTGCACCCCAAAACAATGAGCATTCTGATTACCCCTTCCTCCAATCTCCTTCCCTTCTATCATACCCCTCCCTTCCCTTATCCCTACCTTCTCTTTTCTTGTAGGGCAAGATAGATTTCTATAGCCCATTACCTGTTTTTCTTATTTCCCAACTGCATGCAAAACAATTCTCAACATTCATTCCTAAAACTTTTGAGTTCCAACTTCTCTTCCTTCCTCCCTCTCCACCCATCACCATTGAGAAGGCAAGCAATTCAATATAGGCTATATATGTGCAGTTTTGCAAAAGACTTCCATAATAGTCATGCTGTGAAAGACTAACTATATTTTCCTCCATCCTATCCTGTCCCCCATTTATTCCATTCTCTCTTTTGACAATGTTCCTCCCCCTAAAGGGTTTACTTCTAATTACTCCCTTCTCCCAGTTACCCTCCCTTCTACCATCCCCCCACACACCACTTCTCCCCTTCTCCCCGACTTCCCTGCAGTATAAGATAGATTTTCATACTAAATTGAGTGTGCATGTTGTCTCCTCAAGTCAAATGTGATGAGAATAAGTTTCACTTTTTCCCTCTCACCTCCCCCTCTTTCCCCTCCATTGAAAAAGCTTTTTCTTGCCTCTTTTATGAGAAATAATTTGTCCCATTCCATTTCTCCCTTTCTCCTCCCAATATATTTCTCTCTCACCCCTCTTTTGTTAGATATCATCCCTTCCTAACCAACTCATCCTGTGCCCTCTGTCTACACTCTTGGTTTTAATCCTAGTTCCTTTGGCTTCTGGAATATAATATTCCAAGCCCTTCAATCCCTTAATGTAAAAACTGCTAGATCTTATGTTACCCTGATTGTATTTCCACAATATTCAAATTGTTTCTTTCTGACTGCTTGCAATATTTTCTCCTTGACCTGGGAACTCTGGAATTTGGCTACAATATTCCCAAGAATTTTTCTTTCTGGATCTCTTTCAGGAGGTTATCAGTGGATTCTTTCAATATTTATTTTACACTGTGGTTCTAGAATATCAGGGCAGTTTTCTTTGATAATTTCATGAAAGATATGTCCACGCTTTTTTTTTTTTGATCATGGCTTTCAGGTAGGCCCATAATTTTTAATTTCTCTCTCCTGGATCTATTTTCCAGGTCAATTGTTTTTCCAATGAGATATTTCACATTGTCCTCAATTTTTTCATTGTTTTGGCTTTGTTTTGTAATTTCTTGGTTTCTCATGGAGTCATTAGCTTCCATCTGCTCCATTCTAATTTTTAAAGAACTATTTTCTTTAGCGAGCTGTGGAATCTCCTTTTCCATTTGGCTCATTGTGCTTTTTAAAGCATTCATCTCCTCATTGGCTTTTTGGACCTCTTTTGCCATTTGGGTTAGTTTATTTTTAAAGGTGTTATTTTCTTCAGCATTTTTGGGGGTATCCTGTAGCAATCGACACTTTTCATGATTTTCTTGCATCACTCTCATTTCTCTTCTCAATTTTTCCTCCACCTCCCTTACTTGATTTTTCAAAATCCCTTTTGAGCTCTTCCATGTCCTGAGACCACTGCATATTTGTTTTGGAGGTTTTGGATGCAGAAGCCTTGACTTTTAGGTCTTCCTCTGATGGTATACATCGTTCTTCCTCATCTGAAAGGATGGAAGAAAACACCTGTTCACAAAGAAAGTAACCTTCTATAGTCTTATTTTTTCCCCCCTTTTTTGGCTATTTTCCCAGTCAGTTACTTTACTTTTGAGCCCTTTGTCAAGAGGAAGGTATACTCTAGGAACTTGTAAGTTCTCAGTTCCTCCAAGATGGCACCATCAAAGGAGAGGAGTTTACTTCTCTCCTGGCCTGTGAGCAACCACAAGCTTTTCTGCCCAGGATTTGCAAGTAAAATTCCCTCTCCAGGGCCTCCACCAGCTCTACCACACCAGTGCTCCTCCTCATCCCAGGGCTGCCACTCAGGGCTGTGATTCAGATAAGCAATTTGATTCCCCAAGGTCTTTAGGCCAAGGCCTCTGAAAATGGACACTGCAGCTGCCTGGGACCGGAGGTAGGGCAGGACCCTGCTCCCTTCTTACCTAGGTGAAAGAGCTTTCCCACTGACCTTTGAAGCTGTCTTTGGCATTTGTGGGGATCTGGGAACTGCAGCTGCTACCTGGGATTCCACTCCCTGAAGCCCACTCCAGTCCTGCCTGAGCCATGACACTCATCCAAGGCTGGGTTGTGCTCCATAGGCTGCACTCTCCCCAGAGACTGGTCCAGTCTTGTGGTTGCTCACAGATCAGAGTGCAGGCCAGGAGAGGAGCAAATACCTCTTCCTTGACTATGCCACTTTGGAGGAACTGAGAACTTACAGGTCCCTAGAGATATCTCAGAGAACAGCTGCACAAAACTTCTGAAGCCTGTTTCTTGTTGGCCTTCCCCACTGGCTTTTGCTGGAAATCTCTTTCATGCTGTCATTTTGTGTCTTCTGCTGCTCTAGAATTTGTTTAAAGCATTTTTTACAGGTATTTTATGGGTTTGGGGGGGAGAGTTTCTACAGGTCTATCCTTCTACTCCACCATTTTGATTTCGTCCCAGTTAGTCTATTTTCAAATGCGTTATTTTCTTCAGCATTTTTTGGGGTCTCCTTTAGTAACCTGTTGACTCATTTTCATAATTTTCTTCCATCACTCTCATTTCTCTTCCCAATTTTTCCTCCATTTCTCTCTTACTTGACTTTCAAAATCCCTTTTGAGCTCTTCTATGATCTGAGATCATTTAATTTTTTTTTTGGAGGCTTTGGATGTAGAGACTTGGCATGGCTGTCTTCTTCTGATTATATGCTTTGATCTTCTTCATCTGAAAGGATGGAAGAAAATACCTTTTCACCAAGAAAATAACCTTCTAAAACTAAAAATATTTATGTCAAAAATTTAAAAACTTCTTTAAAAAGAAAGTAACCTATGGTCTCTTTTCTCTCCTCCTTTTTGGTGCATTTTCCCAGTCAATTACTTGACTTTTGAACCCTTTATCAAGTGTAAGGTATACAACCCCAGGCTTCAGAAGTTTTGTGCAGCTGTTCTCTGAGATATCTCTAGGGACCTGTAAGTTCTCAGTTCTTCCAAAGTGGCATAGTCAAGGAAGAGGTATTTACTCCTCTCCTGGCCTGCACTCTGGTCTGTGAGCAACCACAAGCACTTTTTTTATGCCCTGTAACTGCGAGCAGGATTCCCTCTCCACAGCCACCAGTAGCTCCACCACACCAGTGCTCCTCTTCACCCCAGGAGCACCACTCAGTACTAAGATGCAGATCCCATGCTTGATTTCCCCCACCATCAGTAGGCAAAGAGCTCCAGAAGTGGCTGATGCTGTAGCAGTGACTGTCACTGCCCAGTGGATGGAATTAGGGGCAGACCAGGTTCCCCTCTCACCCAGGTGAAAGTGCTTTCTCACTGACCTTTGAAGCTGTCTTTGGCGTTTCTGGGTTGAGAAATCTGGAAACCGTAGCAGCTGCCTGTGATTCATCGCCCTGAAGCCTCCTGTCTGCGCTGGTGTAGCTCATGCTAGTATGGTCCACACAATGTGGCACTGGTGTGGCCCATGCTGGGCTGTGCTCTGCTCAAAGTCTGGTGCAATAGACACTTCTTGTCTGCCTTCCAGGTTGCCTTAGGCCAGAAATCTGTTTCACTCTGTCATTTTATTGTTTTTGCTGCTCTAGAACTTGTTTAGAGTCATTTTTTAAAGATATTTTATGGGTTCTGGGGCAGAGCTCAAGCAGGTTCATGCTTCTACTCCACCATCTTAAATTACAGCTTCACCCTCTCAAATTAAAACAATTTTGAGGTACTACTCATATCTATTGGATAGGTTAATAGAACAGAAAAGAAAACTGACAAATGTTGGAGGGGATGTGGGAAAAAATGTGACATTAATGAACTGCTGGTGGAGCTGTGAACTGAATCAATCATGCAGAGCAGTTTGGAACTACGTCCAAAGAGCTTATAAAATCATACATACCCTTTGACCTATCAATACCATTTCTAGGTCTGTATCTCAAAAGAGATAAAAAACAAAAAAGGAAAAGGACCTTTACATATAAAAATATTTATAGCATCTCTCTTCTGTTGTCAAAGAACTGGACATAGAGTGGATGTCCATCAATTGGGGAATGGCAAAACAAATTGTGGTATGTGATTACGGTGGAATACTAAAGTACTCTAAGAATAGATGAGCAAAATGCTCTCAGAAAAACCTGGAAAGACTTCCATGAGCTGATGCAAAGTGAAATGTACGACATACAAAGTAACAATAATATTAAGAGATGATGTGCTCTGAATGATTTAGTTATTATCAGCAATATAATGACCCAAGACAGCTCTGAAGGACTTATGATGAAAAATGCTGTCCATCCCCAGACAAAGAACTGACAGTGTCTGAATACAGACTGAAACGTACTTTTTTTTACATTCTTTACTTTTCTTGTGGTTTTGTTTTTGGGTTTTTTTGGTCTGTGTTTTCTTTCACAACATGACTATTAGGGAAATTTTTACATGACTACACATGTAAAATCTATATCAAATTGCCTGCTTTCACAATAGGAGGGAAGGAAGGAGGACAAAAAGAGAGGAAAAAAGTGAATTTAGAACTCAAAGTTTTAAAAATAAATGCTAAAAATTGCTTTTAAATGCAACTACACAGAAATAAAAATTAAAAAATAAAGAGAAATCATTAAACTGCCCTGAAGTTCTAGAATGAGGGGGAAAACAGACCTAGAAAAAAAAAATCCATCAATTACCTCCCAAAAGAGATCCCAAGATGAAAACTCACATATCGTAACCAAGCTTTGAAGTTTCCAGGTTAAGGAGAAAATGAAAAAACAAGGAAAAAAAACTTAAATAATGTGGAGTTACAGTCAGGATAAAGACAAGATTTAGCAGCTTTTACATTAAAAGACAAAATGGCTTGGAATATATTTTGCAGAGCAGAAGTGCTAGGCTTGTAACTAAATAATTTACTCAGAAAAGTTGAGCATAATCCCGAATGAAAAGAAATGAGTATTTAATGAATTGAAAGACTTACAGGAATCTGTGATAAACAAGAGTAATGTGAAATGATACTTCAAGGTACCTGAGAGCAAGATTATGGAATGTTTTATGTAGGGCTGGAAAGTTTACATTTCATCTCATAAAGCATTAGGGAGATACTGAAAGTCATGGTGAAACCTATTTCTTAGGAAGATTGTGTGAGTAGGATGTGTTAGAGAAGGCAGACTCTTGAAGAAGGGAAACTAGTCCAGGTGAGAGGCAATAAGGTCCTAAACCAAGAAAGTAGACACGAGTAGAAAGAAGTGGAAAAAAAATACAAGACACGTGAAGAGACTTCAGAATAGAAAGAGGATGACTGTGAGCATGGTTAAAATAAAAACTTAGATTCCGTGACTGGTCCAGAGAAGAGAGAATGCTTGAAGTTGGAGAACTCAGTTCCCCTTCTTTGAGATCTAAAGCCTCAGTACTTCACCCTCGGACATTTGCCAACCAAACAACTCTTCTTTCATGGAGGCTCAGGGGAGAAGAAATGGAGAGGAAGGGTGAGAACTTATCTAGTGTCTGAAATGTTGTCATGTAGATGGTACATTTTTTTCAGCCTAGCTGCAAAAACAGGGAGTAGAAATCCCTCTCATAAGAAGGAAAACTTCTTAAAAGTGAGAGCTGTCCAAAAGTGAATCACTACTGACATGATGTGGCCTAGAAATAACGCATAGCCTCAAACATTAACTTATAATATTGTGTTTTAAAATTATAAACTAATAACCACCATATTCCAAATCAGTAATAATAAAAGAAATCAAAATAAAAACAATCCTGAGGTTTCATCTCACATCTAGCAATTTGGCAAAGATGACAAAAATATGAATAATTAATATTAGAGAGGTTATGAAAAGACAGACACAAGAATGCATTGTTAGTGGAGCTATGCTAAGTATAACTATTCCATAGAACAATCTGGAATTATGAAGAGAACATTAGCAAAATGTCCATACTATTTGATTCAAATATTTCACTGTTAAGCATATATTCAAGGAGGTCAATAACAAGAAGAAAGTCCCTAAATACAGCAAAGTATAATGGTATCATTTCATAATAGCAAAGAACTGGAGACAAAGTAAATGCTTTTCTACAGAGGAATGACTAAACAAACTGTAGTACATAATGTAACAGAATATTACTATGCTTTCAGAAATGACAATTGTGATGAATAGAGAGAACTGTGGAAAGATTTATATGATCTGAAACAGTGAAGTAAGCGGAGCCAAGGAAACAATATACACAGATCAATGTAAATGGAAAGAACCAAATCAGTCAAAAGCTGATGATTCAAAACTACATAGAATAAATATGTATCCAAAGAAGTGACAAAACACTTCAACCCTATTCCTTGGCAGAGGTGGGAGGTTCACAGGTATGATGGTCCAGTGCACATATTTTTAGACTTTTTCTGTGTATTTTTATTGATATTTTCTTTAAAAACATTATTTGTTATAAGGAATAGCTCTCCAGGAGCAGGAAAGAAAGAAGTGTTGGGAGGAAACTTTTTGGTGATGTAAAAAAACAAGCAGATATCAATAAATATTTACTTTAAAAAAGTGAAATGAGACCATGAAAATGACTACAATGCTGTAAATAGAAAGAACAACAAAAAAATTTAATGCTGTAAAATTATACTGTCCAAGTGTTGCTCCCAAAGGAGATACCTCCACTAGCTTCTTTGCAGAGGTAGAGGATCATAGGCATACTACATATAATATCAGACTTTCTTTTTAACATCTTGGTTAGCTTGTCAGAACTTTTTGCTCTTCATTTTTTATACTTAGTTACAAAGGATAGTTCTGTTGGAGGCTATTAGGAACAAATAGGGTGGGAAAATGTAGATGATACACAAATAAAAGATAAGAAAATTCATATTTAATAAAATAATGTTTTGTAAGAATACCCAAGAGAAGATGAATCAAAAGAAAAATCATGAGCATTTAAAAAAAAAGACCACGGGGTAAAGCCCTTGTCTACCTATAAATACATGCCTCTATGACTCCAAGTCCCAAAGACAGAGTCCTAGAAATTTCATCCAGAATAAAAGTGTTCTTTCCATATATTAGATTGCGTCTTACACAGGAAATGTCTACTCATTCTAAAGTAACCCTAAAGCAGCCCCATTTTCCATAAATGGTGGGCAATGTGCTAAAAAGAACACAACAAAGTAGAAACAGTTTAAGCTGATACTGAGCAAGGTAATTCTAATCTTTCTATTGTCCTCCACAAATTTATCCTTATATGTGACAAAATTTCCTTCTGCTAAAAAAGTATTTATATGCTTATGCTCACTACAGACCACTTCTTTTCAAAGTAGTTAATTATCACTGAGATTAGAAAAAAAATGAAAAACAGTCACACTTGGAAAATCACACCCTATTTTTAAAAGTGTCAATTTCAGAAAAGATCATAGTTTACCACTGGTACTTACTGGGCTCCCGGTTCTCTGGTGAAATGCATTCTCTGATGGATTCAGTGATTCCCAAACTGGCTGCCGTAGGTAGAGGACCAAGCAAAGTTTCTAAAGCTGGTGGCTTAACTGGGTCTATGGTTCCATTTCCACAACTTACATCATCATCATTGCTCAATCTGTTTCTATCAAGAAGTTCTTTATAAAAGTCTTTATTTAAATGATTTGCAGCTGCTTCTAGTTCTTCATCTTCTGCCTCATCTTCACCAAATATACTAGAAGTATTATCATCTATGGAATCTATTAAAATAATTTTAAGATCACTGTCATCTGTTACTAAAATGAAAATTATAAAAACAGAAAAGGTTAACTTACTTTTTAAAAAGGAAAGAAAGAAAACCCATCATTTAAGTTGCAGAGGCTGATTTCAACTTCTAAAGCAATTATGAAAAGATGAACTGTCAAAAGATATGCTTTAAAAATGGTACCTCTTTTTTTGAGACTTGTGAGATTTATTTAAAAATCTATGCTTTTAAAATGTTTTATTTAAAACACCCAAAATTCACCATGGGAATTATAAATGAAGTGGATATCAACTAAGACTCTATCATCCTGAGAAATGTTTATATTGATAAGAACATCAAATTTCCCACAAAGCAATAACATTAAGAAATCACATTGATTTCTAAATGTGATTGGCATGGGGAAATTTCAAGCATTTCTGACCATTTTAGTGACCTAAAGGAAATTAACAGATCTTAATATCTTTGTAAAAAAGCACTGAATTTAAAGGTAGAAAGTCTGGATTTTGATTTCAGATTGCCTACTTAGCACCTGTGTGACAATGAACAAGTCATTTAGCCTCTCTGGGTCTCAGTTTCCTTCTCCATAGCATGGAAGGGCTGTACTAGATAACATTTAAGATATCTTTGACCTTTACCTGAAAAAGCTTATTAAGTGATTATCAATGTCATAGATCCACTGTGACAGTACATGGCATTTTCAACTTAATCACAATTCAAGGCCTTGCCTCAGAATCAGTGCATTCAGGTCATCTTCCCAACACATGATACTTTCAGAACTGTCAATTCTTAGGAATCTATATGAAGGGTAAAATCTCACAGGTATACAAATTTATAATAGGAAATAAAAAGAGTTAGGGATATTTTAAGTATATGTATTGACCTTCTGAGGTGACATTTTGGTGAGGAATTCCTATGGTATCCCACAAATTATCACCAGGTGGCACTGTGACAAAATTCAGAGTTGGACAATCCTTGAGACTAACCTAGGATGGCATTTTTTATGTTCTTTTTCTAAGTAGACTGAGAAGAGAAAATAAAATAATCAAGACATAATACTGAATTTAAAACTAACTCTAAGTGTACACCCTTAAATTATTTTATTATTTCTTATATGGTGAGATTATTTTCTGCATATGTGAAATGAGCCATCACTCCATCAACACATATACATGTTCTGTGGCTACCAGAGTAAACATCTATTGACAACCCCAGAGAAATGTTTCTCATCTTGAATTAAAAAAATCAATAGCAGAAGGCTGAGAGGAAGTGTAATGTAGTCGAGAGGGGACTGATTGGCCTTGGAGTCAAGAAAACTAGTGTTCAAATCTCAACTCAGATTTGACACTGCCTAGTTAGACGTCCCTAGACATGTCACTTAACCTCTCCAGCCCTCAATTCTTCACCTATAAAATCAGAGGTTAAACTAGACAGCCTCTAAGGCCCCCTTTCAGTTCTAAACCTATGATTTTATGATCCTATGGCATGAACAATAACTGCCCAATGCCACCAAAGAAAACATTGTTTAAATATTAAATCTTTTCCTTCCCTGAGTACATAAGGTTCCTTTTCTTTACAATTATTAGAGCTACTTCCTATAGGAAGTATAAAAACACTTTCAATGTTAACAGCTCAGTTTTTCAATCTCATATTGATATGTAAATATACATACACACACACATGCACACACCCAAATATGTATTTTAAAACTCTTAATCAATTCTTTCCAACTGAAGAATGATTTCAATATGTACATATTATTAGGTCTAGACATCTCTTTTAAAGATATTTATAAAATCACTACATCTGGATGCAAAGAAAAGATACATTCATAGAGTTGAATAAGACTTTAGACATCTTTTAGTGCAACCTTCCATCTAGTGCAATAATCCCTTTGTAGCTTCTCTGAAAGGTGAACATCCAGAATTTCTTTATTTTGTAATTTTTTCTGACTCCATTCTTGAGGCTCTACTGGCATTACCAGTGATACAATGGATAGTTCCATACATGTGGGTGCATGTATGTACATGTGAATGGTGTACATGTATGTATAAACTGACAAACTGATTATAATTGTAGGCTATCCTGTACATGAAGAAATGAGTCCATGTTAAAGAAGAAATTCTTCTAAATTCATCCATTGTTATTTACCATCATTGAAACTATTCTTCATATACAAGACAATATGCATACTAAAATGCAATGGCAAATAGCGTTTTCCTCTGATTACATGACCAAGCTCATTTTCTTTGTATAATAAAAAGTCAAAATTGTTTTCAATTCCATAATTCTTAATTGTAGTACAAAGAAGACTGGATTAACTTACCATCTTTAGTGAAATGTGCAAGGGCTCCTTTCACCTTCGGTCTACTATTTTCTAATTCAATCTCTATCTCATCCTGGTAGCTCGATATTTCACCTTTTGCAGTAAGTTTGAAAAAAAAACATTACTAAGTAGCATTCAATTCCTAAGGAAAAATTAATAATCCAAGCTATAAGACAAGACTGTACCTTCCACATCCTCAAGTTCTTTTGATAAGGCCTGTTCGAGCTGAAACAGAAGAGGAAAAAGGTTCATTTCAGTAAGCAAAATAAGACATTCTTGAATAAAACTTTTATTCTGTAACTCTTGTACTACTGATTATAAAGATGTTTGCTTTTCCATAGCAAGTCTCTTTTTGCTTCTAATTTTTTTGGGGGTGGGGAGGAAGGGGAGGGAGGTTTTATCATAACCAAACAGCATTTCTTAAGAAACGGGGAAGCCTGTGATGGAACTGAGTTCTTCCTTCTACTCCACTAGAACGGAAGGTTAATGTTTGGTTTTGACTGAATTATTAGTATCTTGATTTAAAAATATAATCTGAGGGAAGAGGAAGACATTTTCACAGAATTTTAGTAGATATTCAGTTACTATTGAAATATTGTAAAGCCTTATAAATTGCCCCACAGATTCAGAAATACTAAGGATCAAAGCATGTTTTTCGTGTTTCTGTGTGTATACACACTATATACATGTAAGATAAATAATCTTTCTCATTGTAACAGAGGACATATTTAATACAAGTGTTATTCCTGAACAAGTCAAAATGATGAACTCATAATATCAAACATATGCTGCTGGACAGAAGAGTATCATAGTTAAAAAGTCCTAGATGAGGAAATATGAAATTCACAAAGAAGATAGTTGTTTGTTTGAGAAAATATCTAAGGAACAAAGTAGACATTCAGAGTTCCTGAGGGAAGAACTAAACTGCAAAACTAGAAAAGAAAATCTAACCTTATTGTGAATCAAACAGTAAGGGGATAAGGGGTGGGTAGAGGTCATTTCAGCATCCAGCTGGGCCTCACCATTAGCCTGAATAAAACTGTAGCCAACTCATAAAAGTTCCTAACCCCATCCTTAACTTATATTCACTTCACGAGGCACTGTTATGTATGACTAAACAACAAAGGGTCATTTTGTAATATTGTACTATAATTGTACTAAATGCTAGCTATAGCAATTAGACAAGAAAAAGGGATTGAAGGAATTAGATTAGGCAATGAGGAAATAAAATTTTCACTCTTTGCAGATGTATGATGGCATACTTGGAGAATCCTAGAAAATCAATTAAAAATTAGTTGAAATAATTAACTTTAGCACAGTTGTGGGATAGAAGATAAACACACATAAATCACCAACATTTCTATATATTATTAAGAAAGTCCAATAGCAAGAGTTAGAAAGAGAAATTCCATTTAAAATAACTGCAGACAATATAAACTACTCGGGATTCTACCTGCCAAGACAAACCCAGGAACTATATGGACAAATTACAGAATACTAATAAAATCAGATCTGAACTGGAAAAATATTAAGTATAGGTCAAGCTAATATAATATATAATACATACACATATGTATAATAAATAATAAAACAACAATTCTATCTTAATTATAACACTTATTTAGTGCCATATCAATCAAATAACCAAAGATTATTTTACAGAGTTATAAAAAATAATAATGGAATTCATCTGGTAGAACAAAAGGTCAAGATTATCAAGAGGACTAATGAAAAAACAATGTGAAAGAAGGTAGCCTAGCAGTTCCACATCTGAAACTGTATTACAAAGCAATAATCATGAAAAAAATTTGGTACTAAGAGATGGAATGGTGGATAGGTAGAATATAAGGTATACAATACATAGTAGGTAATGACCATAATAATCTAATATTTGATAAGTATATAGATATCAACTTTTGGGAGAAGAAATCTCTATCTGACAAAAATTACTGGGAAAACTATAAGGCAGTTAGGAGTAAACTAGGGATAGACCAACATCTCACCATATACCAAGATAAGGTCAAAATGGGAGCATGATTTAGACATAAAGGATGATACCATAAACAAATTAAGTGAAAATGGAATAATGACCTGTCAGATCTATGGATACAATAAGAATTTATGACCAAACAAGAGGCAGAGAGCATTACAGGATATAAAATGGATAATTTTGATTACATTAAATTAAAAGAGAGTTGCATGAAGAAAACCAATGCAGCCAAGACTAAAAGGAAATCAGAAAACTGGGGAAAAAAATCTTGGAAGTTTCTCTGACAAAGGCCTTATCTCTCAAATATATAGAGAACTGAGTCAAATTTATAAGAATATGAGTCATTCCCCAGTTGATAAAAGGTCAATGCATATGAAGAACCAGTTTCAGAAGAAATCAGAGCTATTTATAGTCATCTGAAAAAATTCTCTATATCATTACTGATTAGAGAAAAGCAAATTAAAATAACTCTGAAGTTGTTTTATCAAATTGGCTACCATAACAGAAAAGGAAAATGACAAATGCTGTAGGAGATGTGTGAAGAGTGGGGCACAAATGCACTATTGATGGAATTATGAACTGATCCAACCACTCTGGAGACAATAGAAAATTTGGAACTATGCCCAAAGGACCTTAAAACTGTGTATACCCTTTGACCCAGCAATACCACTACTAAGTCCATATCCCAAAGAGATCCCCCAAAAAGAAAAGGATCAATATGAACAAAAATATTTATAGCAGCTCTTTTTGTGATGGTAAAGAACTGGAAAATGAGAGAATGCCCATCAACTGCGGAATGGCTGAACAGATTGTGGTATATGATGGAGACGATGTTGATGATGGCATACTACTGTGCCACAAGAAATGATGGAGTGAGTGATTTCAAAAAACCCTAAGACTTATATGAACTTATATGAAATAAACAGAACCAGGAGAACATTGAACACTGTTAACAGCCATATTATAACAATGACCAACTGCAAAGAATTAGCTACTCTAATCAACACACTAATCTAAGACAATGCCAAACAATTCATGATGAAAAATGTTATCTATTACCAAAGAGAGAACTGATGATGTCTGATATTGCAGAGTGAAGTGCAATTTTTTCATTTTGTTCATTTTTCTTGCTTTTCTTTTGGGCTATTATGGAAATATGTTCTACATGATTTTACATGTATAACTGAGGTCACATGGCTTCCTTTCCAAGGGGGGAGGTTTACAGGGAGGGAAAGAATTTGTAACTCAAAAACTTTTTGAAAAATGAATGATAAAAAATAATTTTTTAAAAAAATATGGGTTGAGGAGGAATGAGGCATAAGGAGCAATGGAGCTTATGGTCAGATAGAGAAATGTCAGAATATTTAATTAGGAAAGTAATGATGAAATCTAGTGTATGATTGTAATTATGTGTGGCTGAGTATTACGTGAAGGAAAACAGTATAGGATTTAAAGAGCCTGAAAAACAGAGCATCTTAAATGAATACTAAATTCTGCCAGTACAAATAAGGGCAGGAATTGGGGAGGAGAGGAAGATGGTGAGTCCTTGAGAAAGAAAGATAAATGGCCTGGGGGCTAGTATAAAACACTCACCATAAGCAGGACTAGGAGGAAAATTTTTATAGTGTAAATTTCAAAGAAGGAGAGGTTGTTGAAGGAGGTAAAGGGAAACAAAGAGCATTCTGACTACTATTGTAGGACTAGTGTGTTGAGGGATATGAGTGAAGGGAAAGTCAATGCTGAAGAAGAAGGCAAGATAGTAGCTTCAATGGGGAGCTTTGTCTTGGTGAGATCTAGTGGATGAAAGGAGTATAACAGAAAAATTACCCATGAGGAAAGGAAACTTGTTTACCATGGAATAGGAATTCTAGAGGGCAAAATTCTAGGGAAGGTAGAGTAGAGGATAATAGGGATGAGACAGTAGTCAGGAAAAAGAGAGAGGAGCTTACAGCATCATAGAGCTGGAAGGAATTTAGTGGCCAC
>CM053769.1:422949990-422997063 GCA_028658325.1 Potorous gilbertii
TGAAAGAAGAGAGGGCAGATTGGTGATATGGCTAATAAGAATGCTCAGTGTATTGGGGAGGGGGGGAGGGGACAAATGGGGAGAAAATTTTGGAACCCAAAATCTTGTGAAAATGAATATAAAAAGTTAAATAAATAAATTTATAAAAAAAAAAAAAGCTATGACAGCTTCCTTAGGATTTAAGGCATAGGAAAACTCCCACTCACTTTTTTATACTAATAATATTGGGAAGTGTGAGAAATTCAGTTGTATATTGTCTGTAATTGTTGTTCAGTCACATCTGACTCTACAATCCTATGGACCATATCGTGCCAAAACTGTCCATGGGGTTTTCTTGGCATTCTGTCAAGGTGTATTTACAACTAGGTAAGTAGAAAAGTGGAATTTTTTTAAGCATATACATTTAATGGTAGGATCACCAGAATGCAGCAGGATGGTTTAAAGAACCTCATTAAAAGAAAATGAAAAACACGCCATTTCCTGATCCCTCACTTCAAAATTGCATCCCTGGCTCCCTCCATTTGAGGCTCCTTTCTTAGTTTATTAAACCTCTTACTTGCTTTAAAAGGGTTAAAGAATAGAGAAGTCAGGGGAAGCGAAGAGCCAACAGGAAAAAAGGGAAGTTGTCTCAAAGAATTAGCAAAGTGGTACATTTAAAACTTTTAAAATATTTTGAAAAATAAGTGAATTTTACAGCACTAACTTCACATTGTCATAATGGATCTTTGTTAACAAACATTCCTCATACATTTTTGAAGTTGTAATATCTTTTTCTATAACTGAGGCTACATAGACATCCCTCCCACAAAGAGGATGTTGTAGGAGCCCCTAGTAGGTTCTGCTCTCTCCTATGAATACACTAGATGGTTAGGTGCTAGAAACAGGACCTGAGCTAACATTTACAATTCATTTCCTGGACCAAATACCTGCTCCACAGAGGCCTGAGGGCCGGCGTCCTGTGTGCATCCAGTCTCTCTTCATCCTCTGAAGTAGTCTCAGAGCTGTCATGGATACCTCATGGTTCTTTTCTCCAAACTCCAGCATGTGTGCAAAGCGAGGAATGTACAGACATGGATCTATTAAAAAACATACACACACAGTACACACTCAATACCAGTATAGAGAATACATTTTTGTGTCATTGGCCTCATGTTTTGTTATTTCCCCCAAAACACATGTAAATAAGATGTAAGGAATGCTTTGAAGCCAGACTGGTTAAATAACAAAATCCAAAGTGATTAACAGATTAATGTTAACCTAGAATGAGACTTCCAAAGGAGTATCTTAGGGACTTGTCTTTGACATTATGCAGTTTCATCAATAATTTAGATGAAAGTATATCAAATTTGCTGATGGCATAAAATCATGAGGGTCAGTTACATGTTGTGTGACATTAATGACTCAAAAAAGATCTTGGTAGGCTAGCTCTACAAGCAAAAAACAGCAAGGTGAAATTTAATAAGCAATAAATAAATGCAAAGTTCTGCATTTGGGTTAAAAATACCAGATATACAACTATAAGATGAAGTAGACATGACTAGGAAGAAGTTCCTATAGAAAAATTTGGGGATTTTGGTGGACTATACATTTAAAGAATAATGTAATGCAGCAGCAAAAAAAGCTAACGTAACTTTAGTATGTGTTAAGAGAAATACTCTACAGAACAAAGCCAACAATAGAACTGCCATTCTTTGCCTTTGTCAGACCACATCTAGAGCATTATTTTCACTTCTGGGCACCCCATTTTTATACTGCACACTAACAAACTAAATCATGTTCATAGGAGGACAAATGACATAATAAAGACTGTTAGCCATGCCATAAAAATATTTGTGGAAGGTTGTTCAGTATGAGGAAGTTTATTTGGTATGGTTGTTCAGTAAGGGGACTATCATGCTCTCAAAATATCTGAAGAACTATTGTGTAGCAGAAGGTTGAGGCTTGTTCTGCTTCATGCTGGAAGGCATAATTAGGACCAATCAGTAGTATAAATATTAGGGAGGCAGATTTCAATTCAATATGAAAAAAATCTGCCTAATAATTAGAACTGCTCAACAGTGGATTAAACCTGATTCAGGAGATAATAAACTCCCATAACTGAAAGTCTTTAAGCATTGTCTAAAAAAAAAACCCACAACAAAACTTCTTTGGTGTACTTGACCAAAAGATTTCTAGGGTCTTTTTAACCTCTTTTATGGTCCCAAGACCAGCATGTAATATGTTGATGCTTTTACCTAAGTGTCTCCTTCACAATTCATTATATTTCTAATTGCTGGTGAAAATTTAAGAGTTTATAATTACCTATATGAAAAAAATTCTTAAATCAATAAAATACAAATAGTATTGACAACGATTTTCAGTGGAGAATACACATAGACCAATTCAGAGGAAAAAAATAATCAAATGAGTTATGTATGAAAATTAAAACTTCAATATCTCTGAAAACAAACTTACCATGTAGAACAAAATGTCATGGTGTATTAATAGTATAATTGAATAAAATCTCCTATGGCTTAGAGAATGAATCTTTTATATTTAACTTTTTAAAATTTTGTTTTAAAATTTTCTCTAGTTTATAAACTTAAATTTAAAAATTTAGCATACAAAAGAACAGAATTTAAAACTATCATGAATCTATATTGTTTAACTTCAGTTTTTGTTTAAGTATACACTAAATTTAGTTTATTAGTGTAGTTTATATTACCACATAGCAATTTATATATTGTTTTAAAGTTTGTAAAGCACTTTACATATGTAATTTCATTTGATCCTGACAATGACTCTGTGAGATAGGTGCTATTATTTTCCTCATTTTCAATACAAGAAAATTGAACCTGAAAGAGGTTAAGTGACTTACCTGTAGTTAGTTACACAGCCAATGTTTATCCAAACCAAGGTATTTCTGACTCTCTGTGCTATATATATCAACATTACCCTATTTGTCTGTGTTCCCTTCTCAACTTCCTTGTGTTTTCTTCTGCATATTTTTTCATTAACAATTTCTTCTATTTTTTTTCCTGGCAATGCTTTCAAATATATGTATCCAATTTTCCCCAATACCTACTCCCCCTAAAAATAAAAGATATCCTTTATAACTAATATATTCAAGCAACATAAATTTAGACATTGGTCATATATAAAAATCCGTATCTTATTCTGAACATATAGCCCATGCTTGCACAATCTGAAGTCTTAACATTTGCGGCACACCAAAGGGTTTTGGGTGGCTCACGAAAAATATAAAACATCCTCTACATTTTTTGCAGGCTGCCCAAATTCCTCTGGCACAATAGGCCTGCAGGTTGTACAGTTGCTTGATCAGAGCTCCCAAGTCTTTCAAAATTGTTTTTCTGTACATTATTTTTGTCACTGTACTACTCACTTCAATTCATAAAAATTTTTCCATTCTACTGTCTAGTTGACACTTCTTACAGCATAATAATATGCTATTAGAGTCAAATATCATAATTTACAACCCCAATTGATTAGTTCTCATTGTTTCCAGTTCTTCGCTATAACTTTAAATACTATATTACACGTTTTTGTACATTTGGGTATTTTTCATCTCTTTAATCACTGTAGGGTAACTGTCTAATATTGTATTAGTGAGTCAAAGAAGAATATGTAGTTTGATAACTTTTGAGGTATAATTCCATATTGCTTTCCAGAATTGTTGCACCAACTGACAGATCCCCTAACAGTGCATTAATGTGCCCATCCTTCCACAACTCCTCCAATAGTGATTATTTTTCTTTCCATTATTTTTGTTAATCTAATGGGTATGAAGAAGAACCACAGAGCTGTTTTAATTTGCATTTGGAGCAATTTTTTCCATATGGTTGCTGAAAAACTACTGGTCACAGGATCACATATTCAGAGCTGGAAGGGGCCTCAGATGTAATCTAGACCAATATCAAAATAAGAAACTGAGGTCCAAGGAAGTTAAGTGACTTACAGCCCCCTCAGTATTATCAGAAGCAATATTTGAACCCAGGTGTCCAGACTCCAGAGAGAGCACTTTTTCTCACTGTCACTACTTGGATCTCTTTTGAAAACTTTTTGTTCATATTCTTTGACCATTTAGCTATTGGGAAGTAGTTCTTATTATTACTCATTTACATAAATTTTATATCATACATCTATCAGAGAAATTTGCTACAAAAGAGCCTCACCTCATGTGCCTAACTCTTTCATTAAGGAAGTATTCTTTGTCCCCAGGTTCTGCAAGAATCACCTCCCTTCACCTTCTTGATACACAAGAAACCTATCCAGTTGCCTTTCTAGAAGGGCTTTTTTTAACTTTATCAAGACACCCAAAACATAAGCAGAATTAGCAGGAATTTTCCATGTTTAACTCTAACCTGCTGATACTAATAACTGTGGAAGCCTGGGAATGATCAGGAGAAATCCTAATTCCTAAGTCTACCTTCAGGTATGATCAGGAGAAATCATCTTATCATCTTTATCTTCTTGTTCCTCTTTGACTTCCCTTCTCCCGTAGCTATACATTAGGGCACCTGCAAATATCATCAGTCCTAATTATGACTCCTAGGATGTATTAAAGTCTCTTTGTAAAATCAGAGGGTTTAGTGCTTTAAAGGAAATATAGAGGATCATAGATTCAGAGGAGTCTGATAAAGTCATCTAGTCTAATCGCCTCATTTTCCATATGAAGAAATTGAGTCACATAAAGAAGTTAAAAGACTTGCCCAAGGACATACAAGCAATAGTGGCAGAGCCAGAATTTGAACTAAAGTTCTCTGATTGCAAATCCATTGTTCTTTATATAACATCACATAGGCTAAAGATAAGGAAACTGAGGTACTCTTCCAAGGTCATAAAACTAGTAAGTAGCATACCTAGACATCAAGGCCAGGGAATCTGACTCCAGACCCTGTGATCTTTCTACTATGCCATAACAAAATTCTCCTTACGTAGACTAAGAGATTTCTTTTCTCTTTCTTTTAAATCCATAATTTAATGGAAGTAACAGAAGATAAGAGTGTCAAACATCTATAAATTTAACACCTGTGAAAATATTGAAGTAACACAAGCAAGATATTATTAATGGCAACAATACTTAGTTACTAAGCTCTCAAAAGTACTACTTTCCAAGACTTTATCAAAGCAACTCAAGTACTGCATAAATTTTGGATATTTTTAAGTCTGTTTACTTCCATAACTGCCCTGTACATGCTTTATATGTGCAACCTAAAGTTCTCCTGGATTCAAAATACTAGTCATTTAAATTGGATTATTCATGGGGTGATAACTTTAGAGGTGCAAAGGTCTTTAGAAGCCATAAAGTCAATTATTCTCCTTTTACAGATAAGGATGGCCAGGTTCACACTGCTATTACCTATCAATCTATAAGCATTTAGGAAGTACCCACTATGTCCCAAGCACTGTGATAAGTGGCTGGGGATATAAAGAAAGGCAAAAAATAGACCCTACTCTCAAGAAGCTCACAATTTAATGAGGAGACAAATATGCAACTGAACTGAAAATTAATTTATGAAATTATAAAACTCTGAAATGAGGGCAGGCATACCTGGTTCTTTAGGTACTTCCTGGAAAAGACCACAACTGGGGGAGGGACACAGAGAAGCTACCACACTTTAATAAGGCACAGAGACAAGCAGCGGGATGAGGACACAGAGGCAGACAGTGGTGTAGGGACAGGGAATGGGATGGTTTAGAGAGGCAGCTGGGAAAGAAGATGAGGAGCGGGAGAGGCAGAAAGTTTCCTTCATGTAACTATGGATTGGAGTTAGGAATACCACGCAGCAGGGAGACAGAAGAATGCTGGGGGTGGGGGGGTGGTATGCAAGAATTTAAGGTCTCATTGTTATAGGGTTTTTTGGGAGGGAAACAGATCCACCTCAATTTGGCCCACCTCACGGTTAGTTCATTAACATATCCAAATGATCTAAAAGCTATCAGCAAAACTTCATAGTTGGCATCTTTTTGGTATTCTGCTTGTATGGAACTGGGAAAATCTGAATTTTATATCAAAGGACCAGACAAGCAACACTTAGATGGTTTTCCTGATTCAGCACATATTACTAGAATATGAATTATAGTTAATACATGATAAAATTTATAAATTATGTCCTTTGATTTTTGGAAGGGTTTGCAGGTGACATTCAGGTTCCTTTTTGCCATCTTGTTTCCTGGTAAAACTTATTTAACGATTAGAAAGTGATAACGTTTAATATAAAATTTTGGAATAATCTCTTTGTTCTCTCTGAAGCAAACTCAGAGAATGCCTCTTCCTATGTCAACAAAGCCAGCCAAGGCTGACTCTGCATTCCTTGGGAGACCTTTAACCTAAGACACTACCTTGAATAGTGTGACTTCTTCTATATCTTGTTATCTATGGATGGTAAAGAAAATATAAACATCTTAGGTTGTAAATTCTACGTCAGTTATCTGTTTAGGGCAGGAAGCCTGCCACTCATTAATGGTGGGATTTCCTTTCCTATCGTATGTCACCGAGACATGTGTTTACCCAGCTTGGAATATCAAGGTCCAATTGACATTGCTTTATTGTCTTTTCTTAGAAGAGTTTTTTTTCCTTCCCTCACTGCAAAATGTACTTAAGACAGATAATTTCTGTACCGAGTAGTCAGAGTCACCTCTGGCTCCATAGCGCTATGACTGTTATCTTTAAGAGGGAATTAATTAATTAATAAATAACGCATGCCTTTAGTCTGATGTCTTTTCTTAACCAAGTTTTCAGGTTAACAAAGGGGAGGGGGTAGGTACAATTTTAGCACAGCAAACAACTACGTACAAACAAGATGTATACAGGATAAACCGGAGACAATAAAGGGAAGACACTAGCATTAAAGGGGAATAGGAAAAGGCTTACTATAGATACAATTTTAGCTGGGATTTGAAGTAATCCAGGCAAGCCATGAGTCAGGTATGAAGAAGGAACATATTCCAGGCATGAGAAATATGTCTTAAAAAAGTATTTGCATTCAAGTCTTCTTGAATGAAGCCCAGAACTCCATTAGCTGTGGCTGCCTAGGTTTCTCACTATGCCATAATTTCCCTATACAACAGAATTTTATTATTCATTTAGCACTCAAAATAAAAGAGTTGGACAATTAGGAAATGAGGAACTCCTTTTCGTTAATTTTTAAAAACTGTTTCCATTGTTTCACTGTGGGAAGATCCCACAACAAAATATAAAACATGCACTAAATCTTTTCAATTTTATTTCTTGTGGTGAAGGGGATCAAGTTTTCTTAAGTGTGCACTTTTAATTTCTCAATACATGTTTTTCGAGAACTGTTGCATCCCTTCACAATCTAACAACATTGCAGTTAAATCTTTCCTTCCCATTAATGTCCCCAAAGAACAATTTCAAAGAAGCAAAACTACCAGAAATATCTTCCTCTGTGGCCAATTCAAAGCTGAAATAAAAGAATATGTAATCAGATGTAAAAAGTGAGGCTAGAAAAAGGACAAACCTTTGGGAGGAGTCTTGCTCCATACATACCAATAGGATTTCTATCAGGACCATGGAGCCTGAAATTCAGACGCTGAACCAAAGTTCCTCCCAGAGAGACAAAGGTTTTTACTGCAACCCACTCCTGCCTGATACTTCACTTAAATTTGCTCCAACAGGGACAATAACTCCTATTCCTGTAGGAACGCTAACACTGCCAGGCCATGCAAACACGCAAAATGTTGATATCCTGATACTGGGGTTTGGAAGCCACACTTCCCATGCAACAATCAGGAACAGAAAAGATTAGCTGGATACACATCAGCAAGGAACAGAACAGGTCTTTCTGGTGGGGCTGGTGTCTTTCCGTGCATGCTCAGATGAACTTCTTAGCAAAGTTACAAGAGCAGGGCGGGAGGGAGGGCCAGCTCGTTTTCTTCCCTCCAGAGGCTGGGCCCAGAACCCACATTCGCCATCCAAGTTTTTGCGTTTCTTTTTTCTTCGGGAAGCATCAGTCTGCGGCCACTTTTCAGGGTGCTAGATTCCCCGTGGGCCTTGGGCCGAGGCAGCTCCCCAGGACAGCTTAGGGGAGGGGTGCGCTGGGAGCGGGCAGGGAAGGAGCGCCCCCGCTTGGCCCCACCAGGCAGGCGGGCGCAGGCCCCGGAGCTGGCCCAGCAAGCCCAAGCCCCTCCCCTCCCAGCTAGGAATCATGGCTTCTGACTCCACCAAGAAGCTTTCTGTGCAAACTTTCCCAGCCTGCAAAGGGAGGAGAGAAGGCTAAGAGCCCAGGTACGGCCCCACGTCCTCTGGGGGCAGGGAAGGGGGCACTGGGCGGGAGATTTTACAGCCTGAAGCCCCAAGGACAAGGAGTAATAAAAAAGCTGGGTGGGGGTGGGGGTGGGGGGGCAGGGAGCGCCGCCGCCCTCAATCCCGGCGCTCCCGGGAGGCACTGCCCAGCCCACCATACAACCACTCCTTCCTTTGCCCCAGAGCCGGGTCAGCTTCCACAGCCGAGGGGAGCTGGGCAGGGCTCTAGGAGGGTTTGAAAGAGAACAGAAACAGCGCCCACAGGCCCTTGGACCTCCAGGGCCTCTGGCCTCCGCACTCAATCTGCTTTCCTAGGATGGGGGCCCACCTCGCAGCCCACCTCCGCGGGGACCCCCTCTTCCCTAAGGAGCAGTGGGGAGTGGGCGACCTACGGGGAGAATGACATATTGTCTGGGTTGGGCAAGGGAGAGGAAAATGGGGGGAGCCTGGGCTCCTCGGCTCTTTCCATTGGAGCCGCTACCTGCTGACGTGCTGAGGCTGGCCATGATTAGGGCGGCTCTGGAGGAGGAGAAAGGAAGGAGGGAGGAAGAGCAGGAAAAAGGGCGGGGGAGGGGAGAGGGGCCAGAACTGGACTCCTCAGCACCTACTGAATAACAAACAGCTCTCCCTCCAGCCCCCCAGCCCCCGCAAAGAAGTTGTCCGGACAGATAAGTGCCCAAGTGACCGGAATGGCCGAAGGCAAAAAGCACGCCCTGGGGCACTAGTAGCTCAGCTCCCCTTCCAGACCGGCGTCAGGACCAACCCCGCCCTGCGCCCGCTACCAACTCTGCCCACGGATCTACAGCTACGCCGGAGGGTGCGCGCCAACGGGGGATGCGCAGCAGTTTTCACAGCCCAGGAATTTCTAGCCTGGAAACGAAACGGGGGTTAATCTGTATTTGACCCGTTTTAATTGGAGGGCAATTTGCAACTCTCCCCCAGGGTCTCGCAGTTTGGGTACAAAAAAAAAAACCCCAACGAAAACTGATCCCTGGAACTGAGCCTAGTGCTTGGCTGAGGGGCAGGCAAAGTGCCTGCCTTCTCAGCTACGAAGGGCTCTGGATTTGTACAGCTGCTGCTACTGGACTATTTGCAATCAGCCCTGGAGAGCTCCACTTCTTTGGTCACCTTGTCCCAGGCCTGAGGCTTGGCCCCACACAAACCGAGGTGAGCACTGGTCTTCCCCTTTTCCACCGGCCCCTGGGTTTGTTTTGTTCTGTTCAGACCCTCCCAGTAGTAAGCTCTCATTTATGCTACTGGCCCCAAGTTACTTCAGTGTCAGAATCATGCAGTATTTGACTTTCTTTCTTCTTCCTTCCAGTAACCTTGAAGGAGTTCAAAAAGAATGTGATAGCTAATGGCAAGGTGCCAGTATGCTATGAGGTAGGGCCCTTGTCCCTGCAGAAGATGGCTGCAGAACTTTACTCTACCAGTGCTAATACCAACATCACAAACAGTAATTCCACTACCACTGCCACCACAGTCACTGCAGCCAGTACCAAGAATTGCTCCCTTCACCTCCATCAAACAGCCCAATCACCACCACCAGCACAAGTGCAAAATCTTAACAACAACTTCGAGAGTACCAACTGGCAGTCATTCTACCCCACTCTCCGAGAGAGGTAAGAAGCCAGATCAGATGTAGTTAGACTCTGGCAGACCTTACTTCTCACTGGGAAAATATTTTACTAGAAAAAACTGTCTAAAACTGGGGGAGAAACTGTAGCATAGAGCAGTGGTGTGATATCCATAGTAGCTTCACCACAATATGTGGTGGTTTCATCTGCAAAAAATGAGAATGGGATGAAGATGTTCTGGCTTTTCCCTTTAACTAGTTTGAAGGTCTAGTATCGGCCTCTGTCCAGGGTCATGTATCTTCCAGTGAGAAGGTTGAGAAAAATCACTGTATACTAAAATGTTTTTTAAAGTGTAGGCCTAAGCATTTTTTTCCTCTGCAATTTCCAGGAATGCAATGATGTTCAATAATGAACTCATGGCTGATGTACACTTTATCATTGGCCCTCTGGAGGCATCAAAGCGAGTTCCTGCTCATAAGGTTTGTAGACCTATTTCCCCCATGTGAAGTACTAGAGAAGACCTGGAACCTTTTAAAATGTAATTTCATATAATGTGAAATTGCTTCCATACATCTTAATTACCCCGAGCCACCAAAGCCAAATTTGCTTATATGGAGGTATTCACAGTTCTCTGTAGTCTTTCTTGACTAGTGAACTTAATTAGATTGAACACAGCTGTTTACCGGCAAGATGTTTTTCTTCACAGTATGTGCTGGCAGTTGGCAGCTCTGTCTTCTATGCCATGTTTTATGGCGATCTTGCAGAAGTCAAATCTGAAATCCATATACCTGATGTGGAGCCTGCAGCTTTTCTCATCCTGTTAAAGTAAGTCTTGCCTTGAAATTACAAAGTGGTTACAGGGACTTAGGCTGCATCGTCATCTATTACTGTATACTGATTGCTCAGTAGAGGAAAGGCTCTACACTAAGGACCTATTAAATCAATACTATTTATAAAACTGCCAGGTAAATCCACTATGAATAACAATTGACCTGGTAACTTGCTGATCTCACAAATTCTAAAAGGTTATCTTTTTTCTGGTGAATGTATACTCTGCTATTTAAAACTGAATTAACATTTAAATAGTATCATTTACTTAAATGTAGCCTTTAAAATAGTATATAAAACCTCCCCCACCCTACCAGTACTTTTTAAATCTGTTTTACTCTAGGTACATGTATAGTGATGAAATTGACCTGGAAGCTGACACTGTGCTTGCAACTCTCTATGCTGCCAAGAAGTATATTGTTCCGGCTTTAGCAAAAGCTTGTGTCCATTTTCTAGAGACTAGTTTAGAGGCGAAAAATGCTTGTGTTTTGCTCTCCCAGAGCAGACTCTTTGAGGAACCAGAACTAACCCAGCGTTGTTGGGAAGTGATTGATGCTCAAGCAGAGATGGCATTAAAGTCAGAAGGCTTTTGTGAAATAGATCAACAAACATTAGAGATTATCCTGAACAGGGAATCACTAAACACTAAGGAGGTAGTTATCTTTGAAGCTGTTCTGAACTGGGCAGAAGCTGAATGCAAAAGAGAAGGTTTGCCAATTACACCAAGAAATAAGAGGAAAGTATTGGGAAGGGTTTTATTTTTAGTACGAATTCCAACTATGACACTGGAGGAGTTTGCCAATGGTGCTGCTCAATCAGATATTCTAACCCTGGAAGAAACACGTAGCATATTCCTATGGTACACAGCTACCAAGAAACCACAGTTGGAGTTTCCCCTGACAAAAAGGAAAGGCCTTGCCCCTCAGAGATGCCACCGATTTCAGTCATCTGCGTATCGGAGCAATCAGTGGAGGTACCGTGGACGATGTGACAGCATCCAATTTGCAGTAGATAAGAGGATATTTATTGCAGGACTTGGGTTATATGGATCAAGCTGTGGGAAAGCTGAGTACAGTGTGAAAATTGAACTTAAACGGCTAAATGTTGTTCTTGCTCATAATCTGACCAAGTTCCTTTCAGATGGATCCAGTAATACATTTTCAGTCTGGTTTGAACATCCAGTTCAAATTGAACAAGACACATTTTACAATGTTAGTGCCATCTTAGATGGAAATGAACTTAGTTACTTTGGACAGGAGGGAATGACTGAAGTTCAGTGTGGAAAAGTGACATTTCAATTCCAGTGCTCATCAGACAGTACCAATGGCACTGGGGTCCAAGGAGGACAGATTCCAGAGCTTATTTTCTACGCATAAGACAGTTTATGAGGATTGTATTCCAAAACTGCTATGCACATGAAAGGGATTTGTTCAAAACCAGAAAATTCTACAGCTGTTTCATGTTCAGCTATTATATTACTCTTAAAATAGCAGCCTCTCAGACTAAGTGAAAGAATGCTCTTGGATTTAATCCTATTTTATTTATTCTATATGTAGACAACTAACTTGCAAATTATGGCTGATCTTGAAAAAAATGTTCTAAAATAGAGCTGTTTATGATCTTGTGAAATATAAAACATTTTTCTTTACCCTAAAAATCTCTGCATTCATTCATTTAAAAAAATTTCTTTGTGGTCCACGTCTAATTCCAAAGCATACAAATAACAAATTCAAATAAATCACTTATTCTAAATGGCCCCTGGGGTCCCCTCTAGCTCTCTATCAAAAAGATACAAAATCTTGCCCAACCATCATACTTTCATTTCTAATATGAAAGATGATGCTTTGATTTTCCAAAGTTATCTGGGTTGCTTTGATTTAAAGGAATGTAGAAGATTACAGGCTTTTATTACACTGAAAATCTCAGGTTCGTCTGCTGATATCCCTAGGCTTCCTTCTAAAGAAGAATCAGTTTTCTTTAGAAGAATCTACATCAAAATTAAAGTGGTACCCATTTGAACAGTAACATAGGAAGTACTATTGTGAATAATTTTAAAGACTTACTTAGAGCAGAGGTATCAAACACACATGGATTCCATGGAGTCTGGACAGAACCAGATTAAAATGTAATTGGGAAATATTCAACAAAATAAATTTTAAAATACAATAAAACATAGATAATGTAAATGTGTATAATATGTATATTACATATTATTTTATATATATACATATCATATATATATTATATTGTGTGTGTGTGTGTGTGTGTGTGTGTGTGTGTGTGTTGCATGATTTGTTCAGGATCACATAGCCAATATGTGTCTGAGACAGAACTTGAACAAAGTTCTTCCTAGCTTCTGGGCCTGCTCTCCATCCACATTGCCTCAATGATGGTACATTGCCAAATTTCAAACACAAATGAAAAACCGTAAACACAGCTGAAAAAAAAAACCATCCTCCTGAACCAATAGAATGGAGAAAAATCCCAAGTGTCATTTTTTAAAGATGTTAAGTCAACAACAATTTATTAAGGGCCTACTATGTGCTTTGCAACATACTAAGCAATGGGAATACAAACAAATGAAGTGTCTATAAAATAAACAGAAATGTATAACCAGTTAAAAATAATTCTACTACTTGTAATGTGGAAAATTCATTTCTATATAGAGTATATCTGTTCTTCTATGCCCACTTAAAAAGGTGGATCCTAAAAAAAAAATTGTTTTTAGTGCCCTTCTTTGCACTACTAATCTTGTTGCTTCTGTCACTTAGAAAATTTAAAATTAACTAATTATAATAATGATAGTGTAGATAGTTGGCAATATTAATCCTATAGTTAAAATGTTTTGATAAGTGATATTGAGAGTTTGCTATGCATATATTCATATTAAATTAAAATCTGGTTTCCAAAATTCTCAATCTGTTACCTTTCATGCTATTTTGTATTGTCATGCACTTCACTCATTTTGGAAAGATACTGTCATGGTCCCTTGATGTATACTGCCTGATTCAGAAAACTTTAACAAAGGATTGCAGAGGCCACTGAGTCCAAACATATCGAATTTAATAGATGTCAATATCTGTGGTCCCTCCTAGGCTGTGGGATGATGGATAGCCTAGAGGGCTCATGAAATCTGCCCACTGATGTCTCAGTTCTTTGAATATACCCATGCCATAGCCACTTCCAGTAACAGCTTTTCTGGGGTCTTGCTGAAATCCACCTCTCTGATGCCCTCAGCTCTATCTTCTGGTTACTATTCCTTCCCCTCATTCCTATTCCTCCCAGTTATACCTCAGTCTCACCACTCTGTATCCTTCTACAGGCTCCCACATACCACCATTTCAGAAAAGGTATATGTAAAGTACTATCAGAAGTTATTGGACAGGTAGAAGGCACTATGGTAACAAGGAAAGTGCTAGATTTGGAATCTGAGAACTTGAGTTCAAATACACACTCTGCTACCTATGTAACTTTATATAAGTGATTTCATTACTCTGAGCCTGATCTGTAAAATGAAGGGATTGTATTACATGATTTTCAAGATGCCTTCTAGTCTAAAATCTACGCAGATTAGCAAATTTTATCTTTCTACATAGATGAGGATTGAAAATCAAAATGTAAGCAATTTGTTTGCCTGTTTTGCACTAAACATTAGGCAACTAATCATAAACAATCTTCTATAGAGAGTTCTTATTTCTGTGACATTAGACTCCTGATCTCTTTCCTTAGTAGCTAGACATATGGCGATCCTTATCTAAGTAAAATGATAGCTCTGACTGCAACATTAAGTTGGTGTTAATAACTCTGAGTGCGTAATCTATGGTTTGCCCAATGGAGGCCTAAGTATGTAATTTATGAACAATTGTGTCAGAGATAATGTTGGCAGAAAAATTAAAGGGCATAGATAATTCTCAAATGAAGAGTTAAGGTAAAACTACCTCTAGTTTCCTTCCCAATAACTAAGTGATATAGACCTCCTCTGATATAAACAGATTCTAGAATACACACACACACACACACACACACACACAGATGAGAGCTTCCAAGAGAATGACTAATTAAAAGTGGTGCCAGTAGCAACATTCATCTGAAAAAATATGAGTTGGGTTTGAGTGGGAAAGGACTCCACAACCTTCTATTCAAGAGAGTAACCACAGAAAATTTTATATAGCATGAGAGTTTCTAAGATATGCATCTTCCCTACATGTTGCCTTTTGTCTTCAAAGGGAATGATCATCTTCCAAAACCCACATCTGAGGTAGTAGCCTTGAACAATACTCAAATTTCTCTGCCCAAAGTAGGTCTTAGTCATGATGGGCTCTTTACAATTTTACAAAATTTCCTTACCTGGGAAATCTCTGGATTTTCAAGCACTCCTTCCCTACCCCTTCTATTTCTTCAAAGACCATGGCACTTTATTCTCTGGCTTCAAAAGAACCTGTACTCTTTTAAAAAACAAGCACTGTCCAAATACTCAGACAACAAAAACATACCTATTGCTGGAGCATTGATGCAGAGTTCTCTGGCCAAAAGAAGAAATGTTTTCCCCAGCACATAAACATTCACCTATTAAAACAAACCCAAAACTTGGAGTTTATATTTTTAATGTTAATATTTTTGAAAGATATTCCACTATAAAATAAAAACAAAAACTATAACTCTGATAGCAACAATAAAATCTTTATTTTAAATGGCAAATATGTATATATAGCTTGTAAAGTACTTTGATATAAATTCTCTTGATTTTCACCAGTTCCAGTCTATTTTTCCAACCATATCTCACTCTCATCCCCATAAGTATTCATATTTGAACTACATCGGACTACCAGCTATCCTTTACCAACATGCACTTCTCTTGCCTCCATGTACCCATACAGACACTTGAAATGTTCCCTTAGCATCTCTACCTACTGAAATTTTTCTTTCTTAATGGCCTGTGATAGCTACCACCTTCAAAAAGTTGTTCCTAACCCCCTGAGCTGAAAGTGTTCTTTTCTTCCTTGCATCTTCCTAGAATATTTTTTCTTTGCCCTTGTCACACTTACCTTGTGTATTTATTTTTGTTCATTATATTTCCCTATAGTACTCTAAGTTTCAGCTTGAAACCCTTGTCTCCTTTCCCATCTTCTCCCCTGCTCCTCTTCTCACATCACCAAGATGTCTTCTACCACTATCTCCTTCATGCCTACCTCAGAGGAAGAGGTGGCCCCTCTTGCCAAGGCAAATCCCTTTATGTGCACAAGTGATCCCATTCCAACCCATGGATTGCCTCTCTATCATGCTGCCTCTCACATATTTAGTTTCTGTCTACTGGTTCTTTCCCTGCTACCCACAAACATGCCCGTATCTCTCCCATCAAAAACCCTCACTTGATTGATGCATCCCTATTATCATCCCATGTCTAACCTTCCTTTTGTGGGCTAAAGAAATTGAGAAGTCTATCGATTGTAGGTGCCTTCAACTTCCTTGACTTTCACTCTCTTAACTCTCTGTAGTTAGGTTTTAAAACTCAACATTCAACTAAAACTAGTCTCTCCAAAGTTACTAATCTTTTAATTGCCAAATCTAATGTCATTTTCTCCATCTCAATGACGGAGATGGTTTCAGAGAAACCTGGGTAGACTTTTATGAACCTATACAGAATGAAGTGAATAGAAGGAAAACAAGCTGGTCAGTGACACCATGGAGGCAAGGAGAAGATTTAGGAACTCTAATGACCGTAATGATCAAACTTGATTCTAGAAAACTAATTACAAGGAAATAATATATTCATGTATATATATGTATAAAAGAGAGGAGATATACATACATTTATGTATATGTGTTTATATACCTACACATACTTTTTTTAAGACACAGTCAATGCGGAAATTTGTTTTCCTTGACTATATAAATTTCTAACAACAGTTTTATTTTTCTTTCATTCTCAATTGAGGGGTAGGGGAATAGCAGGGAGAAAGAGTAGATTTTTGCTGATTGGAAAGAAAAAAATTTACAAGGGATCTTTTAATTTCCAAATCTAATGGCCTTCATCCTGCTTGTTCTTTTGCAGCCTTTGATGCTGGTGATCACCCTCTTCTCTGATTCTCTGTTCTTTCTAGATTTTTTAGGACACTGCCCTCTCCTGGTCCTTCTCCTACCTACTCTATCTCCTACCATTTCTTCTTAGTCTCCTTTGCTGGATCTTTATTCAGGTCATACCCACTTCCCATGGTGTCCCCTAGGGCTCTGTCCAGAACTTCTCTTCTCCCTCTATGCTATTTCACTTGATCTCATCAGCTCCTAAAGATTCAATTATCAGCTCTATATTGATGGTTCTCAAAACTACACAGATCAAAACCTCTCTGCTGACCTCTAGCGTCTCCTTTTCAATTGCCTTTCAGACATTTCAACCTTGAAGGCCTGTGGACAACCTTGAACTCACTATGTCCAAAACCTTTTTTCTTTCAGACTTCAACGTTAATTTTGAGGGTAGCACTAGTTATTCCAGTTATCCAGGCTCACAATCTAGATGTCATCTTGAAATCCTCACTCTCACCCTCTCTATCCAATCTATTGCCAAGGATTGTCCCATTTTAATTTTTGTAACATCGCTTTCATATGTTCCCTTTTTTCTCTTCTGACATTGTAACCATTGTTCCCTTTTTTCTTTTCTGACATTGTAACCATTGTAACCTTTGGTGCACGTCCTCATTACCTCAAGCCTGGACTACTGAAAAAGCTTCTGGTTGGGCTCCCTGCCTCAAGTCTTTCCTCATTACAATCCATTCTTTATTCAGCTGTTAAAGTGCCTGGCAATGAACTTCCTACCCAATAAACTGCAATTTCTCCTTATCACCTCTAGGATCAAATATAAAATCTTCTCTTTGATATTTAAAACCCTAGACACATCCCCTCCGCTTCCCATTTCTGTCTGCTTCCATATAATCTGTGACCCAGTGCTACTAACCTCTTTGATATTCCTCAAACAACACATTCCACTCCTAATTCTGGACATTTTCGCTGCCTTTTATCCAGTCATGGAATTTTCTCCATCCCCATCTCTGCATGGCTTCCTGCATAACTAAACTGTCACCCTCTATAGGAAGTTTTCCCCAATCACTCTTAATTCCAGTGCTTTCCCTCTGTTGAATATTTCCAATTTATTTTGTACATAGCTTATTTGTACATAGTTGTCTGCATGTTGTCTCCCCCATTAGACTATGAGCTCCCTAAATGCAAGGACTGTCTTTCTTTGTTTCCCCCAAGCTTAGTTCAGAATAGGAACTCTAAGTTCTTTAAGGAAAACAGACTATATTGTTTTTCAATTCTGCAACTCCATTTTTAGGTACTGAGTTTTATATCTAGTGAACATTTAATGTTTTCAATTTGTTGGCTTGAAAAAATGTATTTCCATTTTGCAGATGAAGAGAATTAAGCTCACAAGAATCATGTAAATTGACCAGGGTTATCTATTAGGGTTGGAACTAAGGTATTTAGTCGACTCCAAGGGCAAAGCTCTTTCTATCACACCACAGTCTGTTCAATAATCAAGTTTGCTTAAAAGGGAAATTATAGCTGAAGAACATGAAGAAAAAGAAAAGTACATGTCAGATTATCTCCAGTCATCATGCAATATAAGTATTAATATAGAGGTCATCAGCTACACACAGAAATCTGCCCATTTATAGAAACTAGAAAAAAAAAATCTGTCCCTTTGTTTCTTTTCCCAATGCTACTGGTTCTATATCATGCACTATATTACTTGTCACCTGGACTGTTTGCAATAGCTTTATTCAAGCTAGTATTCTTACTTCTCCATACTCATCCTTCCTAGACACAAGCCATGAGGTCCAACTTCCTAAAGCCCAGAGCAGACCATGTTTCATGTAACTCCTCTCCCCTACACCCATTCAAACAGTTTTAATACATTATAAAATCAAGAATTTCCTTATTTAAGGTCATTTGATTCTATCTGCAGCTGAATAGGAATTCTACATTCTGAAAAGATGGTTAATCCTAAATCCAATGTTCTACTATACTATAGTACTGCATATAAATAGCATACCTATTTACAAAAAAGGCTCACTGGTTATCCAGGACCTTAACTCTAAAAATACTTTTATCTTAAAACATCTTTCTCATTCCTTCTGTCCTTTTATACTCATTCCCTCCAGAAGACAATATATATCTAGCCACCATCATCCAGTAAAGAGTACATTCTTCCCATGCTACTAACACTGTAGGTCAGGAGGAAGAGAAGACATAGTTTTTACTCCTCACTGGCCTCTTCCAGACCATTCCTCTGTCACTTTCAATCAGGAATCCCCCTCCTCCTTTGAGGTTCACTCAGCATGCCTATATCACCCTGTCTTAATCTAATCAATCAAACAACAAGTATCTATTAAGTATTCACTGTGTGCCAGGCATTGTGCTATACAAAGGGAATGCAAAGGTCATTCTCCCTTTTTCAAGAAGTCAAGCATCTATCTCAGCCATCTCAATCCTTGCATGTATGTTCTAGGACACAGTACAAAGTCCTTTTTAGGGGCGTGGGGGGAGGAAGGATTATATAATAATTACTTCTAAAGTCTTGCCTTTTGCCAAGTCTTTCATTAATTACTACCACTACAATACAGTGATGAATACAGAGAAGTATGGAAAGACATTCAAACTGATGCAAAGTGAAGTGAGCCGAATCATGAAGACAAGATACACAATGTAAATGGAAAGAATGATAGCAACAACAAAACAACTGAAAGTGAATACTTCACTGTTTTTTTAATTTTGTGGAAAATTCTTTCATATAATATTATGAGGGAAATCTCTCTGAGAAGGAATGAGGGTAAATGCATAGAAAATACATGATGTAAAAACCAGATATCAATAAAATTTTATTTTTAAAAGCACTAACATATAAACTGACCTTGAGATATATCTAGTTTAGAAAAAAAGGTATTAAAAATCAATATGTAATCCTCAAAAAGGTATAATTCTGTTTATTTAGCTTTCATTTCTAGACCTTTAAGAGATACAGCATCACCCAGAACTTCTATCCAATGGCCTTAGTAGGAAAACTGATTCAGAACTTGGTCTGAACTGTAGTACTATTTCCATGAGCCTGAGTAACCTTTCAATAAATCATTGGTTCTACTGGATTTGCCACTGAGTCACTGTGATGTTTTTTGTTTTGTATTTATTGGCTTATCTCATGCCTAAACAAAATTCAGTTTCATCCCAAACACAGAACCCTTCATGAAAGTCTTCAGAAAAGTTGTGTGTTCCCTCTGGTTTTATAGGCCACGTTTATATGTAACAAAAAGTATCCTTGCCACACCTTTCCTGACACTTTGCTGTTCTGGAAGTCATGTCTCCATGAGGAACCCAAGGCTTCTGGATGGTAGACAGAACAGCTCCTCAGCTTTACATTTAAAGTCTTTGAGTCTGGTTCCATTTTACGTTTCTTGTTCATATCCCACATTCCAGACAAAGTGTCCTAGTTGCTATTTCTCTAAGTTGGCACTTCATCGGCTGTCTCTGTATCATAGCAGGGACTATCCTCCATGCTTTCTCCTCCTCATTTCTATCTCTTAGAATCCTTAGTTTCCTTCATGGTTTAACTCATTTGCCACCTCTTCCATCCAGGCTTTCTTGATTTCCTCTAGTTATTAGTGCTCTCTCTCAGCAAATCAACTTACATTTATATATTTGAATGTCTCATCATCCTGAATTCTAAAAGTGTCATCCATGAGTGCTATTTCTTTCTCATATGCTACTGAATGAAGCTGGAGAAAACCATGAAATCATGCTGACTGGGTCCACTAAAAATGTATTACATAATTTCAACTGTACCCTAACTGCAGCAAGGGGATCTTTTTATACCTAATAAATTCACTATGTTCACCATTATGTCTTTCTTTAAAAAAAATAGGTTTTTTTTTAAAGTTTTCCTTCCCCAAAGTATCCCCTTCCTTCCCAGAGAGCCTTAAAACCTTCCCATCCATGTCTTAAAACCTTCTTATTCCTCTTCAAATCTCCCATATCCTTTCCAACTGAGAACCCTGCCTTGTATGTCGCTAAAAAAAACTGAAACCATTTCCCATCAGGCTCTCTCTCTTGACCCTCCTCTTCAGTTCATATCATTCAGACATCTTCCTTTACTTTTACAAGAAGAGTTGGAGCTTTTTTCCAAGGCCTAGTCCAATCCATCACTGACCCCATGTACTCCTATCTTTTCCATCAGATTGCCTCCATTGATTCCTTTTCTGCTGCTGCTGCCTATGAATGCACTCATTCTTAAAGTCCTACCTTTTCAGTCTTCTTACACCTTATTCTATATCTACATACTTTTTAATACAGTGATTTTTGGCTTCCTGCATATTCTTCACATAAGATACTCCATATCTCCTAACTCTAGGAATTTTCATCACTGTCACCCCTATACCCTTGTCTGGAATTCTCTCCTGCCTCATTTCCTTCTAGCTTCTCTGACTTTCTTCTCGTGCCAGGTAAAATCCTACCTGTAAGAAGACTTTCCCAAAGTCCCTTAATGCTAGTGTCTTCTCAAAATTATTTCCAGTTTTTCCTGACTTTATCTTGCTTGTACATAGTTGTTGGCATTTTTATCTCTTCCATTAGACTGTAAATTTCTTGAAAGACAGGATTTTATTGGGCATTTTCCCCCCTTTGAATTTCCAATGAGTAGCATAGTGCCAGCCACGTGGTAGGAATACCTAATAAATGCTTGTTAACTTGACTTTGTTACCTAATTCTTTGGTTTCTGAATCACTGAATGGCTTTTAGAGGCAATGTAGCATAATGTATATTGTGCTGGATTTGGAGTTGTGAAGATTAAGACTCAAACCCTGAGTCTTTAGCTATAACATCTCTAAATAGCAGTTTCCTCATTTGTATAATGAGAATGATATAGTCACACTTAAAAGAGTTATTCTGAGAATCAAAATAGATAATATATGAAACCACCTTGCAAACCTGAAAGTTATTTGTCACTGCCACTTCTAGTGTCTCCCTCTACTACCATCACTCAGTAATATCCCTCCTTTAAGCTATCTAAATTTAACAACAAATCCAGAGGCTGGTGGCCATTATCTACCAAATCAACATTCACCTTTCTCAATGAGTTTGGCATCCAGTTCACAGTCCATTGCTTTAACTACTTTAATCCTACTCTTTTACTCCACCATAGCTAAGCACAGAGGATGACATCCTTGACTATACCATCACCCACAAATATTACACTTCCTTGTTCATAACCTCTAAAATTCCTTTAATTGATAATAATCTTTTTCTAATTCAATCTTTCTTTGTGTCTTACAACACTGAGCCCTGCTTGGTGCTCACTTACACCTCTAATTCCTCTATCCCTCAGCCTAAATTCTCTTCCATTCTCAATCCTGAGCCCACAAATCAATTCAACTCCATAGTATCCTCTCTGGGCAGCTGGGTGATGCAGTGTATAGAGTGCTATAATTCATCTTCCTGAGTTCAAATCTGGCTTCAGACACTTACCAGCTATGTAAGCCTAGGCAAGACACTTATCCCTGTTTGCCTCAATTTCCTCATCTGTACAATGAGCTGGAGAAGAAAACAGCAAACTACTCCAGTATCTTTGCCAAGAAAAACTCAAATGGTTAACCTCAGATTCACAAAGAATCAGACACAACTGAAAACAAATGAACAATGAAAGTATCTTCTCTGCTTTGTTCTTTAGTCCCTTGTAACCTTGTTATAATGACCATCATATTTCCATAAATCTCAAACCTAGATTACTGACATCTATCTCCCTTGCTCCTATTCAAGTCCTGCTGAACAGAGGTAAAGGAAGTATAGAACTGTGATGACTAGGTTCACTACAAATTTATGGCACCTAATCTGAACTGGGCCATCACAACTGCAAGACATTCTTTTTCCAAAGCAATTGTTCCAATTGTTTCCACAGCAAGTGTTCCAAATTTCTTCTTTCACAACTCTTTAAATATATTAAAAACATTCATTTTAAATTCTCTAACAATATCCAGAAATAATATTTCTCTGGTCTAAAAACTCCTTTCCCACAATTCCCTATTTGAAATGAGGACAAACAAGGTATTTCTTCAGGAAATGGTTTAAGGGTAGTAATAGTAACTAAAATTCAGAGGAAAGAGTATCTGTAGATTGGGCTCTGGACACACCTAAAGGCCATCTTCTCTTTGTCCATCCCCTAAAGCAGTTAGTCCTAAGGTTTATTCTTTACATGAAAAAGAACTAAGATACAGATCAGAGAGAGGAATGCCATTTATTCTTGGAGGGGAGTGATCCAGGAATGAATGAGATGGTTCTTTTGTTATTTAACTATTCTGAAATGTTATCTTCAAATTGGAATGTTACATATAGTGATCTTTTATCCCTTCAGTATTCATATAAATTGTCTTGGGAAGAGAGAACAAGTCCGAAGGCACGGGGAAACTATGTAATTTAATTTGGGGAGAGAGAAATGTTTAGATGTTAATGTTAAAATTAAAGAAAATTCTTTGTAACTGATGTACATAAAACCTCAAACACAGTATCAGTATTTTTTCTCATCCATTTGACCCCAACCTTAAAGTTGAGGACCTTGCATCATACTTAAACATCCCCCCGCCATGCCCCCAAAATTGAAACTTTCATTAGAGCTCCCTTCTCCTCTCATATTGTATCAAGACCCCTGTACAAGAGCTCTAATACTCCTCCCTTCCCCAATTCTCCAGAAAACTGTCCCCATTACCATTCCTCCCTGCATCTCTAATTTTCACTCTCTCACTAGCTAATCTCTCCTTCTTGGCTGCCTACAAACACATTTAAATCTCCCTCATCTTAAAAAAAAATAAAAGAACTTAAACTAGATCTTACCTTACCAACCTATTATCATCCTATTTATTTACTCCCTTTCTCAACTAAACTCCTTGAAAAAAGCCAGCAATATTTGGTGCCTCCACTTTCTCTCCTGCAAACTCTCACATTGAAATCTGGTTTTTGACTTCAGCATTCAACTGAAACTGCTTTTGGAGTTACCAGTGTTAAAATTTTTAAAAATTATATATTTTTTTATAACTGGCAGAAATCCATGTCTCTTATTCTCATCTTAAATGTACCTCTCCTCCCCCCAAGGAAAATGAAAGAAAAACAAGTCATGTTTCAGACATACATGGTAAAAAAAAAAAATCTGGAAAATATGGCTGGCCACATCCAAAAATATCTCATTCTGCAGTGAGTGCTTTACCTCTGGTGGGTAGCATGTTTCATCATTAGTCCTGTGGAAAAATGGTTGGTCATTGCACTGAACACAGTATCTAATTCTTTCAAAGTTTTATCTTTAATATGTTATTCTCACTATGTATATTGTTTTGGTTCTATTTCCTTCATTCTGTATCAGTTCACACAAGTCTTCCCAAGCCTTTCTGAAACTATCCCCTTCATTTAATAGTATTCAATTACATGTATATACTATAACTTGTTCAGGCATTTTCCAATTTATGAGCACCCCCTCAGATTCTCATTCTTTGCCTCCTCAAAAAGAATTACAAATATTTTTGTACATTCTTGTTTAAGGATGTACTCACTTACGCTTAGGACTAATTTCTCCCTTTTATATGCACTCCTCTCTTAACTTCCCATCTCCCTTTCCTCTCCTGTTTTCTTGTTAAGTGAAATGTATTTATCTATGTATATATTATTCTTTCCTCCTTTTAATCAGTTCAAATAAAAGTGAGGTTCTGGTGTCAGATGATCGTTCCCCACCCTTCTTTGTCTACTAAAGTTGTATACTACACACACACACACACACACACACACTATGCAGATGTCTACTATAACCTCGAATTATGTAAGAAACTTCTCCCTAACCTTTTTTCTCCAGCCCCCTCTTCCACAAACCCTCCTGTATATCCTTCTTCCTTTCTTTCCACTCTTCTCTTAAGATGAACAACATATAACAGAAAATGCCTAGGCCTTTTTTAATTAGACTCTTATGACCTGGATGATTTCAGGGTTCAGAGGGGACATATGTATCACCTTCCAATATTAGAATATAAGCAATTTATCTTCTAGTTCTTTATCATTACAAATATGTGTTTACCTTTTTATGTTTCTCTTAATGCCTTGTTGTGTTTATCTTAAAACTGCCAAGTTTGTACACAGCTCTGGTCTTTTCACAATGCTTGGAAGTCCATTTTTCTCCCCTGAGGAATTACACTCAGTTTTTCTAGGTAAGTTATTCTTGCTTTTAAGTTTATAATCACTGCCTTCAGGAACATCACGTTCCAAGCCCTGTACCCCTGTCAGAGTGGTCATTGCTAAATCCTGTGTAATCCTGACAACGGCTCCTCTATATTTTAATTCCTACCTGCTTGTAGTGTTTTTTACCTTTGAATTGGAGGCACTGGATGTTGGCTATAATGTTCCTAGGAGACTTCATTTGGGAATTTCTTTCAGGAGGTGACCAATTGTGGTCTATTTCTACTTTGTTGTCTGGTTCTAGAGTTCTGAACTGTTTTCTTTTAAGATTTCTTGAAATATGATGCCTAAGCTCTTTTTGTGATCATGGCATTTGGGCAGCCCAGTGATTTTTAAATTTTTTTCTCCTCATTTTCTAGGTTACTTGTTTTGGCTAGGAAACAGCTTATATTTTCTTCTACTTTTCTCATTCTTTTGACTTTGTCAATATTTCCTGCTGTCTAGTGGAAAAATTGTCTTTTATTTGGTTCACTGTAATTTTCAGAAACTTTCTTTAGATCTCTTGTGCCCAAACTATTAATTTCCCTTTTAATTCTTTCTTTTATAGCTCTCATTTCTTTCCTAATTCTTTCTCAAGAGCTCTCATTTTGCTGATAAAAAGTTTAAATTCTTTTTGAAAGCCAACTCTTCTTAGAAATCTACTTAAACTTGTGTCCAAGTTTTGTTGTTTTCTGTGGCTTTGCTTGTAGATGTTTTGGAGTCATTCTGTTCTTCTGGATTTGTGTCTTCAGTGCCCCATCACCATAACAGTTTTTTCTGGTGGGATTCTTTGTTTTATTTGTTCCTTCTTTAAGCCTACTTCCTGATTTTGGACTTGATATCAGGCCTTGGTTCTACACACTTCTAAAGGAAATTCCTGAGGTGGACCTGCTGCTACTTTCTTGGGGTACTGAGTATCGTGCTAGTCCAGGACTTTAGGAACAACTCTAGTTGAGGACGTGAAGGTCTTCTGTGCCCCCAAAACGGTCTGATCCAGGTCACAATCTGATTGTTGTCACCTCAGTCTGACCTTTTTAAGTTTCTGATATGGGTTTGGGTCTGAGGAACATTAGACTGCTGTAGGACTCAGCCCCTGGCACCCAGAGGGAATTTTCTGCTGAGGAACCAGCAGACAGAACCAGTGACAGAATTCCTCTACAGGCTTCAGATTGGGATAAAGGTGAAACTGAAACCTAATTCTCTTCCAAGGATGTTTTAAGTCATACCACTGCTGCTTTTGCGGAATTTATTCCTTCTCAGGAAGGCCCTGCCTGCTACACCTGGTTTCTCATCCCTTCCTCAATCTGTTAGAGACCAAGTGGCCAGTTAGCATCTGTTTTGTCACAGTGAGTCAATATGGGTCTAAGAGTACCCAGTATGGGTCTGGGACACCTTCTTGCCCCAGTTCACAGCCTCTTCGTGGTCACCTATATGCTCCTCACACAATGTCCCCAAACTTTTGTGTGTATCTCCCAATACTAGCCTGTGCTGGAAAAATAATTCACTGCAACTTTTCTTGGATTTCTCCATCAGGATTCAGTCAGATGTTTTTTAGGCTTGTTTCTAGGAGGATGTTGGTGAGGAGGGATGCCTCAATGTACTACTTGCTGCTAAACCACCATCTTGGCTCCACAAATGGAACACTTATTGTAATTTAATGGCCTTTCTCAATTTTTGATCCTTCTTGACCTCCCTGCAGAATTATACTATTGCCCACTCTTGAATATTTCTTTTCTCTAGGTTTTTTTAATAATGCTTCCTTTTGGTTCCTCTTCCACATATCTGACAATTCCCTTTTCAGTCTCCTTTGTTAGCAATTCATCTATGTGATATCCACCAACTGTGGTTGTCTGCAAAGGCCCTCTTTATTTTCACTCTATTTTGTTCCATACATTATCATAGAGGATCAGATGATTCCCAAATCTATATATCCAGTCTCACTCTCCTTCCTCCATGACCAGCTTCCTCTTAGACATTTCAAATTGGATGTCTCATAAGCCTCTCAAATACAACATTTTCAAACTAAGACTCATTATTTTTCCCTCACAACCCGTACTATAAAGGGAACCAACACCTTCCCTATCACCTGGGTTTACAACCTCAGGGTTACCTCTCTACTCAAATACACACTACCCTAATTCAAGCCTTCATCACCTCTTGCCTGGAATAGCTTTCTAAGTGATATTCCAATCTCAGGTCTAGCCCCATGTCACTGAATTCTCCATTGTTGTTTTGCTAAAGGATAAAGTTGATTGTGTCACTATTCCACTGAAAAATGTTCACTGATTCCAGATTACATCAAAAATAAAGTATGTAGCTCTTTGTTAGTATTTAAAGCTCTTTACAATTTAGCTTTTTCCTATTTTTCTAGATTTCTTATATTTTACTCTCATCTGCATACTAATGTAATCCAGTCATACTGGCATACTTGCTATTCGAAACACAATACTCTATTTTGAATTCTTATAACTTTGTACTGGCTGTTCCCTATGCCCGGAATGCTCTATTTCTTAGAATTTCTGGCTTCCTTCAAAATACAGCTCAAGAAACAATTTCTACAGTTGGCCTTTTCTAAACCTCCTACTGCTAGTACCATTCCTTCCAAGGTTACCTATGCTCTATCCCTTCCCCACCTCTATCATACGATAGTTTGTAATATCTATGTATATATATCTTCTGCATGTACTAATTATTTACATTTCGTTTACACACTGGAATGTAAGCTCATGGAAGGAAGGAACTATTTGCCTTTCTTTGCATCCCTAGACTTAGCACAGTTCCTGGCACTTAAGTCTGTTGATTGACTAATTCTACAAATATTATAACCTCAATAATAAAGGTACATAAAGATATTTTTGGAGCAAAAATTAACAGCACAGTTGCCTAAGCAACAAGCAAGATACTCAATACTACAGTTTCTACCCTTTTTAGAGAAAATCCATGTGAACCTAGTGAGTGCAGCTATATTTCCTATTTTTGCCATTCCAAAACTGAATATAAAACTCAGATTTTAAGGACCAAACAATTAAGCATTATTTTTTCCACATTTATTGGAAAATTACTTGAGTTGAAAGGAAGTGCTGCTTTAATTCAAGAGAGAATCTCAGAGCAATGTAAAGTATGTGAAGTCAAAATTCATTGGATTATCACCATATCAGGAGATTATTTTTAGCTATTTGATCAGTAGCTTTCTGAGAGATTCCATTCACACAACCAATGGAAGGCCCAAAATAACCTGCACCATCTGACTGATATAACATAAAACAATTACTGTTACCAGGTGCAAGTACGTTAATGTTCTCCAGACTGTGTATACACAACTGTTCATCGTTTTATCAAAAGAGGGAAGGGAAGGAAAGAAAGGATAAAGAATTACATGCTGCCTACTAAATGCCAGGCACTGTCACCCATTTTTTCCTTATCACTTGAAAGCACTTTTCTCCAGGACAATAATAATAGCCCTTTAAACTTTGCCAAACACTCCCCAAAGTTGCCTCACTGGATCCTCACAGCAGCTCGGGAAGGTACAGTCATTATCATCCCCATTTTACTGATGACGAAACTGAGACTGAAAGTAGACAGGGGCACTCATACAGCTGGTAAGTGGTGGGGTAGTAGGATTGGAACTCAGGTCTTCTGGCTTCAACTTCAGCGCTTTATCTACTATAACATCTAGCTACCTACGGATAAATGTAAATGTACAAATTAATTCATATTTTGTTCTTTTAAAAGAGAATATCCTCATTTTAAAGCCCCAATTTAGAACAAAAGTCTATTGAGGTTTCTCACTTCTTTTGTTTCCAAAGGATGAAGAGTCAGACACTTTGCTGAACGCAGTTACGTTATGGCAAATCAAACTAGCTGTTTCTTCAAAATTCCCTATTTCCTCTTCTCAGTCCCCCAAGTTCATAATATCCAAGCATTTCCTGACTCTTCCTTATCTCTGATTCCTTATATTTAACTGGTTGCCAATTCTTGTCACTTCTACCTCCACAACATCTCTCCCTTCCCTCCTATCTCCCCGAAATAACTCATTTCCTACTTCAGGCCCTCATCATCATTTGCCAAAAGTATTAAAACATCTTTCTAAATTGGCAGCCTCTCCTGTTACCAATCAATCTGCTGTTTAATCTAGCCTCTACCAAGCTGCCCAAAATAATCTTCCAACAACTTGATCTGATCATAGCATTACTCTACCCAAAAATCTTCAGTTACTCCATAGTGTTTCTAGAATAAATTAACTTTTCAGCCTGGGCTTTCAGAGTCATCCTTAATCTCATACCCACCAACCATTCCACACTTATTCAACAAGTTTATAGTAAGTGTTTACCAGATGTCAAACATTAAGTAAGGTGGATACAAAATTTAAAAAAAAAATTTCCATCAATCAAGCAGCATACATTCTAGTAGGAGAAACAATATATAAATAACTAAGCTACAAGTACAGTAGATCTGCAAGAGAAAGTATTAGCTGGGGGGAGACCAGAATAGGTCTCCCAAAAGTGTACTTTGAGCTTGAAGTAATCCAGGTAAACTAAGAGGCAAAAGAGACAGGGTAGAGCATTTCAGGGAACAAGGTCATAGGTTATAAACACATGGATGGAGTGTTTGAGGGCTAGTGTAGATTAGCTATAGAATATACAGATCTTCAAGAACTTTTAATTCCAGGCAAGAGTCAACAAGCTGTTCCTCCAGCTCAACATGCCACCTCCAAGTTTTTGCACAGGTTATTTCCCATTCCTGGAATACATTTTCTTTTCTCAGAAACAACAGATTCTTTCGAAGATCACCTCTGGTGCAACTTTCTATTAAAAAAAACCTTTCCTGATTTTCCTTAGTATTCTTAGTATTATATTAGTATATCTTAGTATTCTTACCTTCCTGAAATTATTTTCTATTTACTTACTATCTGTAACAGTGTTATTACCCAACCCACCAAAGAGCCTTTAAGTTTAATTTTTGTGTTTGTATCCCCAGCTCTTTACAGAGTACTTTATGTATAACAGATGCTTAACCATTATAAAATTAAGTTGAAGGATGGAAGTTCTTCACTTGATTAGAGACTGAAATTTTAAAGGTCTTCCAATTTATCCAAATTGTTCTTCCCCGGCCAGTACAAAGAGAAAATGAGGCAAGCCCTCTACTAAATGACATGCCATGCATTAGCAGTGCTTGTCTGCATTCACTATCTAGTAAGAGGAAAGGAGGGTTAAGAAAAAAATCTTACCTGTAGAAGGTCACTGAGGTCAAGTAACATATCTGTGGGAAAAGTCAAGGAAACAGACTTTTCAGCTGAAGAACTAAGAAAACAGGATATGTAATATCCAAAATAACGTACAGAAAAAAAGCAGTAATACAATTGGCCCCACAAGATTGACGACAAAACACCCAGGAAGCAAGTGTCACTAGATAAAAGAGTATGTATCAGGGAATAGGGTATATAGGATAGGTTATGAAGGGCTTTGAATGCCAAACAGAACACTCTGCATTTGAACCTGGAGGCAATAGAAAGCCATTAGAGTTTATTAGGATGAGGGGGTTAGGGTTAACTTGATCAGACCTGCATTTTAGGAAAATCACTTTATAAAGACCATTGAATTTTGCAACTAAGAGATCACCGGTGGCTTTGGAGGAGCAGTTTTAGTGGACTGTGGATGTATCTATCAGATCATTTTTTCAAGTTTAGTTAAAAAGGGAAGGAGAGAAACAGGATAATAATTATCAGAGGTGGAATGATCATAAGAAAGTTGTTTTTGTTTTTTTTTTCCAAGAGAGGAGAAATAGGCATGCTTGTAAGCAGTAGGAAATAAGCCGGAAGAGGAGACTGAAAATAAGTGAAAGTAACACCAATGTGATACCTATAGCAGCTGCTATGAATATGCATGTATATTTCCAGGGTAAATTCACAAAATATAAATAATTCTCATCCTCAAAAGTAAAACCAAAATATTTATTCAGATACTAGAAAGCCAATTCCACCATAGTAAGAAAGAAATTTACACATATCACCAATCCAGAGAGCACCAACATCTCCAAGTCGTTCCTCTGTTACGCTTCCCCATAAGCAAGCTCCCCTATGCAAAATTCCTTCCTCTGTCACTCATACTAGCTGCTGGGCTTCAGCTCTGCAAGCTCCTCCCATCATGGACTCCATGTGACTCAAGCTGTGGGCTGGGCTAGAGCTCAAAGCAGGTCATATGGGCCTATGGGGTGGAGAAGATCTTCAAATTTCCTTAATATTATAGTAAAAGAGTTAAGAATGGAAAAGGGGGTAATCTGTTGGAGGAAACAGGATGGAACAGGATCACTGGAACAAGTAGAGGAGTTTGGCTTGGTAAAGAGTAAGGATACATCATCATATGAAACAAGAGTGAAAAGAAGGCGAAAGAAGGCACTTGAAGATGAAAAAGGGGGAAGAGGAAGGTCATTTTTCTGAAAAATGTGAAGCAAATGAGAGAATGTGGAAAGGGGGACTCATGGAATATCTGAGGAGGGATGAAAAGTTTGGGAAGAGCTGCTGTGGAGTATGGGATAGTGAGTTAAAAAGGAAAGCATAGCAGGATTGCGTAAAAGCAGTGAGGGCTAGTGGAGGTTGTGTAACATAAATTTGTAGTGGACCTAGTCAAAAAGGATATGTGATTTTCTCCACCTTCATTTAGTAGTATGCGTGTATACATAAAGGCAACAAATGGTGGGAGAGAACCAAGTCAAAGACCTGGCAGGGTATAATGAGTGATATGATAAGGGAGGACAGTGTAGAGTTGAACTGGTTCACCAAGAGTCAAAATGAGAAGAGGAGAGAGAGTGGCTGGTGCAGGGGAGATGGTGTAGGAGAGAACTGAGGGGTCAAGGAATTGGAGGTCATAGTGAGGATAAAGAGTAAGGTGACATAAGGGAAGGCAAAGGGGGAGGTAAAAAGCCAACAGATTACACTCAGGTGAGTAGTTCAGGACTTTTGAAGATGGAGGTGGCACATTTGAAGATGATGGCAAGACCAGGGGTACAGCGATCATTTGTGTATGACTGAGTGATGTAGAGAAGTGATTCTAAGGAGGTAAAAAGGTTGAGGAATGGAGCACTTAGGATATTTGAGGGAGAATCCGTATATATGTTAAGTCCCTTTGTAACAGGGAAGGAGTTAGAAAAGAGGGAAAAATTGTAAACCAGTTATTGACTTACACTGAAGAAGGAAGGATGTAAAATGTGAGCTCTACATAGAAGAGAGACTAGACTCAATCTAATACACACTTTTAAATTTTTTGTGTGAAGCTCTATTGATAATTCAAACAATGAAATTCCCTTATATTAGGGGACCTAAAGGAAAATATAATATGATTCAAATATTTTTTAAATATGTGATCCCTTCGAAAAGAAAAACATAGGAAGATGGTAAAGAAAAGGCAAGAAGTTGCCTAAGCTCTTCCCAGTTTGACTCAAAACAACTTTAAGTCAAGTCTCAAAACAAATTCTGGAGTAACAGAACCCACAAAAGGAGGGGCTGAAACAATTTTCCAGCACAAAATAACTTAGAAGCACTACAGAAACAGAAAGGTCTATTTCACTTGGGTAAAAAGAGAAGACAGCCCAGCAGAGGCAGTGTCCAAGTAAACCAGTAGGAGGCCCCTAAACCCAGCAAAAGTCAGCAACAAAAGCCATGTGGTCTCAGTTCAGAAGGTGAACTGCCAGCCCTGGATCCTCCAGCACAACAGGTGAGCCACCACCCTCAGAGGCACTGCTGCAGTAACCAGGCCCCTGGATTCTTCAGCCCAACAAGCTTGGGACAGTACCTCCTGTACCCCAGAGCAGAGCTCAACTTTAAAAGTCATGAAATAGGCTGGAAAATGGGGGAGAAAAGGGTGGAAAGACCTGATCACAGAAAACTAATGAGGTGACAAAGATCAAAGCACAAACTCAGAAGAGGGCAATAATATCAAAGCACCAACATGCAAAAGCCTCAAAAACAAATACTATATGATCTCAGACACCAAAGATCTTTCTGGAAGACCTCAAAAAGAATTTTAAAAACCAAATAAGAGACATAGAAGAAAAACTGGAAAAAGAAATTATTCAAGAGAATCATGAAAAAAGAATCAACAGTTAGATAAAAAAAAAAGAGGAAAAACAAAAAAAAATGGGGAAAATGTACAAAAATTCACTGAAGAAAACAATTCATTATAAAGTAGAATGGGTCATATGGAAAAAGAGGTACAAAAACTAACTTGGAATTGGGTATCTGGAAGCTAATGACTTCTTGAGACATCAACAATCAATTAAACAAAATCAAAAAATGAAAAAATGAGGAAAATGTGTAATACCTCATTGGAAAAACAACTGACCTGGAAAATTGATCCAGGAGAGAGAATTTAAGTATTACCTGAAAACCATGATTCAAAAAAAAAAAAAAAAAGAGCCTGGACAGCATCTTTCAAGAAATTATCAAGGAAAACTGCCCTGATATTTCTAAAACCAGAGGGTACAATAGTAATTGAAGAATCCACTGATCAACTTCTCAAAGAGATCCCAAAATGAAAACTCCCAGAAATATTATAGCCAAATTTCAGGACACTCAGGTCAAAGGAAAAATACTGCAAGCAGCCAGAAGGAAACAATTCAAATATTAATGGTCACAGGATTACATGGAATCTAACAGCTTCTACATTATAAGATCAGAGGGCTTGGAATTTGTATTATATAACCAAGAATCAACCACCAAATAAAACTGAGTATAATCTTTGAGGTTAAAAAATAGACATTCAATGAAATAGGGGACTTTCAAATATCCCTAATGAAAATAAGAGAGGGGAACAGAAAATTCAGTTTTCAAATACAAGACACAAGAGAAACATGGAAAGGTAAACAGGAAAGAAAAAAAATTAGTTAATCGATAAGGTTAAACTATTTACATCCCTACATGGGAAGATGATACTTATAACTCTTAAGAATTGTATCTCTATGAGAGCAGATAGAAGGAGTATGCATAAGCAAAGGAACTTTGATGGGATGATATTAAAAAAAATTAAAGTGTGAGAAAGAGGAGAAGATGGAAGAGAGAGGCAGAGTGAGGTAAATTATATCACATGAAGAGGTACAAAAGATTATTACAGTGGAGGGAAAGAAGGGGGGTTAGCATTGTTTGGACTTTACTCTCATTGGAGTTGGCTCAAAGAGGGAATAATATACACACTCAGTTGGGTATAGAAATCTATTTTACTCTACAGGTAAGTATGAAGGGAAGGGGATAAGAGAAAGACCCACTGGGGAGATGGGGGGAATGAACTGATAGAAGAAAAGGTGGTTTGGGGAAGGTGGCAATAAGAAACAAAACACTTTTGAGGAGAGATTGGGTAAAATGAGAGAGAGAAAAGTATAAAAAGGGGGAAAATAGGATGGAGGGAAAAACACAGTAATCATAATTGTGAATGTGAATGGGATGAACTCACCCATAAAATGCAAGTGGATAGTACAATGGATTAAAAACGAGAATCCCACAATATGTTGTTTACTAGAAAGAAACATATCTGAAGAAGAGAGACATACACAATGTAAAGGTAAAAAATTGGAGCCCAAACTATTATGCTTCAGCTGAACAAAAAGAAGTAGGGGAGGAATCCTAATCTCAGACAAAGCAAAAGCAAAAAATAGATCTAATTAAAAGGGACAAGGAAGGAAATTACATCTTGTTAAAAGGTACCACAGACAATGAAGTAATATCAATTCTAACCATATGCACCAAATGGTGTAGTATCCAATTTTCTAAATGAGACATTAAATGAGTTAGAGGAGGAAGAATTACACAGTAAAAGTCTACTAAGTGGGGGACCTCAACTTTCCTCTCTCAGAACTAGATATCTAACCACAAAATAAACAAAAAACTAGTTAAAGAGGTGAACAGAATTTTAGAAAAGTTAGACATGAAAGATAGATCTCTGTAGAAAACTGAATGGGGTAGAAAGGAATATGCCTTTTGACCATGTATTAGAGCATAAAAACCTCACAATCAAATGCAGAATGGCAGAAATATTAAATGCATCATTTTCAGGTCATTATGAACTAAAAATTACATTTAATACAGTCATGGATTTCCATGAGTTTAAAAATGAACTGGAAAATTAATACTCTAATCCTAAAGAATAAGAAGGTCAAAGAACAGATCACAAAAAACAATCTATAACTTCATCAAAGAGAATGACAATAATGAGACAACATACCAAAATTTATGGGATTCAGCCAATGTAGTACTTAGGGAAAATTTTACATCTCTAAATGCTCATTTAAATAACTGAGTTAAATAAAATTCAGTAAAATAGAGAAAAAACTAATCAATGTATTGGGCAAGCAACTAAAAACCAGAAAAATAAACAATTTAAAATTCCTAATTAAACAAATTGGAAATCCTGAAAATCAAAGATTAACAAAATTGAAAGTAAGAAAATCAATGAATTTATAAAGAAGACTAAGAGCTGGTTTTATGGAAAAAAATAAACTAGATAAACCATTGGCTAATTTTATTAAAAAGAGAAAGAAAACCAAATTACCAGTATCAAAAATGAAAAAGGTAAATTGATCACCAACGAAGAAGAAACTAAAGCAATTATTAGGAGTTATTTTGCTCAATTGTATGTCAATAAATCTGACAATCTAAGTGAAATGAATGAATATATACAAAAATATAAACTGCCCAGATTAAGAGAAGAGGAATTACAATATTTAACCCCATTTTAGAAAAAGAACTTGAACAAGCCACCAATGAACTATCTAAGAAAAAATCTCCAGGGCCAAGATGGATTCACAAGTGTATTCTATCAAACATTTAAAGAACAATTAATTCCAATACTACATAAAGTATTTGGGGAAAAAGGCAAAGAAGAAGTCCTACCAAATTCTTTTTATATGAAATGATAACTAAAGCAGGAAGAAACAGAGAAAGAAAACTATAGACCAATTTCCCTAATGAATACTGATGCAAAAATTTTAAATAAAATGTAAGGAAGAAGATTGTAGCAATATATAACAAGGATATATTTATACCACGAATATAGGATTGGTTCATTATTATGAAAACTATCAGTATAATTGATCAATTCAGTAACAAAACCAACAGAAATCATATGATTACCTCAATAGATAGAGGAAAAAGCTTTTGACAAACTATAGTACATAGTTCTAGTACTATAGTACTATTTAAAAAACACTAGAGAGTAGGAATAAATGCAGCTTTCCTTAAAATGTTAAATAGCATCTAAAATCATCAGCAAGCATTATCTTTAATGAGGATAAGCTAGAAACTTTCCCAATAAGATCAAAGTAAAGATGTCCATCATCCCATGCCCTATTATTAAACACTGTATTAGGAATGTTAGCTTTAGCAATAAAAAAAAGAAATTGAATTAGAATAGGAAAAGAAGAAGCAAAACTATCACTCTTAGTAAATGATATGAAGGCATTCTTAGAGAATCAATTAAAAACTTAGATGAAAATAATCAAAAAATTTAACAAAGTTGCAGGCTATAAAATAAACCCACATAAATCATCAGTATTTCTATATATTATCAACACAGTCCAACAGTAAGAGATAGAAAGAGTCCATTTAAAATAACTACAAACAATATAAAGTACTTGGAAGTCTACCTGCCAAGACAAACCCAAGAACTATATGAACACAATTACAAAACACATTTCACACAAATAAAAGTCAGTTAAACAACTGGAAAAATACCAGCTGCTCATGGGTTAACCAAGCCAGTGTCATAAAAATGACAATTCAACTTATTAATTTACTTATTCAGTGCTATACCAATCAAACTACCAAAAATTATTTTATAGAGCTAAAAATAATAACAATTTAATCTGAAAGGACAAATGGTCAAGAAAATCAAGGGAATTAATGAAAACAATACAAAGAAAGGAAGCCTTGCCCTACCAGATTTAAAACTATATTATAAAGCAATAATCATCAAAATTCTCTGGTATTGACTAAAAAAACTGAGTGGTAAATAAATGGAATATATTAGGTACACAAGACACAGTACTATAGTAATCTAGTGTTGATAAACTCAAAGATTCAAGCTTTTGGAATAAGAATTCAGTATCTGATAAAAACTGCTAGAAAAAGTGGAAAATAGCACAGTAGAAACAAGGTATAGACCAATATCTCACATCACATGCCAAAATAATGACAAAATACTATAAGGAAATTAGAAGAGGAAGGAATAGTACCTATCATATCTATGGAGAAAGTAAGAATTTATGAACAAACAAGAGATAGAGAATATAACAGAATTTAAAATGGATAATTTTGATTATGTTGAATTAGGTTTTGCACAAACCAAACAAAACCAAGATTAGAAGGAAAACAGAAAGCTGGGAAACAATCTTTACAACAAGTGTCTCCCATAAAGGTCTTAATTCTCAAATATATAGAAAACTGAGGCAAACATAAAAGAAATTATTTCCCAATTGATAAATGGTCAAAGGATATGAACAGGCAGTTTTCAGATGAAGAAATCAAAGCTATCTATAATCAAATAAAAAAATGTTCTAAATGACTACAGATTAAAGAAATATTATTTAAAGCACCTCTGAAGGTACCTATCAGACTGGTATAACAGAAAAAGATAATGATAAATGTTGGAGGGGATGTGAGAAGAGTGGGATACTAATGTACTACTGGCAGAGGTGTGAACTGATCCAACTATTCTGGAGAGATATTACTTCTATACATAATCTATTACATTAATCAAGTCTCTTTATTTTTTAACCAGCTCTTATAAATTATTTTGAGAATTCATTATGACACAGTTTGACAAACAGCACTACTAGGCCCCCTCTGTTTTTCAATCTTGTTATTTCCCTTGAGAAAGACGTTTTTTAACCTCCATATTTTTTCTAATTCTGATAGTTTGGAATGACGTTTTTTAACCTCCATATTTTTTCTAATTCTGATAGTTTGGAATGGTAATAAATAAGTTAATTTAGATAGTATTGCTTAATTTTTTTATCCTAAACATGAGCAAATAATATTTTGCAAATTATTTAATCTAGGCTTCAGTTCTATGAACAGTGATTTATTTGTGTATTATATATTATGTATTTATGCAGTTCTATAGATCTTAGTAGGTAAACTCCCAGGTATTTTATATATTCTGCAGATATTTTACATGGAAGTTGTCTTTTTTAATCTCTTCTTATGGGCATCATATAAAAATGTTAATGATTTCTATAGATTCATAAGATGAACATTTGCTGGAATTGTATTTGACTTGATTGTATGGGGTTCTTTAAGGACATGATCATATTATCAGCAAAAAATGATGATTGTGTTGCTTCTTTCCTATGCTTACTTTTCTTGTCTCATTGTCACAGCAAACATATCAAGTACTATATCAAATAAAAGTGGTGAAAATGAATAACCATGCTTTATCCATGATTGTAAAGGAAAGGATTTTGGTTATGTATAATGATGTCAACTATATACATACATAAACCATTAAGTAGCTCTTAATTTTAAATGTCTACCATTTATCATTTTAAGATATATGTATCACCATGTTTTCTAGTATTTTTAAACATAAATGAATATTGCATTTTCACAAAACATTTTCTGTGCTTCACTCAACATGATTTTTGTCCATTTTTGTCATTAATACGGTTCATGATGACACTCATTGTGGTAACAATAACAGTAATGTTTATAAACCAACCCTGCACTCCTGGTGTAGAGCCAGTCTGGACACAGTGAATCTCTACTGTGATAGGCTTTTTTAGTCTTTCCGCTAACATTTCATTTAAAACTTGATAGTTTTCTATTTCTATTTTATCTCTCCCTGATTTATGTACCAAGACTGTACCCTGGCTTATGAAAGGAATTTGGCAGGATTGTGGGGGGCTAATTTTGCAGATTACATACTATTGGAATCAGCTATTCTTTGCATGTCTGATAGAATTCATTTGGGGAATCCATCTGATCCTGGAGATTTTTTTTTAGAACTTTATAGTTTATTCAATTCTTCCTCTGAAAATGAATTAAATTCTTTGTTATTTTGTTAATTTAAGTGTTTTATGTTTTTGTAAACATTAATTTATTTGTCAGCTTTATAAATAGCTGGGAAAACATTTTCAAAAAATATCCTCTTTTTTCATTTGTAAATTCTTTTTTTCAGTTTTGATTTTATTACATGTAATAAAGGGCCATGGAAAAATTAACTGGAAATTAAATACTCTAATCCTAAAGAATGAGTGGGTCAAACAACAAATCATAGAAACTATCAGTAACTTGATCTAAGAGAAGGGCAATAATGAGACAACATACCAAAACTTATTAAATGCCGCAAAAGTGATTCTTAGGGGAAGTTTTATGTCTCTAAATGCTTACATTAATAAAAGAGTGAAAGGGGAGATCAATGAATTGGGCATACAACTAGAAAAGCTCTGAAAACCAAAGGAGAAGTTAACAAAAACTGAATTAAGGAAACTACTGAACTAATAAATAAAAGTAAGAGCTGGTTTTATGAAAAAAAACCATTATATAATAAATAAACCTTTGGTTAATTTGATTTATAAAAAGAAAAAAAATCAAATTACCAGTATCAAAGAATAAAAGGTGGATTCCCCATGAATTAAGAGGAAATTAAAACAATAATTAGGAGCTATTTTGCTCAACTGTATGCCAATAAATTTGACAATCTTAGTGAAATGAATGAATATTTACAAAAATATAAATTGCCCAGATTAACAGAAGAGGAAATAAAATACTTAAATAACCCCATTTCAGAAAAAAGAAATTGAAGCGCCTAAGAAAAAAATCTCTTAGGTCTACATGGATTTACAAGTGAATTCTATCAAACTTTTAAAGAACAATTAATTCCAGTACTATATAAAGTATATGGGAAAATGAAGGCATCCTACCAAATGCTTTTTATAATACAAATATAGTGCTGATACTTAAACTGAGAAGAGTCAAAACAAGGAAAGAAAATTAAAGACCAATTTCTCTAATGAATATAGATGCAAAAAAATTTAAATAAAATATTAGCAAAGAGAGTACAGCATCTTATCATGAGGATAATACATTATGACCAGGTAGGATGTATACCAGGAATGCAAGGAAAACTATCCACATAATTGACCATATCGACCACAAAATGAACAGGAATCGTATGATTATTTCAATACATGCACAAAAAACGTTAAACAAAATACAACACCCATTCCTATTAAAAATACTAGAGAGCATAGGAATAAATGGAGTCTTCCTTAAAATTATAAGTAGCATCTATCTAAAACCATGAGTAAGCATTTCCAATAAAACTGGGAGTCAAACAAGGAGGTCCATTATCACCACTTTTACTCAATATTGTACTAGAAATGTTAACTTTAGCAATAAGAGAAGAAAAAGAAATTGAGGAATTAGAATAGGTAAAGAAGAAACAAAGCTATCACTTTTTGCATATGATATGATGGTAAACTTAGAGAATCTTAGAAAGAGGAATTCTATTTAAAGTTACTGTAAACATTATAAAATATTTGGGAGTCTACCTGCCAAAACAAACCTGGGAACTATATGAACAAAATTACAAAACTTTTCACACAAAGTCAGATCTAAATACTTGGGAAAATATCAGTTGCTCATGGGCAGGCACAGCTAATATAATAAAAATAATATTTCTACCTAAATTAATTCAGTAATTCAGTGCCATATCAATTAAACTAACAAAAATTATTTTAAAGCTGAAAAAATAATAAAATTTATCTGGAAGAAAAAAAGGTCCAGAATATCAAGGGAATGAAAAGAAATACAAACGGAAGGTGGTCTAGCCATACCAGATCTTAAAATTCTATTATAAAATAGCAATCATCAAAACTACTTGGTAATGGCAAAGAAATAGAGTGGCAGATCAGTAGAATAGGTTAGGTACACAAAACACTATAGTCAATGACAGGAGTAATCTGCAGTTTGATAAACTCAAAGACTCCAGTTTTTAGGATAAGAATTCACTATTTAACAAAAACTATTGGGAAAATTGGAAAATGGTATGGGAGAAACTAGGTATAGACCAACATCTCATACTGTATACCAAGATAAAGTCGTAAGAGGTACATGATTTAGATATGAAGGCTGATACTATAAGCAAACTAGAAAAGCAAGAGATAGTTTGCCTGTCAAGATTTATGGAGAACAGAATAATTTATGACCAAACGAAATAGAGAACATTACGAAATGTAAAATGGATAATTCTGATTACATTAAATTGAAAGGCTTTTGCAAAGCTAATGCAACTAAGATTAAAAGGGAAGTAGAAAGCTGGGAAGCAAATTATTTTACAGCTGGGGTCTCTGATAAAGGCCTCATTTCAAAAATATATAGAGAACTGAGTCAAATTTATTAGAATACAAGTGATCCTCCAACTGATAAATGGTCAAAGGATATGAACAGGCAGTTTTCAGATGAAAAATTAAAGCTATTCAGTCATAGGAAAAAAATGCTCTAAATTACTGTTAATTAAAGAAACAACAATCAAAACAACTATGAGGTACCACATCATACCTATCAAATTGGATAACAGACAAACCAGGAAAATGATAAAAGTTGGAGAAGATGTGGGAAAATTGGAAAACTAATACATTGTTGGTGGAGTTGTCAACTGATCCACACATTCTTTCTGGAGACCAATTTGGAACTATGCCCAAAAGGCTATAAAAATGTGCATACCCTTTCACCCAGCAATACCACTTCTAGGGTCTATATCCCAAAGAGATCATACAAATGGGAAAAGGACTCACATACAAAAAATAATTACAGCAGCTCTTTTTGTGGTGGCCAAAAATTGGAAATTGGGAAATGGCTGAACACATTGTGGTATATAAGAAAGATGAGCAAGCAACTTCAGAAAAACCTGGAAAGTCTTACATGAAATGACGCTTAGTTAAGTAAGCAGAACAAGAACACTGTACACAGTAACAGCAACATTGTGTGAAGACTAACTTTGAGAGATTTAGCTCTTCCTCAGTAGTGCAAAGATCTAAGACAATAACCCCAAAAGATTCATGATGAAAAATGCTATCTACATCCAGAAAAACAACTATGGAGTCTTAATGGAGATCGAAGCATACTACTTGCTCTTTTTTTGTTTCTTCTTTCTTGTGGTTCTTTCTAGGGATTCTAATTCTTCTTTATAACATGACTAATGTGAAAATATATTTAATATGAATGTATACTTTTAGCCTATATCTGACTGCACACTGTCTTGGGGAGGAGGGAGCAGAGGAAGGAGGAAAAAATGTAGAATTCAAAATCTTATGGAAATGAAATGAATATTGAAAACTAAAAAATTAATCTAAAAAAGGATATGACAAGAATTACTAGAAGAAAGCAGACTAGCAGAAATATGTTTATGACCAACATCTTAGACAAAATTCTATAATAAATTCAAAATAAATACATTACCATAATATTTAATAACTTAACATTTAAAAAAACAGAATTAGTACATCATGTATCTTTCACATCTATGGATAGCTTTTTTGTTTTATAACTCTCTTTACCAATTCAGGTCAGCACCTTCTCTGCCACTTATAGTCTTAGTTGCCTGGTACACTAAGAGATTACTTGCCCAGGTCACAAAACAAATATATATAAGAAGTGGGATTTACACCCAGGGCTGCTACAGCTTTCTATTCACAATGTCATACTGACTGCTTATCCCTTATAACAAAGAATAAAGAAGAAAAAAAAACGAATTCCAAAAAACTGAACAACGTATCCAAAAAAAAAAAAAATCTAATGTTATACATAGTCTCCCACACCTATAGTTTCTGACCACCACAAAGAAGTGGGGGATAAAAATGTCTTTTCATTTTTAATTTGGAACCAAGCTTGGTCATTACAAATGCAGAGCTGTATTTCCCATTTTATCTCTTCCTCACCCCCTCCCAAGCAGCTATCCCCTTTAAGTCCCTATGCCAATGAAATCATAAGTTCTAACTATATCCCTAAGGGATGGTTCTCTGAGAAGGAAAGATATAATGGGAAATGGAGGTGATGAAAAAAAGATACCAATAAAAATTTATTTAAAAACAAAAGTTCCTACCACTGCAAAGAGTTTGAGAACTAGTCTAACACACCATATGCTATCTTCCTGAAAGGAAATAAATTGGTCTTTGTTTAAGAGTATTTTGGCATAAGGTCAATAGTGTCCTCATGTGAGAAATAGGACGGAAAAATCACTAAATCCATGAATTATGTTTAAAGTTATTTTCCCAAATATAACTGTAATTCAGGCAAAAAAATCTATCATCATTTGGTCTTAGATAAGTTAGTAAATATTGCCTAAATCTTTACTTTATTATTTACGAAAGACCAACAACAACAACAACACAATATTCAAACATGCTTTAGGAATCACAAATGCATTTTGAAGTTACGAATGGCTGTAATCACACAAAAATTTTCTCTTAAACTCTATGGTAGCATAACTTGTAAATATACCTTCTTCTCCATTACAGACACTGGGCAACATATTTATCCTTTAATCACAACAGACATAAAAACATTCCATTAAATTCCTCCTAAGAGGCATAATCAAGGCATGATTATGCCTCTAAATAGATTCAAAGACTATGCCAGTCAATCAAAAGTTCTGACAAGTTCCACCAAATTGTAAGTATTTTGAGTATGGGTCTGACAACAAGATATATGACTACTATAGAAGGAGAAACCTAACTCAATACACAATAGTTCATAACCATTTGGTAAACAATTTTTTTCAGGAATATAAACTCAGCAAGACAGGAAGCACACAATTAGCAGCTGAGATCCATAAGATGAAATCATTGGCCCTTAAATAAATGAAAGAAATTTTTTTTTAAATCAGTGCAATTTTTTTCTTATAGCTGATGCCACATAAGTCATGTCTCACTAACAAAAATCTCTGGCATATAATCTACTGATGAAAAAAATAGCTCTAGAATAAAAATAAAAACAGGGCACATTAAAAGTGATGAAGCCCAGGCTAAGACTCATGAAAACTCAGTTTATAGATCATGGGATGTGAAGCTAAAGGTTATTTAAGATTCTAGTCTAATCTTCTCTCATTTTTTACAAATAAGGAAAATGAGGTACCGAAAGCTTAAGTGATCTAACTAAGGTTACTTGGATAATTTTTTTCTAAAGTGCTGAGGTTCAAACCCAGGGTCATTTGACTATATAAATTTGGTGCTTTTTCCTCATTGAGGCTGAATTTGGCATAAAATTATGACCTTTGTCTGCAGATTTCTAGATGTGTAAAAAGAAAAGGGATGTTCTCTAATATCCCTTCCAGTTCTAAGTCCTGTAATCCTACGATTAAGTTCTAAAGTTCCTTCTAGATCTCTAAGGAGACCACAGATATTATTTTGGAATAGGTTCAAAGTTCTAAAAATAGATGCATAATAAATTCAAAACACTGTAATAGCCCCACCTTCTGGTTGTTTTGTTGAATTTTATTTAATTTTCTCTTAAACCCCTTGCCAGTCTGTCAAGAGCTTTCTTTTTTCCACTGCCTCTCATGGGAAGGTCTCAGAGATCACTTTGGTCACAGAACTTGTACTCTTAAAAATATAATACACAGAAGTCATTTTGATTTATAATATTATCTTATTTACAACGGCTGACATTGTTTTGATCTAATACAAGGTTTGATCCAATGTTTATTCCATCTCTTAGATGTTTATCTCTTTCTTAAGAAGGAAAACTTGTCTGATAAAGATGTAATTCATAATGCACCCAGCTTCTTGCTCATTTTTACCCAATACTCAATTACTTGCAACCTTTCCAAGAGAAAACATTTCAGTATTTTTTCAAAAAAGAAAGTTATAACTTCCAGGGCATTTAATAGATTCTAGGGTTGGGCTTTTCCTTTTTTAACTAGACTGCATACTAATCATTAATTGGTTTAAGGGGACTTCACCAATCTGACTGAAAATGATGACTATTTACTAAAAATTATAGTAATCAATCACAAAGTACCTGAACTATCTCACTGGAAAATCTAGTTATCAACAAGTGAACAAAGTGGTGCCTATAAATAGTACTGCTTAAAGTCATATCCGCTAATCTTACCATGGCACCAGATCAGGCCATACTTCTTGAAACTTTTCCTTCCAACCTGTGTGTTGTCCTACTAAGGAAGGTTTTGAGCCAAACTATGTTTGTAATTCCTTATTCATAGAGTTTTGACAAGAGAACCTCTACAAGTAGGTGGACAAACTGATGTTCAAGAGAGTTGCTAAAGATCTGGGTCAGCTCCCTCTTTCTGAACATCACACCCCAAACTATAAAGAAAGGTTATAATAATTCCCTTTAAGTGCAGTGATTTGCCTTCAGAGATCTAGAGTTGGTAGATCTACAAATATTGCCAAAAACCAGAATTCATCCTCCTCTGAAATAGAATTTTAAGGAATTTGGTTCATTTCTGTTCAACAGCCATCTCAGATTCTATTTCAATATGACTTTTAAAGTTACACTGAAACAACCTGGAGTGTTATTTTTAGTAATTATAAGTTTTTATAAAAAGCCACCCCTACAACCTGGAAGACCTGGGTTTAAGTCCTACCAATAACACATGCTGGCTGTGTAACCCAGGACAAGTCCTTAGATCTGCAAGTTTCTGTCCTGGGTCTGAGTCGAAGCAATAATAGACCATTGTCAGATTCTGCCTGCATCAGTCATATGAGAAGCTCTGACAGTTCAGAGTGACAATACTGCAGGCTCCCTGTTGTTAAGGGATTCCTGTCCCAGTTATTTGTATGCAGAATTTAGACTGGGATGAAAGTTGGAACTGAGACCCCATCCTTCTCCTGCTGCATGCTTCTGCACTTTTTCCTATCTTGGTACATAGGCCTGGAACTTCAACTGTTTCTTACTCTGGGCACAGGTCCCCTCCTCAATCCACCCTGGATCTATAATCTAGTACTGGGTTGTGGGTCCCAAAGTGCTAAATGGTAACTGTTCTTGTCACACTGGGATCTCTTCTTGCCCTGGTACACAACTTTTCCCTTTGTAGGAATACTCTGAGATGCCATACTCCTGCTTAGCCCCCCCCGTCCCCCATTATCCCTCTCTACAAATCTCATTCTCTGTCTCCCTATGCCTACTTGGGCTAGAAAACTATTACATGTTTTGACTTTATCAGAATTTGGTCTGGTACATTTTCTAGATCTGTATGAAAGTTTTGGGGGCATGGGGATGGGGAGGAGAGAAGCACATGATATTTCTTCTTGCTATTGAACCATCTCGACTATACTCCCCACTGGTACTACCATCTTAGCTGTTCCCCATTGGTATCTTTGAAGAGCAAAGAGAAAAGGTCATATGAAATGAGGAAACTGAGTAACTGTGACATAGAGTGTTTGAGAGAGTATCAGTATGTAAATTTGAGTCCCCCTACTATGAAGGCAGAAGATGGGGAGGAGAGAAAGACTGTGCATCAGACACTGAACTTGTTGAGAAAAAAAGAGAAGCATCCTGGAGGTCAGTAAACACCTATCAAAATTTTGGTTGGGTGATAAGATGGATTGAGTGAACCTCAAAGGAGGAGAGATCACTGAATCTCTATAGTGATAGAGGGAGCATAGAAGTGTTAGTGGGAAGCAAGTGAAAATTTCAGTCAGAGACTGAGAGGAAAGCCAGGGACATGTGTGTCATCAAGAAGGACCTAGGCTCCAGTGAGAGCCAGAAAACAGAAAGAGTGGGAAAGGAAGAGGTTTAAGATGAAATCAAGTTTATTGTCAATGAAATATGTATTCTAGAAAGCACAGCAGAAGTGACAGGCAGTTTTAGAGTGGGACACTGGTGGGAGAATAATGAGGGGAATAAGATAAGGTAATAGGGGATGGAGAAAGGAGAGATGATATTGGAAACTGACTATTCTGCAATGTTATTCTTCTCTACTCATCATAATCTTAAATAGGATGATAGTTAGAAAAGACCTGAGAGATTATCAAGGCTAGTTTGTTAACATTTTTTTGTGTCATGGACCACCCTCTTTTGCAGTCTGGAGAGACCTATGGACCCCTTTTCAAAATGTTTTAAAATACATAAAATAAGATATATTGTATTACAAAGGAAACCAATTCTACTCAATTGTCCTTAGCACAGTCCTTGGCAGAGAGTATAAATAATGACTAACTGAAGTACAG
>CM053769.1:422997563-423015181 GCA_028658325.1 Potorous gilbertii
GAGGGCAAGGGGAGGAGGGAGAAGTTAGAAGTCAACACTCTTGGGGGAGGGACAGGGTCAAAAGAGAGAATAGAAGAAATGGGGGGGCAGGATAGGATGGAGGGAAATATAGTTAGTCTTACACAATATGACTATTATGGAAGTCATTTGCAAAACTACACAGATATGGCCTATATTGAATTGCTTGCCTTTGCAATGGGGATGGGTGGAGAGAGAGGGAGGAAGAAAAGTTGAAACTCAAAGTTTTAGGAACAACTGTTGAGTATTGTTCTTACATACAACTAGGAAATAAGAAATACAGGTAATGGGGTATAGAAAGTTATCTTGCCCTACAGGACAAAAGAGAAGATGGGGATAAGGGAAGAGAGGGATGTCAGAAGGGAGGGAAGATTGGTGGCAGGGGTAATTAGAATGCTTGGTGTTTTGAGGTGGGGTGAGGGGAGAAATGGAGAGAAAATTTTGGAACTCAAAATTTTGTGGATGAATGTTGAAAACTTAAATAAATTTAGATACAAGAAAATGCTAAAAAAAAAAAAAAAAAAAAAAAGATGAGTCTTCTTGACATCAGTTCTGGCACTGTAGCCACTGTGCCACTAGCTGCCTCCAAAACACTGTATGTAACAAAAATTCATGGGTTTATATCCTTCCATTGTTGTTTAGTCATTTCAATCATGTCTGACTATTCATGAGTCGTTGGGGTTTTCTTGGGAAAGTTACTACAGTGCTTTGCTATTTCCTTCTACCCTGAGTGTCCAACTCCAAATCCAACATTTCCACTCCACTATACAATATCACTACCTCTACCTAAAATCCCTTCCCACTTTCCTTCTACCTGCAAGGATGGATAAAAACAGAAAAAATACAACCATTGTCTCCTGAAAGAATCTCCACATAGAAAACTCCCAGAAATTTCAGAAACAAAATACAAAAATCCTAGGTCAAAGAAGAAATAACTGCAAGCAATCAGAAAGAAAGAAAGCAATCACTAAGAAAACTACATCAGAATGACACAAGACCTGGCAGCAACTACTTTAAAGGAGACAATATGTAGCAATATGATATTCTAAAGGCAAAAAAGATAAAAGCTAAAATCAATGATAACTTACCCAGTAAGATGAAGTACAATATAATGGAAAATTAATGGAAAGTCAAGTGGAAAACAAAGTAGAACCTTAATGGATTAGAGGACAATTAAACATTACTGATAAAAAGATCAGAGCTGAGTAGAACCTTTCACAGAATAATCATAGATTTAGAGCTGGAAGAGACCCTCGGAGACCATATAATGCAACTTTTTTTTTTTTAGAGAAAAAAAGAGAGAGATTTGGTGATGTGCCCAAAATCTAATAGGCAGAAATAAAAGAGTGAGAATTTGAACCTGGATCCATGGGACCTTTAACTTCAAATCTAGAACACTTTCCACTAAAAGACAAATATAAGAGCCAAAAGAAACCTAGAGAGGTAAACACATTTGAGCAACAAGAAAAGATGAAACAATAAACTGTTTGTAGTCTAATAGAAGGATTCGATTTAAGTGTTGCACCAGAATCTGAATGTCTTCAAGGATCAGAAAGTGTTTTGTAAGACAAATATAGAGGTAATGCCAACACCAGGCACATATCCTTTAGAGAGCAAAGATAGAAGGAAAAGACTTAAAGGTAAAAATAAATAAATAAATAATGTTTATTTATTTATTTTTAGCTTTCAATATTCATTTCCACAAAATTTTGAATTCCAAATTTTCTCCACATCTTGTGCATTCTGATTACCCCTTTCCTCAATCTGCCCTCCCTTCCATCACACCACTCCCCCTTTCCCTTATTCCCATCTTCTCTCTTTTCTTGTAGAGCAAGATAGATTTCTATGCCCCATTATCTATATTTCTTATTTACCAGTTGCATGTAAAAACAACTCTCAACATTCATTCCTAAAACTCTGAATTCTAACATCTCTCCCTTCCTCCCTTCCCACCCATCCCCACTGAGAAGGTAAGCAATTCAATACAGGCTTTGCAAAAGATTTCCATAATAGTCATGTTATGAAAGACTAACTATATTTCCCTCTATCCTATTCTGCCCCCCATTTATTCTATTCTCTCTTTTGACCTTGTCCTTCCCCAAAAGTATTTACTTCTAATTACTCCCTCCTCCCATCTGCCTTCCCTTCTATCATCCTCCCCACCCCAATTATCCCCTTCTCCCCTTCTTTCCTAAAGTGTAAGACAGATTTTCATACCAAATTGAATGTGCATGTTATTCCCTCCTTAAGCCAAATGTAATGAGGGTAAGCTTCACTTTTTCCCTCCCACCTCCCCCCCTTTTCCTCTCCACTGAAAAAGCTTTTTCTTGCCTCTTTTATGATAAATAATTTGCCCCATTCCATTTCTCCCTTTCTCCTCCATATTCACCTCTCACCCCTTAATTTTATTTTTTTAGATATCATCTCTTCCTATTCAACTCACCCTGTGTGCTCTGTCTATGCGTGTGTGTGTGTGTGTGCAATCCCTCCAACTTTCAAGAGTTACAAATATGATCTTTCCATGTAGGAATGTAAACAGTTCAACTTTAGTAAATCTACTTTAGTAAATCTCTTATGATTTCTCTTTCCTGTTTACCATCTCTTACTTCTCTTGATTCTTGTGTTTGAAAGTCAAATTTTCTATTCACCTCTGATCTTTTCATCAAGAATGATTGAAAGTTCTCTATTTCATTGAAAGACCAGTTTTTCCCCTGAAGTATTATACTCAATTTTTGTTGGTTAGGTGATTCTTGGTTTTAATCCTAATTACTTTGACTTCTGGAATATCATATTCCAAGCCCTTCAATCCTTTAATGTAGAAGCTGCTAGCTGAGAGAGAGTGAGTGATTAAAATTTATATGAGTAGGGAAGTTGGGAAAATCTGCAGAAAATAAAAAGGCATGGGATCGCTTGTACATGTAGAGGGGTTTACCTTGGCAAGAAGGGCCATTTATTCATATGAAACACAAGTAGAAGAGGTCATGGCAGAAAGCATCTGAATGAAGGAAAGTGTAGTAGATGGTACTCTCAGAAAATGGTGTCAATTTTTCAGTGAAATATGAGGTAATGTTCTTAGGTGAGAAGGTGTTGGGAGGAGGAACTCTGGGAGGTTTAAAAAGGGATGGAAAAGTTTGGAAAAGTCACTGTGGTTAAGGGGAATACTGGTGTCACTTGAGGGAGATGTAAAATTATTGCCTTGTCCCAACAAGACTCTAGATGAGATTATTTAGCAAAAACTTGCAATGGATTCAGTCAGCAGGGTTCTGTGATTTTCTCCAGTTTTTTATGCAGTAATATATGGGTAGGAGCAAAGGGACTGGATAAATAATCCAAAATAGTATTTTGGAAAAGAAATCTTCTACCAGATAAAGAGGCAAGGGACTCCAGAGGAAAAGAAAGAATAATGTTGAACTGGAAGGGAAGGCAGAGTTGTAGGGGTGATGGCCTTGGAAAGAACTGAGGGGTGCTGGAACTGAAGGGCATGATGAGAATGAAGAACAAGGTTTGGAGTTTCATGGCAGAGAGAGCAGTGGAATGACTCAACAGATTATGATCAGATAAAGGAATCTCAGAGGTCATGAACATGGATGTGGAACACATGGGTATTGAAGCAATCAGTCAAACCATTATTCTGTGTATATGAGACTTGTAAATAAGTTAATTCCACCATTTACACCAAGTATCTTTTACTACTACTACTACTACTACTACCAAACATGCACGCACACACACTGGACTAAGTACAGTAAACATAACAGAAAAAGAAGAGGTGGTACTTGTCCCCAATGCATTACTTATATATACATGGATGTAAACAACTAGGATCAATTCCAAAGCAGGTGTGAGAAAGGTGAATACAGCACTGAGAAGATTCTAAGAATGATGATCATAGCACAGAGCTAATCAGGAAAATTAGCTGTTAACTGGACTTATATAAAGTACTAAAAAAGGATTTAGTTTGACTGTGTTTTCTATTTGCCTAACTCCGTTCTCTCCAACACATTCCCAATCTACAACTTCCTCAAGCATGGCTAATTTTTCTCAGGGAAATGACTCCAAAAAGGGTGCCTGTCCCGTAAGGTCATAGCCAAAGCACTTATCTCTTCCAGTAATGAGTGGCTCACCCTCAGTTGAAAGAAGACTACATAAAACATTTCCCATTCTAGATTCTTTATTTATCAAGAATTTTTAGAATCTAAATAAAGTAGCAAATAACCTGATTCTTACCTGGGCTTTTTAAGATTTACCAGTCACTTGACAGGCAGCTAGGTGGCACAGTGTTTAGAGGGCCAGGTCTGAAGTCAGAAGACTCATCTTCTTAAATCTGACCTCAGACACTTATATAAGCTGTGTGACCCTGGGCAAATAACTTATGCCCTTTGCCTCAGTTTCCTCATCTGTAAAATGAGCTGAAGAAGGAAATGGTAAACTATTCCACTATCTCTGCCAAGAAAACCTCAAATGGGATCACAGAGTCAGAGTCAGATACAACTGAAAATGAAAAAACAATAACAATCTCTTGGCATACATTGTTTCAACCCTGTGAAATACCATTATCCCTATTTTACAGAGGAAGAAACTAAGGTTCAGAGAGATTCAGTGACTTGCTCATGGTCACAAAACTAGTGTCAGAATTGTAATATGAACCCAGATATTTCTGACTCCAAATCTGGCACCTCTATCAATTATGATATTCTGCCTCTCAATTTCCACACCACATGACACACCTACCAGCCCACCCCTGAACTTGGAGACTAATCATTTGAGAGTAACCACCTGGCTAGAATACAGAATCAATGAAGGGAAGTAATATGAAATAAGTCTGAAAAGATAAGTTGGAATTAGATTGTAAAGAGCTTTAAAATGCTAATTAGCAAGAATCAATTGTTAAAATTTCAATGTGAACATTTATACCTCAGAAAATGGCAAAACCACAAATCAAGGCCTGACTTGTTTTTAGTGATTGACTACACTGAAGAAAGTGATGGAAGTTAGTAATGCATATTAAACTTAAAGGTTTTCCAGCTACACTTTTTTTCCCCAAAAGCCAGATCTTAGATTTTTACCAGTATATTCCTGGATATAACTCATATAACAAAAGCTTGAGTGGGGAGAGGGGAGAGAGGATGGGTGAGGTTTCTCAATTTTCTAGAGTGTAAAGAAATTCTGAATCCATAGGGTTTGAGAACTGCTGCACTAAACCATGCCTCCTCCTAAATTAATTGTCTGTAGAACACACATGTGCATTCCTTCTTCCCTGCCTTTGCTTGAGGATAATATTCTGTCTCTCCTTTCTTTCCAGATCCAGCTCAAGTACTATTTCCTCTAGCCTACATATAATGTTTTCTAAGCACTTAACTATTTAAAGCAGTCCCTATTTTTTTTTAATGCTACCAATTCTTCTGCCACATGCCACATTCTACACTTACCTAATTTCACCCTCTTCACAGCCTTTATTTAGTCAATCCAAGGTTTACCATTGTATGTGTTAACCATCTAGTGGCAAAAAAATAAAAATAAAAAACGGAGCCTCTTTCTCCCCTCCCCCACCTTAAATCATAGCTCAAAAATTAAGGGCTACTTCCATATACAAAGAAAATTATCACAAGAACAAGTAAGCATCAATCAAGGTCAAACTTTCTTGGCCAACTTTTTCTAGGTATGTTCAAAAGAAGAACAAGAAAATAATAATTCCAACTGATTGGAATGGTAGAGATGCCTACCAAGAAAGTTTGTATTAAGTGACCTTCAAGGTGTAATCCAACTCTCCCCTTATCATTCAATTCTTAATATGTTTAAATCTTTTCTCCCCAACTAGAGTGTCAGTCCTTTGAGGTCAGAGAACCTCTATCATACTTCTTCCTGGCCCCTGGCACAGGGTTTTCAATGTACAAAAAAGGCCTTCAATAAATGTTGGCTAAAAGAATCAACTTGGTTGCAATGATGGTAACAATAACAACACAACATTCATATATACAGTGCTTTAATTTTAATAGGTATTTAGAGGTTTTCATTTATCAACTTATTTTTTAACATTCATTATTTTAAATTTTGAGCTCCAAACAAATTTTCTTCCTCCATCCCACTCCTACCCCATCCATTGAGAAGGCAAGCAATCTGATATCAATTAGACACGTAAAGTCATACCAAACATTATTTCATATTAGCCCTGTTATCCTGCTCAAATGTCTGTTTTGCTTCTGACCACAGCCTTCCTCAATACACACACATACACACACATACATGTGTGTATGTGTGTGTATTCGTATATTCTTGCCTCTTTGTACCAATTCAGCTGAGAGTGAGATTCAAGCACTGCCCACCCCATTTTCCCTTCAATAGAAAAAGCTCTTCCTTGTGTATCTTTTTTCATGTGAGATAATTTCCTCATTCTTCTCTCTTTGCTCTTTTCCCAGTACATCCTTCTTTCTTGCCCAGTACATCCAAAAAATCATTCAATTTTTTTTTACGATCACTCCAATACAATGAACCTACTCCCGTGCCTTCTGTCTTCTGAGAAATGATGTATTTGATTTCTGTTTTATTCCAATTAGTACTCATCAATTCAGGGTAATTCCAAAATGACTTAGCAATTATTAGTGATTAATTATTAACTATTAATGATATATTCATCTAGTAATATACACTTAGGATATCTAGCTAAACTAGTATTAATACAAGAATTACATATATTAATAAATATTTTACATATATCTAGGGATAATTAGATAGGATATATTCTTTCTTATAATAGGCCTCAAACTTTAAACTATAAGTTATAAGCTCATTATTCAATATTCACTAACTTGTTATAAAGTTCACTTGTCTAACCACAAGAATGCTGATTCCACTCTTTTGGGTGGTTGAGTGCATGACCAAACACAGAATGAGTGAGTTACCTTGACGTGACATGGAAAGTCCCCAAATTTATTTTTGTATCTCCAGACTACCCTCTTGACTAACATGAGAAGGGGCCAATCTTATTGACCAGTTAGTGGAGATGACCCTTACCTTGAGTAACTTGTGACTACCTATGCTAACTTGTGGCCCTCCTAAAGGGTCAAGAGCAAGGTCTATCAATCAATAACACTCTATATTTTACTTTGCTTCTTTTGAGTGTCTGGATATCAAGTACTATAACAGCAAGGCTCTGGGGAGAAGGGGCATCTTAGATCATGAGGAAGATCTGAGGTCCCATTCACTGAAAGGGTCTGGTACCTTTAATAAATGGTTATTGACTTAGAGCTCTGCCTCAGTGGCTTTTCTTGCAGATTGTACAATTTTCTACCTCACACTATGTAGAGTCCTGCCTGTCTTAATAATGATATAGTTTTTAGGAGTTTTATATATATATATATATATCATCTTTCCAAATACAAATGTAAATAGTTAAACTTTATCGAGCCCTTTGTGATTTCTCATTAATGTTTACCTTTTTATGCTTCTCTTGAGTCCTGTATTTGAAAGTCAGTTTTGCTATTCCTCTCTGGTCTTTCAGGATTGTCCATGTCAGAAATGTCTAAGTTCTCTATTTCATTTAATATGCACTTTTTCCACTGAAGAATTACACTCAGTTTTGCCGAGTATATTTGGTTATAATCCCAGCTCCTTTACCCTCTAGACTATCATATTCCAAGCCTTTAATTCCTTTAATGTGGAAGCTGCTAAATCTTGTGTGATCCTAACTACAGCTGAATGGTATCTGAATGGTTTCAATGGATGCTTGTTGACCTGGGAACACCAGATTTTAGCTATTTGATTCCTAGAGTTTCGATTTTGAGAGCTTTTTCAGGGAATGAATGGTGAGTTCTTTCTATTTCTATTTGACCCTCTGATTCTGGGATATGAGGGTAGTTTTTTTTTTTATAATGTCTTGAAATATGTCTAGGAGTTTTGATTGATGATTGTGGTTTTCAGGTAATCCAATAATTCTTAAATTATCTCTCCTCAATCTGTTTTCTAGGTCAGTTGTTTTTCTGATGAGATATTTCATATTTTCTTCTAATTTTTCATTCTTTTGACTTTGTTTTACTATTTTTTGATGTATTATGGAGTTATCGGTTTCCCCTTGCACAATTCTAATTTGTAAGGAATTATTTTCTTTAGTGAACTTTTGTGCCTCTTTTCCATTTGGACAAATCTACTTTTTAAGGAGTTGTTTTCCTAAGTGAAGTTTTGTACCTCTTTGTCTTTTCCATTTGGCCAATTCTACTTTTTAAAATGTTATTTTCTTCAGTATTTTTTTGTCCCTCTTTTACCAAACTGTTAATTGTCCTTTCATAATTTTACTTTATCACTCTCATTTCTTTTACCAATTTTCCTCTACTACTCTTTGCTTTTTAAAATCATTTTTTAGCTTCCAAGAATTCTCATTGGACTTGTTTCCAATTCACATTTTTCTTTAAGACTTAGTTTGTAGCTGTTCTGACACTGTTGCCTGTCCCAAGCCTCACACTTTTTCAAAATGCTGTCTTCAGAGCTACTTTCTGATTTTTTCAATAAGAAAGATGTGGTTATGATGTGGTCATTCCTTGAGACGGAAGTGATACTGCTCCTTACAGCCCCAGCTCCCTTGGCATGAATGTAAACTGCTCCTCAGAGCCCCTGATCCTTTGAAACTATGAGCACTACTGTTCCTCAGGACCCTCATCCCTCTCAATCTAAAGTGCTCCTCTCTGCCCTTGAACTGTGACCCAGAAATGGGTAACAGATAACAAAGCTGCCAAAAAGCACTCTTAAACCCAGCGCTAGCACAGGGGTTCTCTGTAATATCTTTATAACCAGTTGTCCAATCACCTTATCCCTCTTGGGCTGAGAGTTCTCAAAGCTTCAGCTGCTACTACAGCTGCCTCCAGTGTTCACAGCTGATATTAAATGGGCTCCAGGTCAGTCCCTCATCCAGTGTCACAGATTTCTTCTTCTGCTCTCCTAAGTTGTCCTGGGCTGGAAAAAGATCTCACCCCAACCTTTTATTGGCTCTGTGGCTCCAGAATCTGATTTGAGGCATTATCTTAAAGTTGCTTGGAGGGCAATGTCCATTTCTCGACTCCACCCACCACATGCTGTTTTACCATTTGCAAAGCACTTCCCCTCTATTACCCCTTGGCATTCCAGCAAAGTGGCATTATCATCATCATCACTGTCCTCATTTTACTGGCACTCATGTAAGTCTTGTGCATGATCACACAGCAGGATCCAAAGCCAGGCTTCTCTTAACTCCTGATCATTTTTTTCAATTACAAATGAGTTATCCCATTCAATGCAACAGTTATTAAACATCTACATGGGCAAGGCTAGGTTGTGGAGGTAAAAAATGAAAAATTACACAGTCCCTAGACAGTTTATAGCCTAATCTAGGAAGTAAAATGGGTCCTATTCAGAGGAATGAAATTTCATGAGATAAATATAAAATTTGCATGACTAAACTATAAAAATGATGGGAGTTTTAGTGGAATATAAGCTTAATACAAATCAACAATGTAATGTGGTGACCCCCCCTCCTCCCCAAAAAATCAACTCAATCATAGTGTCGAAGCATATTTATAAGTAAAAAGCTTAGTTGTAAAACTGGCCTTATAAAAAGCTCTTTCCTTACCTCCCAGTTTGAAGGTACAATAGACCAGGATAAAAGGAAAAAGGGCCCTTCATCAGAAAAATGAATAAAGAGTAATAATCAAAAGCTTATTGATGATGACGGTGCTGGTGACAGTGAGGATGGAAAGAATTTCATATAGCACTTGAAGGTTTGAGAAACACTTCACAGTGATGTAAATGCCACCTCATTGGATCCTCACCACAATCCCAGGAGCTAACAGTAATCATCACGGTCATTATGACAGCTAGCGATTACATAGAACTACTACGTCCCAGGCGTTGCGCTACTCACTTGTAACAGTACTCCACTTTCTCCTCAGAACCCTGAGAGATAGGTACTAGTATTAGCCCACTTTATACAGCTGAGGGAGACTGAGAGAGAATAGCATTTAAATGCCTTGCCCAATGTCACCCAGCTAGTAAATGGATGAGACCAGGTGCCAACACTGCTCTTCCTAGGTAGCTAGGGGACCCTACAGATAAAGCACTGGGTCTGGAGTCAGGAAGCCCTGAGTTCAAATCTAGCCTCAGACAATGACTGCATGATCCCACACAAGTCACTTAACCTACATTTGCCTCAGCTTTCTCAATAGTAAAATAGGGATAATTACAACAGCTACACGCCCCCACCCCCACCCCCCGGTTTGTTATAAGGAGCAGATGAGATAATGTTTGTAACATGTCTAGCCTGGCACTTAGTAAGCCCTAAATGTTCATTCTCTTCCTTTGTCTTTCCTTCGTAACTCCAAGCCTGGCACTACTGACCAAGTTACCTACCTATTCACCTAGCTATTAGAGTGTATCTTGCTGCTTTTCCCTGTCCAATAGTTAATCAGGATATAGCTCCATCTAAAGGTTAACCTCCTCCCTCCCATTCTGAAAGTGGTCCCTTACATAGGAAGAACTCATTTAAAGGGCAGTACTGTTGCCACTCCCTATAGAATTTAGAAAATATGTGGAAGGAAACCCATTTATTCCTGGAAGAGAGTAGTCTAGAAGGAAGGAGACTGAGATATGGTTGTTCAACTATTTTGAATGCTAGTCAGTATAATTAATGTTAACTATTATTACATGTGTTGATTTTAGATTCCTATGTTACCTAAAATTATCTAGGAGCAGAGACACTTCGAAGGGCATGAGGACGTCTCCCCAAGTCAGAAATGACATGAAATCAAGTTAATCTTAAATTAAAGTGTTTCAGGAAGACTGGTGATTAAATACAGATGACACAGTATTAATATTTTTTTTCTTCAACAACAGGCTACAAGAAAAGAAGCATAGTGAGCAGAAGAAGACAGATGAGAACACCACTGTACTCTCCCCTGGCCAGACCAAACAAGTAGTATCTGAAATGTCAGTTCTCGACACATTGTAAGAAAGACAGTGACAAACCTGATAACATATGTAGGACAAAGACCAGCACGGTGAAAGGGTCTTAAGATCCAGCCATACTGGGACCCACTAAATAAGCTGGGGATGTTTAGTCAGGAGAAAAGAAGACTTAGTAAAGCTGTAATAGTTGTTCTCAGTGTATCTGAAACTCTGTCATGTGAAAGATCTATTAGATCAATTTTCTATTAGAAGAGAAGTAGAACATAATAGAATTTAACTCTTAGAACCCTTTAAAAACAGACTATTTCAGGGGGAAAAAAACTTCTGGAAGGGCTAACCTCTAATCGCAGACTTAAACTGAGAGAATTTCAACAAGCAAAAATACAAGGGAAATCCATTTCAAGTCTAGAAAATATAGAACTGTAGGGTGGTGGGAGAAGATAAGACCAGATGCAGTTTGAATAAACTGTAAATTGTAAGAAGGAGAATAGTGTAAAATAAGGTTGGAGGTCCTCAAATTAAGGAACTAAGATTTTACTCAAGAGAGAATTGGAAGTCAATGAAGGTTTCTGATTTTAAGCTCTCACAGGGAACTAACAATCTAAGCAGAGAGAAAACATGCAAACAATTATGTACAGGATAAATTGTAATAATAATACAACCTCCACACAGGATAAGTAGGAAATAATCAACAGAGGGAAGGCACTAGAATTAAGAGGAATTGGGAAAGGTTTCTTAAAGGGGGATTTTATATGGTACTTGAAGGAAGCCAGGGAAATCAGACAGTAGAGATGATGAGGAAGAATATTCCAGTTATGGGGGTTAGCCAGAGAAATACCTGGAACTGAGGGATCAAGTATCTCATTCTGGAAACAGGAAGATGTGTATCACTGAAGAGTATGTGCAGGGAATAAGGTGTAAGAAGATTGAAAAGATAGGGGCAGCTAGGTTATAAAGGGTTTATGTCAAACAGAAGATTTTGTATTTGAAGACCTCAGACAAATGTTACAAGAGGACACAGTAATAACAGCACAGGAGTCTAACACTTCCTGCAGCTTACTCAGTCAGCTTCCTCAGGTGAGACAAATTCAGACCTCAGGCACACTAATGCATTGAGCTTCCCTCTCCTGCTGGTTATAACATCACCTGATGAAATGGTGCTAGGAGCCAAGCCAGACATCTTCCATCAGTCACTTACATCTGTATCAGTACAAGGCATTTTCCACTTCCTGTTACCAGCCCAATCCCCCAAGTGGGATGTGGAGAACCTCCAGTAGAAGTAAGAGTAAACTGTGCTCCCTTCAACTTTAGACTTCCCATCACCTGCTGGACCAGTTCTCTAAGGGTAGAGGAGTGGTGCTCTTCACTCAGTAATGAATATTCTTACACCTGGTCATACTCTTCAAATTCCAGTGACTGACACCTGTAGATCATAATATAAGCTCCATTATATATCTCCTATCACTCAATTCTTCCTCCCCCTCTATTCTTCCAAACCAAAGTTTCATCTTAACTCCACCCAACGCTTCCTCTGAAGTGGCTGTTCCACAGGCATCCAACTTCCCTTCATCTTAAATCTATTCCTCCTCTCACTCCTTCCACTTAATAGCTATTACTAAAACCTGGATTTCCTCTGATAACAGTGTCTTCCTGGACACCCTTTCCAGTTCAAGCTGCACCTTCACTCATTCCTAGGCTCATTAGTAGAGGCAGGGAAGTTGGAATAGTCCTTGTTCTTCTAAGTTCTGTCATTTCCTTAATCACTTAGTAAATTCTCTTCCTTTAAGGTTCATACTATTCATATCTATCACATTCAAGACTAACGCGGAGGGATGGAGGGAGAGCTGGTACATGATTTTTCATTCACAGATGACTGTGCACTCAATGCAACCTCTGAAGCTGAGATGTAATAAAGTATGGATTGATTTTCTGCTGCTTGTGCTAATTTTGACCTAACAATTAAAACCAAGAAAATGTAGGTGCTTCACCATCCACCACCACACCATCCATAACAGAACCATTGGTTACAGCAAATGGAGAGATCCTGAATGCCATGAATAAGTTCACTTACCTTGGTAAGTACACATAAGATGATGAGATTGATGCATGCATTGCCAGAGCTAGCTCAGTGTTTGAGAGACTCCAGAAAAAAGTGTGGAAGAGAAGAAGTTATTAGGCTGCCTACCAAACTGAAGTAACTGTTGTGCTGACTTCATCATTGTAAGCCTATGAAATCCAGAGAGTATACCAACACCATACTAGGAAACTGAATCCCTTCTTGAACTGTCTTGGGAAGATTCTGAAAATCAAACTAAATCAAACTAAACTGCAAGCTTTCAGACTCTGCTGCAGAAAGCATAACTCTCCATTTGCCACTTTGTTTAAATGCCAAATGTACACTTGCCTGAAAGACTATTATACAGAGAACTCACACAAGGCAAGAACTCACAAGAAATAGAAGGACATTCTCAAGGTCTCTAAAGAACTTTAGAACTGACTACATAACATAGGACACACTGGCAAAGGACTGCCCAGCATGACATACCCACATCAAAAAAGCCACTGTGTTCTATGAGCATAGCAGAACTGAAGTAGCTCAAAAGAAACATGAGATGCACAAATTTAGGGAATCCACCCCAAATGTACATGGGAACTATCTGTGCCTGACTTATGATAGAGCACTCCAACTTTGTACTTCTCTGATCAGCCACAGTTGGACACACTGTAACTTGACTGTAACATAGTGAGTCATTTTTGGTTCTCTTTGAGGACAAAGGACAACAACCAACCAACCAATCTAGCACCTAATCAAAATTCTGGTAGCTGCTGTCTACAGATCACCAGACCACTGCCCTCACTTCCTTGACAAATTCAGTATCTGACTCTCAATTTTTCTCTCTTCCCAAACTCCTGCCCTCATACTAGGGGACTTCAACATATATATTGATGTTGTTACCTCAAATATCCTATCCACTCAGTTTCTCAACCTCTTCATCTCTCACTATGCATAGAGTCATAGCTTTGATTTTTTTTTTCCCCATCATCCACAAACATACTATATCTCCATCTTCAAGAATTCTGAAATCCTCTTATCAGAACAAAATCTACTGGCTTTTTACCTCTTCTTCCGTCTTCCCTTAGGTAACCCTATTCTTCATCTTCAATATGACCTCCAATCCTTGACCCTTCAATTCTTTCCCAGACCATCTTTCTGCACTAGCCACTCTCTCCTCTTCTCCCCATCTTGACTCCTTGGTGAACCAAGTCAACTCTATACTGTCCTCATTTTTTAAATCCCTAGCTCCCTTACATATTACCCATTACCCTCAAACAAGGCTCAGCCTTGGATTACTTCCATCATTTGTTGCTTTTTTGCCTACAGACAAGCTAGTAAATGAAAGTGGAGAAAAATACACAACCCTTCTAACTGGGTGCACTATAAATTTATGTTTCATAACCTTAACTAGCCCTCACTACTATTAGGCAATCCTACTACACTTCTCTTACCAATTCACTATCCCACTCTCCACAGCAGCTCTCACATCTCCCATGAGTCTCCTTCCCTGCACCCTCTCAGCTGAAAAATTTGCCTCACGTTTTACAGAAAAAATTTAGGCCATTCGCCACAAATTCCCTCTTTTCCCCTCTTCCTTTCTCCTACCACTCATATACCATCTGCCACTTTCTCCTCTTTCACTCATTTGATATGGTGAAGCAATATCTTTTACTTGTTATCAAAGCTAACTCCTGTACTTGTTGTCTCCTCCAAAACAGATTGCCTCCTCCATTATCCCTGCTCTGCAACTCTGCAACTTCTCGTGTTCTCTCTCTCTCTCTCTCTCTCTCTCTCTCTCTCTCTCCCTCCCTTCCTCCCTCTCCTTCCCCAAATTTCTTTCCTGTTGCCTATGAACATGCCTACATCTCCCCCATCCTGAAAAACACTTGACATCATCCTTCCATCCCTGCTAACTATTGTCCTATTTCTCTTGTGCCCTTTTTAGCCAAACTGCTTGAAAAAAATGGTCTACGATACATGCTTCTATTTTCCCTCCTCTTATACTCTCTTCTTACAATCTGGCTCCCAACTGCTCTCTCCACAGATACCAATGATCTCTTACTTGCCAAATCCAATAACCTTTTCTCAATTATCTTTCTCATTGACTTTTCTGCTGCCTTTGACATGGCTGATCTCTCTGTCCTCCTTGATACTCTCTTCTTTCTAGTTTTTTGGGACACCACTCTTTCTTGGTTTTCCTCCTACCTATCTAACCACCATTCAGCACAGTGCCTGGCACACAGCAGGCACTCAACAAATGTCTACTCATTGATTGATTAGTTGATCCTGGGGTAAGTTAGGTAGCCATTGGAGTTTTTTTAGTCCTTACTTACTGACATGATCAGATCCTGAGTTAGGAAAATTATTTTGGTGACTGAATGAAAGATGAACTAGAGCAAACACTTGTGGCAGGCAGACCAACCAATAGGCTCACATATGAGATGAGGGCCTGTACCAAGGTGTCGGCTACATCACAAGAAAAGAGACATATTTGAGAGGTTTTGCAAAGGGGAAATCAACAGGCCTAGGCAACAGAATTGATTAGGAGTAGTGAGAGATGGTAAGAAGTAGAGGATGACACTAGGTTGCAAGCCTGAAGGACTGGGAGGTTGGATGGAGATTTGAGGAGGCAGACAATCAGTTCAGTTTGGGACATGCTGAGTTTTTGATGTCTACAGGACATCAAGTTTGTGATATCTAACAGGTAATTGGAGATGCTAGCCTAGATATCAACAGGGAAGTTAGGGTAGGACAGGTAGATTTGAGAATCATCATCATTGAGATGACAATTAAATCCTCAGAAGCTGATGAGATCACCAAGTGAAACAGCATAGGAGAATAGAAGAGGGAGAAGGGCAGAGCCCTGAAAAGCAGCATGACCAGGATAAATATCCAAAAAAGGACAATGAGAAGGCCAAGGAAGATCAGATAGGTTGGAGAAGAACCAGGAGAGAGTAATGTGCCAAAAACCTAAAGAAGAGAGTGATTGACTAGCATCAATGGCTCCATGGAGATCAAGAAGAATGAGGACTGAGAATTGACTTGACTTGGCAGTTAAAAAAATCAAGAGTAACTTTTTCAGTTTTGTATGTTAGGGAAATTGCTGTATTTTATCAGTATTTTAAAAACAGACTGGAAAGGGGAGAAAAAAGAAACAATTAAGAGACTATCACAGGTGAAAAACAGAGATAGAATTTTTAATAAAAAGGATTAGAAAAGAATAATTCTTGAGAGATATAAGTGATAAGGGCATAGGAACATCAGAATTAATTCCCACTGGGCAGAAGTATATCTTGTTCTGAATGGCCCTAAATATTTCTCTAATTTAGTCACAATCACTAACTTATTTTCATATGTATAATTTTCCCCTCCCCATTCATCTCTTCATCATGATTAGCCATCACTTGTTTTCCTGCACAATCCTAGTCACAAGTTAATCAAAGACAATTTAGAGAGACTTAGAATATTCGTCCTCACATATTTGCAAGGTTTTCTCATCCATTACAATATGTGGTTCTCAGGCACAACAATAAGAAACCCTAAAATCAAATATTTCACATTCTTTCAAAACCTACTTCAGTTCTTCAATAATTCCTTTTCACCGGTCAACAGACCTCCTTGATAATAAAACAGAAAATTTATCACATCCTTCTGCTGCAGAACAACTTTGCTGACATTTTTTTCAGTGGCATTGCTGTCTTCCTCTTGTTACATTACTATTTTTTTTATTTCAAGGTTAAGGTCATAGAACTGAGACCATATCTTAGTTTCAAATATTCCTTCAGTAACTATTTACTGAGCACCTTGCATAATACTAAAAACAAAACAAAAAACCACAAATGAGATAGTTACTGATTCTTGCCCTCAAGGAGTTCAATTACCTGGGTGAATAATATGTTTACATAATACTGTAATACAAAGTAATTCCTATGAGAGTCTACACTGAGATAAAAATGCAACAAGAGTTGCAGAAGAGAAAGTTATTTCATCCAGCTAGAAAAGAGTATTTAAGTAGGTAAGATGAGAAGAGATACAAAGTTTAAATAAGAGGAGTCAAGCACTTAAAAAAATATTTGTTGAATTTTGGATAGATTAAGTTGAAAGGGGGAGGACATTTCCATCAGAAATTCACTTCACTTCACACTCCTTCACCTCAGAAATCCAAAAGACAAAATGGTCATCCTAAAAACTGTTTGAAAAAATTACAAATAATAAGAATTAGGGAAATTAAAATAACTCTTCAACCCCATCATTTCACACCCAGAAAACTAGCACAGGCACCATTAAACTGAACTGAATTGAAGGATAAGAAAAAAGAAAATTCAAAGGTAGAAGTGCTACAGGACACATGAATCAATCCGCTCCTAGTGGAGCTATAAATTGATCAGATTATTTTGGAAAACAATTTGGAATTATGTAAATAATAAAAGCTACTTTGTTATTTATATTCCTTGACCCAGAAATCCCACTTATGAGACTGCATCCCAAGAAAGTTACTTGACAGCAAGGCTTATATGCAAAAAGTATTCATAGCAATATTATTACAACAAAATCTAGACGCAAAATGAACGGTATGTGCTCGTATTCTGCCTCTGATCATTACTGCTCCCGTAACCTT
>CM053769.1:423015681-423048882 GCA_028658325.1 Potorous gilbertii
ATTTAGAAATATGCCCAAAGGGCTATAAAACCATGCATACATATCCTTTGACTTAGCAATACCACTCTTAGGTCTATATCCCAAAAGAGTTTTTTTTTAAGAAAAGGAAAAGCACCTATATGTCCAAAAATATTTATAACAGCTCTTTTGGGGGTGGGGTAAAGATTAGAAATTTAGGGGATGCCCATCAATTGGGGAATAGTTGAACAAGTTGTGTTATGTAATTATGATGGGATACTATTGTACTATAAGAAATAATGAGCAGAATCCTCTCAGAAAAATCTGGCAAGAATTGCATGAGTTGATGCAAAGTGAAATATCCTAGCTGCAAAGTAACAGCAATATTGTAACATGATTAGCTGTGAATGACTTAACTATTTTCAGCAATACAAAGATCCATGAGAACTCCGAAGGACTTATGAAAAATGCTGTCCATTCCTAGGGAAAGAATTGATGGTATCTGAATATAGATTGAAGCACACTTTTTTTAAACTTTATTTTTCTAGAGTTTTTTTGTCCTACGTTTTTCTTTGACAACATTACTATTATGGATTTGTTTTGCATGACTACACATTATAACCTATATCAGATTGCTTGCTTTCTCTGTGGGGGGGGGACGGAAGGAGAGGAGGGGAGAGAATCTGGAACTCAAAGTTTTAAAAGCAAATGTTAAAAATTATTTTTGTATGTAATTGGGGAAAAATTAAATGCTAAATAGATACAAAAAAGGCAAACTCTAAGGACTCCATTAGACATCAAGAAACAATAAAACAAAAACAAGAGAATGAATAAATAGAAGAAAATGTGAACTATCTCACTGGAAAAACAACTAACCTGGAAAATCGATTGAGAAGAGACAATTTAAGAATAATTGGAGTATCTTAAAACCACAATAAAAAGTCTAGACATCACATTTTGAGAGATTACCAAGAAAATCTGTCCTAATATCTCAAACCCAGAGGGTAAAATGAAATTGGAAGAATCCACCTATCACCTCCTACAGAGATCTCAAAATGAAAACTTTCAGGAGTATTACAATTAAATCCCAAAGCTCCAAGGTTAAAGATAAAATACTGCAAGTAATCAGAAAGAAACAATGCAAATATTGTGGAGTCAGAGCCAGGATCACACAAAACTTAGTAACCTCCATATTAAAGAAATAGAGGGCTTGGAATATGATAATTCTGGAAGGCAAAAGAGCCAGAATTACAACAAAGAATCACCTGCCCCTCAAAAGCTGAGTAATCCTCCAAGAGGAAAAGGACTTTCAAGCATTCCTGATATAAAGACCAAAGGCGAATAGAAAATTTGACATTCAAATAACATCCAGGAATAACTGAAAAATGTAAGTATCAAAATGGAATCATAAGGGACTCAGTATAGTTAAACTATTTACATTCCCATATGGGAACATGATATATGTACTTCCTAAGAACTTTTTCATTATTACTGCAATTAGGAGTCTACACAAGGAGAAGGCATGAGTGTGAGTTGATTATGTTGAGATGATCTCAAAAATAAAATGAAGGGATGAGAAGAGGGATGCATTAGGAGAATGGAGAATTTTTTCTTACATAAAAGAGGCACACAGGGAAGAATTTTTATAGTGGAGCAGAGAATGGGGAGCAAGCAACGTTTAATCCTTACTTTCATCAGAATTGGTTTAAAGAGAGAATACATTCATCCCTCCATCCGCAAATGTGTATACACTCACACATACATAACTAACATGCTCATTTGGGTGTAGAAATCTCTTACACAATAGAGAAATAGGAGGAGAAGGGGATAAGAAGGATGGAGGAGAGGTGGAGAAGATTAAAGTGATGGTGGATTAAAGGAAGCAGTGGTCAGAAGCAAAACATACTTTTGAGGAGGGACACGATAAAAATAGAGATAGAAGGATAAATAGAAGAAAATTGCATAAAAGGAAATATACAATAAGCAATATAATTATGAATGTGAAAGTCATGAGTTCACTGATAAAATGGAAGTTGTTAGCAAAAAGGGTTAGAAACCAGAATCCAACCATATGGTGCCTACCAGAAACATACTTGAAACTGAGTGGCATATAGAGAGAGTTAAAATAAGGGTCTAGAGCAGAATCTATTCTGAATCTGATGAAATAAAAAAAGGCTGGTATAGCAATTGTGTTAGACAAAGCAAAAAGCAAAAATAGACCCAATTAAAAGAGATTAGCTAGTAAACTACATTTTGCTAAAAGGCATCATAGATAGTGAAGCAATATCAAAAAATTTTACAAGTTTCTCCAATAAAGGCCTCATTTATCAAATCTATAGGAAAATGAATCCAATTTTTACCTTTTCTGTAGTTGGGGTAGGGGGTATGAGAAAGGGAAAGAATTTGGAATTCAAAGTTTAAAAATAGATGTTTAAAATGATAAGTTTATTTTTTTTAAAAAGAAAGCTCTGCCCACATTGCTTCCAGATACTTTAGCAAAAGGATAAATTATTCAACATTAAATATTAAATTATTGCTGTATTAGCTGTGATGCTTACACAAATTCTCACCAATTCAAAAATCATAAGCAGAAATGTCAAGTTTAAATTTTCACACATAATGTTCTGCCTTGTTAGTACACATATAGAGTTCAAGTTGAGAAAAGTAAAACATACCTAAATTTAAATAATATATATAAAACAACATTAACAACATAAAGTTGGAGTAGATGATTAAAGCTGGTGTGACCAAATAATATACTCAAACTTTTAAGCCTCTTCAGAGGCCATCTACTTTATTCTTAAGCAGTCTATTCTTAAACAGAGACTTGCTCTACAATATCCCTGACAGTACTTTGCTCGGGAATTCATTATATTCCAAAACCACTCCTTCCACTTTTGGACCACACTACTTAATATAATTTTCTTTAGATTTAGCCAAAATATGCCTCTTTGTAATTCTACCCCCTGATTTTAGGTCTTCTCCCTATAGCCAAGCATAAGTCTAATTTCCTTTCACATTCAAGCCCCTTGAAATGCAGCTATACTATACCTACAACTCTCTTCTCTCAGTTAAATATTCATAGTTCTTTCCATTAATCCTCTGATGACATTTTTCAGGTGACATCATCATCCACCCTTTCCCCCCACACATAATTCCATCTAAAATGTGATGCATAGAACTAAACACAATATTTCTCATGTTGTTTGACTGGAACAGAATACAGTGGAACTACCAATTTCCTTGTTCCTCACACAGTGATTCTATTAATGTAGCCCAAAATTACATCAGCTGTTTTGGATGCCAGATGATGCTCTTGATTAATAATAGCTCACAGGTTTTTTCAAGGTTCCTCAAGACAACCCTTTGAGAACAGTAGGATATTTATTATCACAGTGTTGCAGATGAGGCACTTGAAACTTAAATAAAGAAAATTGACCATAATCACATAGCTAGTAAGTGTCAAGACTAGAACTCTGGGTTTAAATCTAGACCCTTCCATTACTGAGTTAACAATCCAGTAAAATTTTGAGTTTTTTCAAAAGAATTATTGTCTAGCTACACATCCCTCATCCTGTACATATGCAGTTGTAACTCATGTTGACATTGAGATAAGACATTTCAGTACATTTCTGGAACAATAGGACTGAAACTTAGTGGGTAATTGGAATTTAGGGTTCCCTCCATTTGGGAGGGACTATGAACATTCTCAGGTTGAAAATTCCTTTGGGTGTGTGGTCTTGTCCTCATTAATTCTTCGTTTCTTGAGAGATACCAGGATTAGTAACAATTACTGCTGTTGCTGCAGACAAGAGGAACTTTGCTAATGTGTATCCCAGGATCCATTCATGGATGATTCCCTTCTCCATTGTACCCAAATTTGAAAAGAAAGCAACATCCATTTTAAACTTGGAATATTAATTCTACTTAAAAGGTAATACATAAAACTGAACACAAAAGTTTCTGTGTTCTTACTGAACTGATGAAAACTTAAAATTTTTTCAAAGTTGGTTGCCTTTACAGTTATTGCCATCATACAAATTTTCCTAGCTTTACTTAGTTCACTCTGCATCAGTAAATAGAGAACTGCCCAAGTTTCACTGAAACTGTCCATTTTATCATTACTTATGGCAAAAATAGTCTATTACATTCATAGACCATAATTTGTTTAGCCAAAACCCAATTTGTACACCAGTTTAGTTTTCCATTGTTGCTACAATGAGAAGAGATGCAATAAGTCTTTCAGTACATATAGTCTTTTTCTTCTTTCACTGATTTCTTTTGAGTATAGATCTAATGCTAGGATAGCTAGGTTAAAGGACATGCAAAATTGGGGTATTTCTTTGGGGGACACAGTTCCAAATTACCTTCCAGAAGAGTTGACCAATTCTCAGTTCCACTAAGAGTGCATTATTTTGCCTGTTTTTCCGTAGCCCTTCTGACATTTTTCATTTTCATCTTTTGTTATATTTTTCAATCACATGAATATGAGGTAGAATTTCAGATTTGTTTTTATTTGAATTTTCCTATTTGTAATATTTTGTAGTATTATTTCATATAGCTTAGATAGCTTCTTCTTTGTAAAACTACTCGTTCAAATCCTTTGACAAAATTGTTTCTTATAAATTTGAACGTTTCTTACATATTACTGATAAAATATCTTTAACAGAAAACTTGTTTCAAATATTGTTATTTCCCTTCTGATATTAACTGAAATGGTTTCAACTCTTACAGGTTGAAAAAAAGCTCTTAAATTTCTTTATAGTCAAAATTGTTAATTTTATCTTTTGTGATTCTCTGTATCCCTATTTGACAAACAAACTCTTCCCCTATCCATAGATTTGAAAGATAATTCCTTACCTTTCTAATTTGTTTCTTATTTCCCTTTTTCTTTTTTTTGGAGTTTATCTTGGTACACCTAATTTCTCCTAGACAGCTTCTCAGTTTTCTTAGTGGTTTTCACCTTCTAATGAGTACTTACCATAGTAACTTGGAATTTTGAATTTATCAAAGAGTATGATGACTTATTCATTTCTTCTGTATGTCCTATTTCATCTGTTGCATTGATTGACATCTTTTTTAACTAGTAGAAAATCATTTTCAGGATGACAATATGATAATATTTATGTAACTATTCAGCCATTTCATTTAGATTATCAGATTTATTGTCATATAATTGGACAAAATCATTCTTAATAATTGCTTTAATATCATCTTCATTGTGGTGCACTTACCATTTCCACTTTTGATACTGATAATTTGGCTTTCATTTTTTAATCTTTTTAAAAATCAAATTAATTAAAAGTTTATCTATTTTATTCATTTTTTCATAAAACCAGCTCCTAGTTATTTTACTTTCCTATTTCATTAGTTTTTTTATTTTCAATATTTCCATTTTGATGTTTAATTAAAGATTTTTAATTTGTTATTTTTCCAGTTTTTTAAAATTGTATGCCCAATTCATTGATCTACTCTTTTCTTAATTGATATAAGTACTTAGAGATATAAAAATTTCCCCTAAATATTACTTTGGCAGTATCCCATACATTTTGGTATGTTGTGTCATTGTCATTCTTTTAAATTATATTTCTACCTTCCTACATTTGATTGCTTTTTTTATTTAAAAATTAATTTATTTCTTTTTAATTTTCAACATACACTTTCACAAGATTTTGAGTTCCAAATTTTCTCCCCATCTCTCCCCTCTGCCCACCCCAAGACAATGTGCATTGTTATTACCCCTTCCCCTAATTTGCCCTCCCTTCTATCACACCCCTCCCTTCTCTTGTCCCCATACTCTCTATTTTCTTGTAGGGCAAGATAGATTTCTATACCACATTTCCTGGAGGCATCAAGGTAAGGAAGAGATAAAACGATCCCCATTTGCTCATGGTATGTTAGTATAATTGGAAAATCCTAGTGAATAAGCAAAGATATTAATTGAGACAATCACTGCAGCAAAGTTTACTACAGAATTTCAGGTTACAAAACAAATCCTCAAAAAATGACAGCATTTCTATATTATAATGATGACAAGATCCAAAAGGAAAAACAGAAAGTAAAATATCTAAATAAAAAATAACTAAAAAGTATAAAATAACTGAGAATGAACCTCCTAATGCACACAAAAGATTTGCATAGTGCTCTTTAAAGAAATAAAGAAGAGATGGGTGGAGCCAAGATGCCAGAGTGAAAGCAGGGACTCACCTGAGCTCATCTATAAATTCCTTCAGATACATCTAAGACATGATTCTGAATGAATTTTGGAGTGGCACAATCTACTGGGAGACAGAGTGGCAAAATTCCAGTCCAGGACACCCTGAAAAGTTGATTGGAAGGATCTGTTATACATAGCTGGGGGAGTGTAGAGAGAGTGGCAGGCACCAGCACAGACACAGCCATAGTGAAGTGAAGGGGAATGCCTGGGTGGGCTGAATCACGTGCAGCAGGTTAGATTCCCAAATCACTTGCCACAGGATTGGAATCCAGCAGAACTGAGTGAGAGAGAAGTGCAGGGTCCCCAGAAGCTGCAGCAGCTACTACTGGTGTTATCAGCCCACATACTAAATGTTTGAAAGTCCTCTACTTGAACTTCCAGGAGTCAAGATGGTAAACTGTAAGTACTCTCACTCTCCCTCATTGAGCTTTAAAAATGCAGAGAATATTGTCCCAGGAAAAGTTCTGAAATAGTGGAACCAGCAGAAGGGTTATAGTAGTCTCTTAGCTTGGGAGGCTAGGGAGATCACCAGGAAGGGTTACAATTTCTGTGGCTTAAGGGAACCATTGCAAGACTGGAAGCATCCCAGCATGCTCCACTTGAGTAGACCAGCAGAACATCCTGAGCCCCAGGGGGTTGGAGCTAGTAAACACCAGGTGTGTCTTAGCACAGTCAGAGGAATTGGGCAGACACCAGCACAGGTGAGGTTAGTGCAGCACTAGGGGAGAAGGAGATCTCTAGTGGCCAGACCACCCCTCCCCCACATCATATACTAGGAGCTTCATTGTAACCCCAGGAAAACTCAGACTTCACTTGGTCTTGACTTTGGCACACATCAGCCAGCTCAGCACCAGGTAAACTGCAACATTATATATCTTCTAGTTGAAAGAACCAGAGGCCATAGTACACAAAGCCAGTAACTAAGACCCTAGCTCCCAGCACAAGAAATGTAGGAAAGAACCATAGAAAAGAACCCCCTGTGCCCCAGAAGCAGAGATCCACTTTAAAAGCTAGGGAAAAGGCTCACCATAAGCAAGAAGCAAATTAGAAAAATAAAGACCATAGCATCTTATTATGGGAACAGGGAAGAACACAATATGAATTGAGAAGAGGACAGCATTGACACTATACCTACATCTGAAACCACAAAAGGGAATATGAACTGCTATCAAGTCCAAAGAGCATTATTGAAAGAGCTCAAGAAGAATTTTAAAAGCCAAATCAAAGAGGTAGAAAAAAATTGGTCAATGATTTTAAAAATACAATCACCTCCTTAAAAGGTAAAATTGGCCAAATGAATAAGGAGATACAAAACCTAACTGGAAAAAATAACTCTTTAAAAAAAAGTTGTACAAAAGCTAACTGAAGAAAACAATTCATTACAAATTAGAGTTGGGCAAGTACAAAATAATGACACTATGAAGCATTAGGAGTCAGTCAAACAAAATCTAAAGAATGAAAGAATAGAAGAAAATGTAAAATAACTCTTTGGAAAAACAATTAAACTTTAAATAGATCCATAGAAAATCTAAGAATTATTTGTCTAATAGAAAGCCATAATGAAAAAAGAGCTGAGAGAGTATCTTCCAAGAAATCATCACGGAAAACTGCCCTGAGGTCCTTGACCCAGAGTGCAAAATAGTCATTGAAAGAATACACCAAATACCTCCTGAAAGAGTTCCCAAATTGAAAACACCAAGGAATATTGTTGCTAAATTCTGGAATTAACAGGTGAAGGACAAAATTGTGCAAGCAGCTAGAAATGAAAAATTCAAATATTGAGGAGCTATAATCAGGATCACACAGAACCTTACAGCTTCTACATTAAAAGAGCAGAGGGATTGGAATATGATATTCTGTAAGGCAAAGGACTACAACCAAGGATCAATTACCCAGCAAAAATTAGCATAATCTTTTGGGAAAGGAGATGAACATTCAATGGAATAAGAAATTTCCAGACCTTCCAATGAAAAGACTAGAGCTCAACAGAAAAATTAATCTTCAAATGCAAGTCTCAAGAGAGATATAAAAATGTAAATGGGGGAAAAAAGAAAAAAACACCTTGTTATTCAATATGGGCAAACTGTTTACATCCCTACATGGGAGGATGACACTTGTTAATCTAGAGAATTGTATATTTATTACAATATTTCAACATTTCAAAGGGATAGACATAGAGGGTCTGGGTCTAAATTAAATGATGTGATGATAAAAAATCCAATTAAGGGGTACAGAGGGAGTGTTACGGGAGAAGAGTAAAGGAGGAAATAGAAAAGGGTAAATTACGTCACATGAAGAGGCACAAAAACTTATTATATTAGATGAAGGAAGGGAGGGAGATGAGCAACAAATCATCGAAACAATCAATACCATCCTTTAAGAAAATGACAATATTGTGACAACCTACAAAAACTTGTGGGAATCAGCAAAAGCACTTCATAGAGGAAGCTTTATGTCACTGAATGCTTACATGAATAAAACAGAGAAAGAGGAGATCAATGAATTGGGCATGCAACTGAAAAAACTAGAAAAGGAATACACTGAAAATCCTCAATTAAATACCAAATTAGAAATATTGAAAACCAAAGAAGACATTAATAAAATTGAAATTAAGCAAACTATTGAACTAATCAATAAACTAAGAGCTATTTTATGAAAAAGTAATAATAAAATTGATGTCTTTGGTAAATCTGACTTTAAGAAAGGAAGAAGAAAATCAAATTACCATTATCAAAAGTGAAATGGTTGAATTCACCTCCAAAGAAGAGGAAATTTTAAAAAATAATTTGAAATTACTTTGTCCAACTATATACCCATAAATTTGACAATCTAAGTGAAATAGAGATGAATATTTACAAAAATATAAATTGTCCAGATTAACAGAAGAGGAAGTAAAATACCTAAATAACTCCATCTCAGAAAAAGAAATTGAATAAGCCATCAATGAACTCCCTAGGAAAAATGTCTCTAGTGCCAGACAGATTTACAAATGAATTCTGTTAAAGATTCAAAGAACAGTTAATTCTAATACTATATAGACTATTTGGGAAAATTGCCAAAGAAGCAATCCTACCAAATTCTTTTTATGATATGAATATGGTGCTGATACCTAAACCAGGAAGAGTCAAAACAGAGAAATAAAATTATAGACCAATTTCCCTAATAAACATAGATGCAAAAATTTTAAATAAGATAATAGCAAAAAGATTGCAGCAACTTATCAGGAGAATAATACACTTAGATCAGGTATGATTTATACCAAGAATGCAGGGCTGGTTCAATATTCGGAAAACTATCAGCATAATATTGATCACATGAACAAGAAAAACTAACAGAAACCATATGTCTGTCTCAATGGATGCAGAAAAAGCTTTTGATAAAAAACAACAAGCATTCCTATTGAAAACCCTGGAGAGCACAGGAATAAATGGAGGTTCACTTAGAATAATAAGTAGCATCTACCTAAAACCATCAGCATGCATAATATGAAATGGAGATATGCTAGATATATTTCCAATAAAATCAGTGATGAAACAAAGTGTCCATTATTCAATATTCAATATGGTACTAGAAATGTTAGCTTTAGTAATAAGAGGAGAAAAAAAATGAAGGAATTAGAATAGGCAAAGGAGAAACTAAGTTATTTGCAGATGATATGATAATGTACTGAGAGAATACTAAAGAGTAAAGGAAAAACCTATTTAAAATAATACACAACTTTAGGTAAGTTGAAGGATACAATGTAAACTTACATAAATCATCTTCATTTCTCTATATTACTAACAAAGCTCAACAGCAAGAGATAGAAAGAGAAATCCCATTTAAAGTTGTCATAGACACTATAAAGAATTTGGCAGTTTACATGCCAAAACAAACCCAGGCACTATATGAACTCAATTACAAAATATTTTTCCACAAATAAGGTCAGATCTAAGGAATTGTACAAACAAAGCTCTTGGGTAGGTCAAGTTAATATAATGAAAATAACAATTCCACCTAAATTAATTTATTTATTCAGCATCATACCAAAAAACTACCAAAAACCCCATTAATTTACAGAACTAGAAAAAATAATATCAAAATTCATCTAGAAGAACAAAAGATCCAAAATATCAAGGAATTAATGAAAAAAAGTTTGAGGGAAGATTGCCTAGTCATACCAGATGTTAAATTGTAAAGCAGCAATCATCAAAACTACTTGGTACTGGCTAAGAAATAGAGGGAGTAGATTAGTGGAACAGGTTAGGTACACAATACCGTAGTTAATGACTATAGTAGCCTACCATTTGATTAACCCAAGGACCCTGGCTTCTGGGATAAGAACTCACTGTTTGACAAAAACTGCTGAGAAAACTGAAAAAATAGGGTATCAGATTTATGGAGAATTGAGGAATTTATTACCATACAAGAGATACGGAGCATTATGAAATGCAAAATGGATAATTTTGATTACATTAAATTAAAAAGTTTTTGTACAAACAAAGCCAATACAATCAAAATTAAGGGGGAAGCAAAAATCGGGGAATTTTTACAACTAATGTCTATGAAAAAGGCCTCATTTCTGAAATACATAGAGAACTGAGTCAAATTTACAGGAATACAAGTCATTCCCCAATTGGTAAATGGTCAAAGAATGTGAAGAGGTAGTTTTCAGAGAAAGAATTTAAAGCTATCAATAGTCAGAAAATGCTCTAAATCACTACTTATTAGTGAGATGCAAATCAAAACAACTCCGAGGTACCTCACCACATCTATCAGATTGGCTCACATGCCAAAACAGGAAGATGATAAATACTGGAGAAGATGTGGGAGAATTGGAACACAAATTCATTGTTGGTGAAGCTGTGAGCTAATCCAACCATTCTGGAGAGCAATTTGGAACTATGCCCAAAGGGCTATAAAAATGTGCATATTCTTTGACCCAGTAATACTGCTTCTAGGTCTGTATCCCAAAGAGATCATAAAAATGAGAAAAGGACCCACACGTACAAAAATATTTATAGTAGTTCTTTTTGTAGCCAAGAACTGAAATTTAAGGGAATGCATATCAGTTGGGGAATGGCTGAACAAATAATGTTATATGAATGTAATGGAATAATATTATGCCATAAGAAATGATAAATAGGCTGACTTCAGAAATACTTGGACAGACTTATATGAACTAATGCTGAGTAAAGTGAGGAGAACAAGGAGATCATTATACATAGTAACAGTCACAATGTGCAAGGACTGTTTTTGATGGACTTAGCCCTTCACAGATCTGCAAGGACCTAAAATATGTCTCAAGGACGCATGATGCAAAATGCCATCCACACTCAGAGAAAGAACTATGGAGTTGGAACACAAAATGAAGCAGACTATTTTCCTTTTTTTTGCTATATTTAGTTTTGCTTAGTTTTCCTCATGGTTTCTCCCATTCATTTTAATTCTTCCATACAATATGACTAATGTGAAAACATGTTTAATAAGAATTTATGTGTAAAGCCCCTATAAGATTGCATGCCATCTTGGGAATGGAGGGGGAGAAAACTTAAAACTTATGGAAGTGATTTAAAACTGAAAACAAACAAATAAATAAAATTTGAAAAATAAAAAAAGAAATAAAGAAGAAATTAAACAGGTGGAGGGCTATCCCGTGCTCATTTCTGAGCCATGTCTATATAATAAAATAACAGTAATTCCAAAGTTAATGTTGTTAATACTTTACCAATGAAATCACCAAGAAAATACTTCATAGAACTTCATTAAAATAATCATAAAATTCACTAGAAAAACTAAAACATCAAGGGAAATGTTGAAAAGAAATAGGGATGAAGAAGGTGTAGCACTTCCAGGCTAAAAAATTATTGTCTAGTAGTAGTCATCAAAAATTTGACACTGATTAAAGAACAGAAACAGATCAACGGAACATACCAGATAAGGGAGATACAGAAACAATAGAAGTCAAAGCCTAGTGTTTGATGAAGTTGAAAATACAAACTAACTAGGCAACTAACTCCCTTCTTAAAAAAAAACAAAACTTCTGGGAAAACTGGAAAGCAATCTGGCAAAAATCAGACTTAGAACAATATCTTATACCATATTCTACAACGCATTCTAAATGGATATGGAATATGCAACCTTAATACTGAAAATATTGGTAGAAAGTTAGAATAGAATAGGTCATATGCCTCTTGCAGCTATGGACAGAAAATTTATTCTTCCCAAACAAGAAAAAAAGGCAACTATAAATGATAAAATGGACAACTTTGATAAAATGAAACCAGCAAGTTTCTGCACAGACAAAATGCACTTAGTATCAGAATGGAAGTGGTCAAATGTGGGGAAAAATCTTTGTCTAAAAGATAATGGTTTTCGTATGAAGTAGAACCAAGATGGTGGAGAAAAGGCAGAGACTCACCTGAGTTCTTCCCCAAACCCCTCCAAATGCTTTTAAATAATGCCTCAAGATAAATTCTAAAGCTGTAGAACCAATTAAAAGATTGAGTGCAACAATTTTCCAGCCCAAGACAACTTAGAAGTTCAGCAGGAAAAGCCTGTTGTACCAGGGTGAGAGTAGAACACAGCCCAAAGCAGATCCCAGACCAGTAAACCAGCAATAGGCCTTGAGCACAACTGAATTGAAAGTACAGGCTGTTTCCTGACCTCTCAGCCCATAGATGGCAAGGGGGTCAGAAAATTGGTGAAAAGGAGATTATAGGTGTCCTTTTGCTGGCACCAGGGGCAAGATTGTGTTTCATTGCCCATATGCAGATCTACATTATAATCCTGGGTAGTTGTCCTAGGTCAAGTTGGAGCATTAACACACTAGAGCTTGTGGTTGTGGAAACAGCACCCTAGTCACAGTTTCAGGATGGGAAAGAGTGCCTACAGTTTCTCACAGATCACAGAACAGGCCAGGAGAGTAGAAAATACCCCTCTCCTTAGATCTTTCCATCTTGAAAGAATCAAAAAACATACAGGTCACCAGAATTACCTCTGAAAACAGCTGCACAAAAAACCTGATGCTTGGGACATTTAGAATGTGTTATGGAATATGATGTAAGGTCCACTCTGGAAGTAAAGTCTCACTTTAGCATAAAATTAAAAATCAGGAAATAGGCTGAAAAAATAAGCAAACAGAAGAAAAAGATCTTGACTATAGAAAGCTACTATGGGAAGATCAAAATACAAACTTAAAAGACAAGAAAGCCAAAACTCCTACATCCAAAGCCTCAAAAAATATCAATTGGTCTTGGGTCATGGAAAAGTTTAAAAAGGATTAAAATTTTTTTTAAATAAGAGAGGTAGAGGAAAAATGAGAAGAAAAATGAGAGAGATGCAAGAAAACAATGAAAAAAGTCAACAACTTGGTAAAGGATGTATAAAATAATACTCAAGGAATAACACTTCAGAAAGTAGAATGGGCCAAATGGTAAGAGGAGCACAAAAATCCAATGAAGAGAAGAATGCCTTGAAAAACAGAATTGGCCAAATGGAAAAGGATGTACAACAATTCACTGAAGAGAACTTTTTTTAAAAAAAATATTTATTTTTAGTTTTCAACATTCATTTCTACAAGATTTTGAGTTACAAATTTTCTCCGCATCTCTCCTCTCCGCCAAGCCCAAGAGATCATGCATTCCAATTATCTCTTCCCCCAATTTACTCTCTCTGCTATCACACCTCTCCCTTCTCTCATCTGCTTCCCCTCTATTTTTTTTTGTAGGGGAAGATGGATTTCTATACCCCATTGCCTGTATGTCTTATTTCCCAATTACATGTAAAAATAATTTTTCACATTCGTTTTTAAAGCTTTTGAGTTCAAACTTCGTTTTTAAAGCTTTTGAGTTCAAACTTCCCTCTCTGCCTCCCTTCCCACCCACCACTAGTGAGAATTTTGTAACAGTAAGCGCTCCAACATACACAGGGAGGTCTACTATCACAGGTTCTTAGATATGCATTCATAAAAGGAAAGGCAACTTTTGAGGGGTTAAAAATCACTTTAATCAAGCACATGCACCAAACACATGTATCATTCACCTAGTTCAGGGAAGTTTGCACTCTAAACTTCAAAGAAAATATAGAGAAATCAAAGATCAACAGACATGGCTTCCTCTGCCTGGCCATCAACAGACAGGTCCAACTGTCTGACCATAGTTACCAGAGAGGGAATTACTGAAATTAGATTTAGACCAATATTTTAAGCCATATACCATAACGAACTCCAAATAGATAGCCAAGTTGGAAATGGGTGTGCATATTAATACCATCTGTAACTGAGACTTTGGGATATGCACTAGGACAAGAAGAAGTTGCTGGGGAAGGGAGAAGGACAGGTACTGATTTGCAGCTCTGTTGTACATATACCAGAGCTAGACCACAGATCCAATTCAGACCAAAGAAAGAACCTATTGTTAGAAATGGTGGTCCAGTGGAAGTGGTGATTATAGAGTTAAGGCTATAAAGCAAGATCAGAAGCAAGTAGCAATTAGCGTAGGGTCTTAATTCCACTCTCTAATCCAATCTGAAACCTGAAATGGAATAATCAGTGTAGGAAGCTTAGAACAAGATGGAATCTGTAGTTATATTGTTAACCTGTAAAGTCTTCTAGCCAGCTGATAGTGACTGGGGTCAGCAGTGGTTTTGGGCTGTTTGTCAAAGCTATTTTTTTCCTTTGGACCATGATCTAATCATTCTCAAGTCTTTCTAAAAAAATTTTTCCCACTTAATAGCATTTTATTTTTTCCAACTACATGTAAAGATCATTTTCAACATTCACTTTCATGAGATTTTGAGTTCCCAAAATTTTTTCTCCTTCCTCCTTTCCCTCTCTCCTCCACAAAATGGCAAGCAATATGATATAGGCTATACATGTATAATCATGTTAAATATATTTCCACATTAGCCATGTTATAAAAAAAGAATTAGAATAAAAGGGAAAAACTAGAAGAAAGAAAAAAGGAGAGAAAATAGTATGCTTCAACCTGCATTCAGACTTTATATTTCATTCTTTGGATATGGATAGCTTTTTCCATCATGAGTCTTTTGGAATTATCTTAGGTCATTGTATTGCTAAGTCTATCAAAGTTGATCATGGTACAATGTTGTTGTTCCTGTGTACAATGTTCTCCTGATAAGTTCTCACTTCATTCAGCATCAGTTCTTGTAAGTCTTTACAGTTTTTTCTGAAATCCACCTACTTATCATTTCTTATATCATGATAGTATTCCATTATATTTATATACTACAACTTGTTCAGCCATTTCCCAACTGATGTATATCCCCTAAATTTCTAATTCTTTGCCCTCACTTTCTCCTCCAGAGCCATCTGAGATCAGTGACCTGATATTCATCGGGATGACTGGAGATGGCCCAGGATGCAATGTAGGACCTTGGCCATTTTAGGCTAAGGTCTTATCAGATTCTCACTTTGAGTGAGATACACTCATTCAATGAATAGGCCTCTTTAAGTAGTTACTCAAGGGATGGCCCCTTTAAATAAAAGAAAAAAAATAATAACTGAAAGATCAAACTTGGAGGGGAAGACCCTCAGGGTTCCTGGGTAAAAGAGAAACAGCTACTATTGAGCAATTACATTTACTGGTGTCCATTGTATGAGCTCCAGGGTGAATTGGGCTTTAAGGCTTGTTCTTTGAGCAAGAAATGTAGCCAGTAAACCCAAAGGTGAAAAGGCAGTTTTTGGCCATGGCAGTGTAACTTCCCCTGGCTGGAGCACCCCAGAAGAAGAAAGGAGAGGAAAGGAAAGGAGAGGGGAGGGGAGGGAAAGGGAAGGGAGGGGAGAAGAAGAAACTCTATTCGTTCATAGGTTGTGTTTTGTCTTTCAGTCTTGAAGAAGACCATGACATCAAGGTGATGACATGACTTGCAGCCCTCCCTCACTCAAATCAAAGTCAAGTGCAAACACAATTCTTTGCCACCACAAAATACAGCTGCTATAAATGTTTTTGTACATGTGGGTCCTTTTCCCTTCTTTATGATTTTTTTGGGATACAGATATAGTAGTCAAAGATATTCTTAATATGCAAAGTGATATGAGGAAGAATTAAATAATATCTGTCAAAATCTTGTTAACTCAGTGCCAAATGGTGTAAAAGGAGAGACTGCCCAAAAAAAGGACATTATAGGTTAGAAGTTTTTTAAAGATAAAAAAGAATTTGTAGGGTTTATTGCATTTCAATAAATTTAATTATTTTACTTTGTCCCTATTAATTTACATACCCCTGTATCTTCTGGATACCAAATTACCAGGAATTGAAGTCAAGTTTGAGGCCATCCCAGAAAGTAACTGGAATTGAAGTCTTGGCTTATTTTTTGTTTACTTACTACCCATTTATTTCTCTCTGCGTAGGTGTTCCACAATAGATTCAGTAACAAATCTCAACACACTTCCAGCTTATGTAATCATTCCATCCCACAAGGATAGAAGTCTCTGAGTTTGCAGTCTCTGAGCTGCACCCACACAGAGATGGTTTTAGATCCAAAATAAGAAACTTGTTCTGAGCAGTAAAAGTTTTTTTTTTAATCCTTTAGAATGTTCTTCAGTTTGCTTTGCTAAAGGGCTCAACTATAGCTTCTGATTTTATGTTTAAGTTCAGGAAGAAGGACCAAACCAAAACCAGAATTTATACAGGTTGTCATGGCAGCAAAAGGATCTGGAATGGTAACCACAAGCATATAACAAAAGGCTATAAATATATAATTTCTATAACCTATGCAAAATTAAGAATATTTTAGTGTATTTTCTAACTATCTTAGACAGTTTGTATATACCTTAAAGACTATCCAGTAAAAAAACAGGATAGACAAGTTAGATAAATTTTCTGATCTTGAGTGTTCAGTTGTCTTTAAAAATAAACCTCAGACCATTCACCATTTTTATACAGGAAATAGTGATAAATACATCCATAATATCTATTCAATCTATTCAACATTTCATACTTGAATTTTGTTGTCCAAGATAATATGAATATATGTGCAAATACATGCATCATAAAAAATGATTTGTCATAACTAAAAGATACTAATGGATGAGGGCTGGAAAGGGACTGTGAGACCCCCACAAAGACCTGGGTACCAGGGGCAGGTTGTCTGGAGAAGAATTCATGAACTCAAGCATTGTGGAGGTCAAGGTAAAGATTTATTATGCGTTTCAGTGGGCAAGAGTTCTTAGGGAACCTATAGCCTTAAAGGGGTACAGGGAAAGTTTATATAGAATATTCTATCACTTGTACCAAATATACTAGCTAGATGTTTTGGGGTGGGATTAGGGAGTAGTTAAGGAGTGGTCAGTTCTTAAAGGAACATGCACTTTTGGTATCTACTGCACAGGTATTTTACCCAAAATTCATCAGAAAATAGCCCAAGGTGGGGCTACCTGGAGGTCTGGTTTTAGGCCTGAAACATCACTAAGTCAAGCAATAGTCAGGGCTGACCAGGAAAAACCAGGCTTCTCTCGTCAATGTCTTATTAGACAAGATTAATGTAAGGGAGTATAGGTATGTCCAAGTCTAGGATACATATGATTGGTCTGTGAGTAGTCAATGTCATTATGACCCAGTACACAGCCAGTTCAGTACACAGCTGGTTCAAACTAATGAATTCTATAGGTACAGCTGACTACTACAGCCCTATAGCAGGAAGGGAGATAACGGTTATTGCCAGGGCAGGTCATGTCCTTGGGCTGGGGAGAAACTGCCTGAGATAGTATTTCGAGGCTAGGGAGAAATGTGTTTTAGAATTGGGGCCCAAGTACATGCAACCAAGCACCCCACCACTGATGAAATTTCTTAAGATGCTTTAAGCTTTGTTACTTTTTGGTTATATTGGTTCACAAGCCTAGCAGATGCCCTGCCTAGGAAGGATCAGTGGGAGAAAATTAAGAGAAGTGGAAAGACCTCTGAGCATAAGTTGCCTAGGCCACAAGTATTTCCTATGTATTACATACTGCAGCACCAGTGTACTTTATGTAGGTGTTCCCTCTTCTTAGTGACACTGAATGTACTTGTACGAGACTATTTATAGGAAAAATGTTTTGTAGCTACTGTTCTTACTATGCCAGTTTAATTAATGCCTTCACTGGTTGCCCTTTCATACATATCTCCTGACTCATTGGTCTTTTGGAGGAGGAGGTGAAATTGGAATCTTTTTTCTCTATTGGTGCCTTCAGACTCTCCTTCTACCACCTACTCAGTAACCTCTCTTTATTTGGAATTCATTCAATCCATGTTTATCATCCAATCAAGATTCTAGGGGTGTTCACTAACCTCCAGGACACCCTCCTTTGTTCCTTAATGAGATCAGTGCCTGGATCACAGTCTCTCTCCTTCCCAATGCCTATCCTCAGACTAAAGGAATTCATCATAAATATTCATCAAACACCTTAACCTTCCCGTGCCTCAGTTTACTAAGTTTACACGATCCCCATCTAACTACAGATCCACACAGAGATGGCTATATATTAGTTCTTGCAAACAATGACTCACCACTTCCACATTCAAGAACTCTTAGCTAATCTAAGTCTGTAGTCAGTCCACATCTCCCTCTACTTTGGAACTCATTACACTATGACCTCTATTCACTCCAACACTCAGTTCTTTCACAGCCCACACTACCCCAGTATTGACTAATCTTTCTTCCCTTCTCTATCTTGACTTCTGGGTGAACCAGTTTAGCTCTTCTCTGTCCTCTTCTTTTGAGTTTGTTGTCTGCTGGTCTTATTTAGGATCTTGCCCTGGAAAGCCTAAACTTAGATTCATTTGAATTATTCCCACTGTCTTCATTTCTATTCATATGTTGTCAAAGAAAGATGGAGAAAATCATAGAGCCATGCATGTCTGAGTCCACTAAAATATATATGGTACATAATCTCAATTGGGCCCTCGCTGAAGCAAAGCAATTCTTTTACATCTCCCTAATTAACTTATCCCACTCACCTGCAACTTTTCCTAACTCTTTCATGTCTTCTGCAATGGCCATGGAAGTATACCTTCATCTGGGTAGAGCACCCCAGGAAAGGGAAGGAAAAAGAAAAAGAAAAGCACCTTGCTGAGCTACTTTACCCTACTTTATCCTAACTTTTGTTGACTATTCATTTCATTTCCCAAATCTTCATCTTTTCAGCCTAGACCAGACCTGTATAACGTACAACTTGTGGGCTACTTGTGGCCTGCCAAAATGGCTCATGGGCTAGATGTTGTGTAGGCCTGTTTTACATTCTCTACTTTTTTCCTGGTCCCCCCAAAATCCTTTGGTGGGCTGTAAGTGGCCATCAGGCAGTATGTTGCACAGGCCTGCCCTAAGGGAACTTTGCATAGCCAATTTTACTGAGGGATTTGCATTTTCCATGTCCTGCCTGAAATCCTTTGGTGGGTCATAAACAACTTATGGTCTGTAAGCAGCAATGCTGTGCAGGCCTGCCCTATACTATAAGCAGGTAATCTTTTCTAAACTCTAAGCCAGGCCTGCACAGCATATGGGCTGCAGGCCACTTGCAGGCTGCTGCTTGGGTAGCCCATGAAACATGTAGAGGATGTAAAAGAAAGTAAAGATGTAATGAGTGCTTTGTCTATGCCTTGACCCACCTTACTAGTCATTATCGTGCCCGTAATGTAACTTGGGTAGATTGCCACTGCACGTTCTCTTCTGTTTGTCACATGACCTGCAGCAACCAACCATCCTCAGTCTACTTTAGCTACTTTTTTAGTTTTAGTTACTGTTTTAGTTACCTTTACTTGGAAAGTGAGTTGCTAACAATCTATCTGCAGCCCAGAGAAGTTCAGCCCATTTCAATTTTGGCCCCTACCTACTGCCAAGTTATTCAGGTCTGCTCTAAGCCTTTCCACTTGACCTATGTAAACAAGTGGAGAGAAGATGAGACTAAATTCATTATCTCTTCTAGTCCCTTGCTTACTTTCAGCAGCCTTTTTATATATAAATGAGTTGCTCAAGACCTCACATTCTTTGCCTGATGCAAATAATTAATGATCCACTCAAATATTTAGGAGCTCACCTTTTATAAGACAAATGCAATCTGAATGGAATTCACCTTTACATCTTACTGTCTCTGTTACAAGCCCTTTGGTTGGGGAAAGATGTGATGATCTGAGAATTTCTGAGAATTAAGGCATTAGGTAGTTCTTCTCTTTTCCTGGATTTAGTTTGGGAGGAAAATATACAGGAGGAGTTCCAGGAGAGAAAGCCATACATAAGGAGATAACCAAGGGAGTGGATATGGAGTAGTTAAGCCAACCCACATAAAGGAATAATTAAGACTTCCTCACCAGCATAGCAACACCAACTCCCCACACAGAACTGCCAGATTAGCTTTCCATATTTGAGGATACTGTGGGATGGGTTATCTGCAGTAGTCATCTCTGTGAGTCATCTCTGAGTTATTTCATATAAGTATCTTTTAGCAACATTACCCTTAATTCTGAATGGTGATGATTCTTTCCATAAATTTTAGGGAGTTGTCTAAATTTGGAAAGTTACCTGCTGCTACCTTTCTTCCTCCTCTGGTTTCATATCTTTTAAAATTTATTTTCCTGTCTTTAGCTGAGAGGTATTATAAGCAAGGAAACAAGCTATACTAATATTGAAAGTTATGATGACTCAGTGATCCATTATTTCTAAACCTGCTCATCAATCAATGTTGGGAGGTATCACCATAATATTTGTCACGTAGTCAAATTCCACCCCTCCCCCCCGAAATTGTCACACACTTGATACCCTCTAGAGGAATTGAGATGCAAGGACCTGTGAAACCTATGACCCCCTCTCGTAAAACACCTGGACTATGGAGATAGAGAGCAGACCCTAAAGTACTCATGTTATATGTGAATATAACTGGCATGTGCCATGCCCCCTCTTCCCCTCCACCATGCTCAGCAAAATAGCTCCTTTCTTATTATAAAGTTTAGCATTGTCAGAGTCACAGTCACTGGTTACCTCCTCTTGGCACAAATTTCATAAAGAAAACTCAGGTGGCCCCAAGGAATGGTCTGAACTCATACTGTGTACCCTAGGTAAAGCTTTAAAACCTCCCCTTACAAATATAGCTACACCCTTCTAAAAATTGTATAAAACAACATAGTTTTGATCACTGGTTAGACACCTAAGCCAATACAGACCAGGACTCAATAGAGGAATGGGGGAGTCCACCTGACTCTGCCCAAGAGGAGTCATGATCCAGTGGCCTTCATGGGGCAATCCTGTACCCCTGTAAGTGCAGATCATTCTAGACAGATAGCTTCAATCAGTCTTGTCCAACACCAACCCTGGCCCTAGGTATTTTTCACTTTAAATAAATGTCTTGTATTGTGCCTTTAAAATAAACTCTTGTATTGTGCATCACTCCAGGCTATTCACAGCACCCTGTACCTCAAGTAATGTTTTGACAAGCCTCACCCCTTTTGTTGAGGTTGATCTAATTGAATTGTCTTTATTTTATTATTAAAAGCTACAAGTAAAAGTTGGCCCCACCTTGAAGCCCTCACTGATTCCCAGTGACCAGGCATGTTGTTAACATGTCAATATGTTTGTTACTTTGACGTATTTATAATAAAGTTCACTTAATTCTCTTTGCCTTGAGTTTTGCCTCATTAATCAAGATGAAAGTCAAAATGAGGAGTTTTCCTTTCAAAAAATGGTGAAGCCTGTCTAGGAGTTTTGAGGGCTTTTTCACTTCCGGGTTATAAATAACACTGCACCCTCTCCTCCCATCCCCGCTCCCCACTCCTTCTCCCTCAGCCACTGGTTAGTTTAGCAATGAAGTGGTAGACAGTTTAGTTCCCCAAGACCCAGGTTGGGAAGGAAAAATAGGTCTCATAATCCAGATTTTGATTTTGTTTTTACTTCTGCCTGAAGAAAAGAAGACAAAAGGTTTCTGGTGAGTAAAGATTGTGCACACATTATGATGGGATTATCAGTATTGACAGAGAGAACAGGACTTCCAAAGAATCAAATGGTAAGAACTTGGTAAAATCCTGCAAGAGAAATTCACAACTGGGATATGAGGCTTGATAGGAACTACAAAAATTATGGGTAAAAGAAAAAATATATTTTGGCCAGATAAGGGATGGGACCTTTGATATTTTAATCAGATGCAGATTTTAAATTTAATTTAAAGATATATGACCTAGACAAGTTTAGGATTTTCTGCATTGGAGAGATAGACAATTGTCCTCATCTTAGGAAAAAGACCAGAATGTCCACTAGGTTAAAAATGGAATGAAAAAGCATATTTGAAACAGGGGTTGGTTGACTGAAGGGAGGAATCAACCAACCCCACCACCCAACCTGTGGGACCACCTATTCCACTGCCAACCCCATCACCACCTGGTCCTAGATCCATAGTGGATAATGGAGATTGATATTCACAATGAGGGGAAAAGAGAAGTAAGTAAGCAGGATCTTGGAGGAATTCTGTACAGCAAGGTGTGGTCTGGGATGTGATTGGTAAGGGAAATGTCCAATCACGATGTGAAAAGAAAAAGACAGGTGTGGGGTTTTTTAAGGCCAAGTTTAAAAGAAGAGGAGTTAGAAGAGGAAATAAGGAGAAAACTAAGGAAAATTGGGTGGTTTGAATAAAGGGTTTTGGAGATGTGGAAAGAGAAGTGAGGAAGTGTTTTGATTTCATTCAGATGAGATTATAGGAAAATTTATGTGGTTATTCTTTGTGATATGCAGCTTGAAATTCCTAAGCTCTATTCTGGCAGATGGGAGTGGGAAGCTGCTGCTTATTTGGAAAAGCTTTCAGGACAGGTAAAAGAGTCTGGGACTAAAAATTGATTCAGCTATTTGAGGAAATTGAGGAAAAGTTATAGGGAGCTGGCCGTTGCCACAATGTGTTTCTCAAAAAAAAAATAGTTTATTTCTAATAATGGGCTCTCCCTTTTTGAAGTCCTAACAGCAAGTGACTCTTAGATGAATTGAAATTAAATGTTACCATTAGTGATTATAAATCCATATTTGACTTGGTTTAAATTTGTCCTGAAGGAATTCAGACTGGAATCTCAATGTGCTCTCCTTCCAGGACAGTTGTGATAAAGCATAACTCAATGCAAAAATATATTTGTTATTTGGCATAAATGCATGAAATTGCTGGGAAATGCATGGATTAGGGAAATCTGATTTAAAATCCAGTCTGAAAAATTTATCTTTCATTTTCTGTTTAAAGGGGGAAATGAAATAATAGCACCCACCTTCCAGGGTTGTTATGAGGATCACATGATTATATAGTACTTAACATAGTACCTAACATATGGCAAGCACTATATAAATGATAATCACCATTATTATTTTTTTATTTTCATGTAATTGCTTCACACCTGACGACTTTATATGTGGTCTTTGTTGTGATCAGTGTGCAATGTCAACAGTGATCAGATGAATGATTTCTTGTGGAAGGTAATTTGGAAATATATTCAACTGAACTGAAGTCACCAAAATGGTAATGAGTTTTGTTTCATGTTTCAAATCCATAGTATTATTTATGATCTTGTGAAATTTGGTAAATTATTGTATGAGAGATGCTGCTAGAAAAGCAACTTCTCTTATAATTTGTATGTTATATTATGAACTGAGCTATTAAAAGAAAGTGGGAAAATGTTTCAAAAGTGCTATGTATTTTCTACATCCTGCTAGCCATCTATTGTAATACGTTGAAGTATTGCAACTTAGAAAACCGGAAATGTCCAGGTTTGCCTATATTTAAGAGGAAGCTTGACCTAAAATTATTTAGTTATCATTTATGAAAATTGATTGTTTGATTGAATTTAATAGACTGATTGAATGAAATTGTTAATTAAGTTAATAGGGTTATTATAATGTTAAAAACCTATTAAGTATTTACAAGGGTATATTTTAAAAGGAAAATTGATCATTGATTACTGTGTGGGAAAAGATATAAAGGAAAAAACCTCATACAATCTCTTTATTTGTAAATATACAAGGTCTCTAGGGACACATTGAGTCATAAACTCTTAAAATCATGTGCAAGAACTTTCTGTGTTGTGGAACTGCTGCTAAGCAAATCAGATACAAATACTCCTGGTACAAAATGGAGTTGAAATTTTCAAGCCTGCTTATAATGTAGAGTGAGTTTCATCTAAGGTTATTTGCTTCTTTGTCTATCCTTGTGGAGGTTATGAAGTTATACCTGGAATAGTACACATTGAAGTTATATCTTGAATCAAATTAGTGTTAATAACCTCTAATCTTAAAGATTTAATTTTGCTCTAAGGGATGAATATAGAGTACCTTAAGAAATGGATAACTATGTTTGAAACAGTGAGATACACACAGGGTAAAGGCAAAAGGTTAGAGCAGAATATATTACTCTTCAACTGATGTAAAAAAAAAACACAGGTAACAATCGTAGTCTCAGACAAAGCAAAAACAGAAATAGATCTAATTAAAAGAGATAAGGAAAGCAACCATAACCTTCTAAAAGGCAACATAGACAATGAAATAACATCATTACTAAATACATATGCACTAAGCAGTATAGCATCCAAATTCTTAGAGGAGAAGTTAAGGGAGTTATAGGAAGAAATAGACAGTAAACTATACTAGTGGAGGACCTCAACCTCTCCTTCTCTAAACTTGATAAATCTAACCTCAAAACAAACAAGAAAGAAGTTAAGGAGGTGAGTAGAATTCTAGAAAAGATCCAAGTGATAGACCTCCAGAGAAAATTGAGTCAGGATGGAAAGGAATATACCTTTATCTCTGTGGTACATAGCATATAAATAAAAACTGAACATGTCCTAGGACATAAAAACCTCATAATCCAGTGCAGAAAGGTTTCCATTTCAGATCATGATGTAATAAAAATAACATGTAACAAAGGACCATGGAAAGATAGACAAAAATTAATTGGAAACCAAATAATCTAATCCTAAAGAAGGAGTAGGTTGAACAACAAATCATAGAAACAATAACTTCATTCAAGACAATGACAATAATGAGACAACCTACCAAAACTTATGAGATGCAGGGAAAGCAGTTTTTAGGGGAAGTTTTATACTTCTGAATGCTTACATGAATAAAATAAAGAAAGAGGAGATCAATGAATTGGGCATGCAACTGAAAAAGCTAGAAAAAGAACAAATTGAAAATCCCCAGGTAAATACCAAATTAGAAATACTGCAAAACAAATGAGAGATTAATATAATTGAAATTTTAAAAAAAAGTTATTGAACCAATAAATAAAATTTAGAGTTTGTTTTATGAAAAAAATCAACAAAATTTATAAACCTTGGGCCAATTTGATATAAAAAAGAGAAAGAAGAAAACTGAATTACCAATATCAAAAAAGAAAAGGGTAAACTCACCTCCAATGAAGAGAAAATCACATCAATAATTAGAAATTACTTTGCCCAACTGTATGCATGTAAATTTGACAATCTAAGTGAAATGAATGAATATTTTGAAAAATATAAATTGCCCAGATTAATGGAAAAGGAAATAAAATGATTAAATACCCCCATCTCAGAAAAAGAAATTGAACAAGCCATTGATGAACTCCCTAGGAAAAAATCCCCAAGGCCAGATGGATTTACAAGTGAATTCTATCAAACATTTAAAGAACAGTTAATTACAATACTATATAGACTACTTGAGAAAACTGGTGAAAGAGTCCTGTCAAATTCTTTTTATGATACATATATGATGCCAATACCTAAACCGGGAGAAGTCAAAACAGAAAAAAAAATTATAGATCAATTTGCCTAATGAATATAGAGGCAAAAGTTTTAAATAAGTTATTAGCAAAAAGATCACAGCAACTTCTCATGAGAATAATACACTACAATCAGATAAGATTTATATCAGGAATGCATGGTTGGTTCAACACTAGGAAAATTATCAGCATTATTGACCATATCAACAATAAAACTAATAGAAACCATATGATTATCTCAATAGATGCAGAAAAAGCTTTTGACAAAATACAACACCCATTCCTATTGAAAATACTAGAGACCATAGGAATAAATGGAACATTACTTAAAATGATAAGTAATATCTACCTAAAACTAGCAGCAAGTATTATATGTAATGGGAATAAGCTAGATCCATTTCCATTGAGATCATGGGTGAAACAAGGATGTCCATTATCACCACTGTTTTTCAATGCAGTACTGGAAATCTTAGCTTTAGCAATAAGAGAAGAAAAAGAAATGGAAAGAATTAGAATGGCAAAGAAGAAACCAAGTTATCACTCTTATCAGATGATATGATGATATACTTAGAGAATCCTGGAGAATCAAGTAAAAAACTACTTGAAATAATAAACAAATTTGGCAAATTTGCAGGATGCAAAATAAACCCACATAAATCATCTGCATTTCTATATATTAGTATTAAAGCCCAACAGCAAGAAATAGAAAGAGAAATTTCATTTACAGTTATGGTAGACACTATAAAATATTTGCCAAAACAAACCCAGGGACTATATGATCACAATTACTAAACACTTTTCACACAAATAAAATCAGATCTAAGTAATTGGAAAAACATCAGCTGCTTATGGGTAGGCTGAGCTAATATAATAAAAATGACAATTCTACCTGAATTAATTTACTTATTCAGTACCATACCAATCAAACTACCAGAAAATTATGTTCTAGAACTAGAAAAAAAATAATACCAAAATTCATCTGGAAGAAAAAAGGCAAGAATATCAAGAAATTAATGAAAAGAAATGCTAGGAAAGATGGCTCAGACATGCCAGATCTCAAATTGTATGATAAAGCAGCAATCATCAAAACAACTTTGTACTGGCTAAGAAATAGAGGAGTAGATGAGTGGAATAAGTTAGGTACACAAGACATAGTAGTCAATGATTATAGCAGTGTACTGTTTGATAAAGCTAAGGACCCTAGCTTCTGGGATAAGAAGTCACTGTTTGACAAAAACTGCTGGGAAAACTAGATAATAATGTGGTAAAAAAATTTGGCATAGACTAATGCCTTATATCATTTGCCACAATATTGTCCAAATGGGTACACAATCTAAGTATAAAGGCTATCGGGGAGCAAGGAATAATTTATTTGTCAGATATATGGAAAATGGAGAAGTTTATGACCAAATAAAAGATAGAGAACATTGTGAAATGCAAAATGGATAATTTTGGCTACATTAAATTGAAAAATTTTGGGGTAAATAAAGCCAAAGCAACCATAATTAGGAGGAAAGTAGAAAACTGGGAAAGAATTTGTACAACTAGTATCTCTGAGAAAGGCCTCATTTCTAAAATATATAGAGAACTGAGTCAAATTTACAAGAATATAAGTCATTCCCCAATTGATAAATGGTCAAAAGATGTGAAGAGGCAGTTTTCAGAGGAAGAAATTGAAGTTATCTATACTCATGAAAAAATGCTCTAACTCCCTATGGATTAGAGAGATGCAAATCAAAACAACTCTGAGGTACCTCACCAAACCTACCAGATTGGCTCACATATCAAAACAGTAAGATGATAAATATTGGAGAAGATGTGGGAGAGCTGAAACACTAATTCACAGTTGGTAAAGTTGTGAGCTGATCCAATCATTCAGGAGAGCAATTTGGAACTACACTTAAAAGGCATGTGCATACCCTTTGACCCAGCAATACTGCTTCTAGGGCTACATCCCAAAGTGATCATAAAAATGTGAAAAGGACCCACATATACCAAAAAAAGTGCATAGTGGCTCTTTTTGGTGACCAAGAACTAGAATTTGAGGGAATGCCCATCAATTGGGGAATGACTGAACAAATTGTGGTATATGAATGTAATAGAATACTATTGTGCTATAATAAATTACAGACAGGCAGACTTCAGAAAAACCTGGAATGGCTTGAACTGATACTCAGTGAAATGAGCAGAACCAGGAGAACATTATACACAGTAACAGCCACAGTGTGCAAGAACTTTTTCTGATAGACTTAACCCTTCACAGCAATGCAAGGACTTAAAATATTTCCAAAGAACTGGATGAAAAATACCACCCAAATCCAGAGAAAGAACTATAGAATCAAAATGCGGAATGAAGCAGATAGTTTTCTCTTTTGTTATGTTTAGTTTTGTTTAGTTTTTCTCATACTTTCTCCCATTCATTTTAATTCTTCTGTACAACATGACTAATGTGAAAATGTATTTAATAAGAATGTATGTGTAGAGCCCATATAAGTTTGCATGCTGTCTTGGGAAGGGAGTGGGGGGCTGAAAATTTAAAACTTATGGAAGTAATTGTTGAAAACTGAGAACAAATCAATTAATAAATCATTAAACAAAATAAAAATAAAACAAAGAAAGAACCATTAGTCTGAAGGTTTCTAGCAATTGACCAGGGCCATTTTTCTAGGGTTTTGAGTAAACTTTCACATTCACTGTCTCTGTAAAATTCCATAATGTAATTCTTTTCTTGATCCCTATATTTTCTTTAAATATTTTATGCCAGGATGAGTTTAGATTCTAGGATAATTAAAAATAGGTAAAAAGGGATATTGAGTACATTTTAAAGGCCTGATAAACTTTATTATTTCTACACCATAAGAACAAAGTAACAGCAATAGTAATAGTAATTAAATTAAACAAATGTTTAATGATTCTTGCTATTGGAGGTAAAATCTCATGAGACTGTAATCTGAAATTATTCTCAGTTTTGATTTCAGATGATTGTCTGCCTTGGTAGAGAGACCAATAGTCCACCATTCAAGGGACAATGCCATGTAATGCCTAGAAAGGGTGCATCTGGGAAATATGAGATGAAATGTCTGTCTTGGTAGGTTGAAAGGACAACCTTGCCATGGGTGACAGTAGGATCCTCTTGACTCAGTTTACTTCCTTTGAAACAGAAAAGTTTCCCACCTTTAAAATCCTAAGTCTGACTTTGGCAGCCTGTAGATGAAGTGGGATGTTGTCTAAAACTTAACTATGATTCTTAACTGAACTCAAACAGAGATGAGGATTCTTTCTCCTGGGTTGAGTCATTCTGTGCCCTTAGCCACTGGGGGCCTGGAGGACCAGTTTTGACACTGTTATTACCAAGTCTCTGTTTCTTCTTCTCATACAAAATTTCTATTATCAAGGCAGATGAACGGTGAAAGTTTGTCATTACAGTACTGAATCTATTCGTCATTACAGTAATACTAAGACATCTGAATTACTAATAATAAGCTGTAAGTGGGAAAGAGCTGGCTGTGTCTAACTGAATTTGTAGTCATTCCATGATCTAAGCAGAAGGTAAATCAGTGCTTGAACTTGTCATAAGCTTGTGAAACAAAGATGAATCTATTAATTTGTGGAGTTAATATCAGGAACCTCTTCTGTTTTTGTTTTTAAAAATATTTGATTTAAGGAATAGAAGTTCAGTGAAATGAATTATCTTAGTGGAGAGTAATTTATAAGCTAGCTTGTGTTAACTTAATGGGAAATCTGATTTTACTTAAGTTTGTTATTTAATTTGGGATTAGAACCTGTGTATAGATAATGTCCTGAAATGCACGCAAATTACTCAAGAGTTATAGTAAAGCTGTTTCCATTGCTTAAAAGACTTCTGAGAGCAGTAGTGTATATGCTAGGTCTTTTTGAATATGCTTGATGATTCAATGTACTTTACCATAGATAACTCATTTCATATAAACTATTCCCTCTATACAATTTGGTATTGGCATATTTGCACATTTTGTTTGTTATTAAGCATCTTAAAGCAAACTCATTTGTGTAATAATGTTGAACCTAAGGATGAAAAGTTTCTAGTTACCATGGACACTGGTAGCTGTGTATACATGAACAGGATTAATTAGATCCTTCAAGTATCTCCTGCTACTCTACTTTAGCAAGAGTGGAAATTTTTGAGAAAGCAGCAAGATCAGAGATTATATACATCTCCCATAAATGATTATATATACAGACCTTTAGCAAGTATGACCTTGCACGTGTTACAATAACAAATTCTAGAAATTGGGTTCAGGATTTTACATATAAAATTGCATTGACATTTGTAAAGAAGACACATAGAAACAGCCAGTTGTAGGGATAACTGAAACTTTCTGAAGCTTCAGGTACCTTATGAGTTCCTAATTTAATATTCTTCTGACTCTACTGCTAATGAGATCAGTCATGAAGTTTAAGCTAATTTTTGCCACATGACCTGGTTATTGGAAAAACAAATTTTGGACAATATTGTAAATTGTATAGAGATTTTTAAAAATTTGTATAAATTGTATAGAGATTCCAAAAGATTTTCTGCAGAATTACCTTGGACTCTGCAGATGACTTGCAACCAGAAAAGCATGTCCATTACACAGAGATCACTGCAGAGCTGCCTAAAAGTGAAGCTTATTCCAGATTGTCCAGGGGAAGATGTTTCCAGGGACCAGACAACTGCACAAGATATCTGGGCTCAAGATAAGATAATGATTAACTTAACGTTGGGAGTGGGTCACCAGGTTGTGAGAAAGATTGATGCCATTTAATATTGATGCCCATCATTGTATTGCTTTGGTCTTTTGTTTTATGGTATGTGTGTTTACTGAGATTTCTTGGTGACCTTACTTATAAGCACATTTCCCCTCTAAAATTAGTACATGGTGTTCCCTCTAAGTGGTTTGATCTGTACCATGCCTTAATTTATATATTTAACAAGATTTGTCTCTTTGGGGATACATGGCATTGGGACTCTGTGTATCTAAGCTTATTATTAGAAACATGGGATTATGATTTGTGACACATATTTCCCGTTGTAAGTTTAAGTTCCCTAACTTATAGCTATTAATGTTTGCTAATATTGATTTGGCACAAGCAGTAATAGAGATTGGGATGATGCAGTTGAGGATAAAGGTGAAGAATGAATGTGATGCTAAACCATACATAGTCTGTTTTGTTGTTTAGTTGATTCAGTATATAGGGTTAGTAACAACTGGGGGATTTTGGAAGTCTTACTGACTCAGTGGCCTATTGTTCTTGACCTCCTTGTCAGTCAGGGTTGTGGGGAGGTGTCACTCAGTCCTCTGATATTTCTCATATAGTCAAGTCATCTCCTATTTGTATGTAACTGGAAATTGTCATGTACTCACTACCTTGGGGAGGACTTGAGATACAGGGGCCTAACTTCTTTTGCTGATGTTGACCTTTCTGAATTGTCATTATCTTATCATGAAAATTACCAATAAAAACTTGCCCTGCCTAAAAGCCATTGCTGATCTCCAGTGATCAGTCTATCAATGTGTTGCTGCCTTAACATACTTATAATAAACTCCTTTTAATTCTCTTTGTCCTGGGTTTTGCTATATTAATTAGGGTGAAATCTCAAACAAAGAATTTCCTTTTCAAGAATATACTTCAGAAGTAATCATCTTTTCAGTTGTAACACAATGATACTGATAGAATGATGATATAATCATGATAGTGAAAAGCACTCTGAATTTGGAGTCAAAGAATTAGATTCTGAAAATTTGTTCTGCTATTTCCTGTATGAACCTGTATGAATGTGAGAAAATCATTTAACATTTCTGAACCATAGTTTCCTCATCTATAAAATAAGAGGGTGAGATTGGATGATCTCTAAGATTCTTTTGAATTCTTGAGCCTGTGAAGGACAAAGTGGTAGATGTAACTATTACTGTCAATAATGACATATAAAAAGCTCTTCAATAGACAAGTGACATTAAGCGCTCTACATGCCATGTAATTTTATAGTTGTTGGAGATAAAAGGGCAAAGAAGAAATAGCTTTTCCCCCCTCAGGAAGTTTTCACACTATAGATATACTATAAATACCAGGTAGTTTTGAGAATTAGGGCACTGGAGAGATGTTGGGGGACATGGTAGATTAGGAAATGTTCCATGTAGAAGATAATTCCCGAACTGAATATTGAACAACAAAAACAAGGGAGTCTAAAAGGCAGAGGGGAGATGTGTATAGATCTTAGGTATGAGGAAGAGTCAGCGAAAAAGTGTTAAGTTGCATGCTTTTAACAATAAGACTAGGTTGAAAAATTGTTGTTGTTCAGTTTTTTGGTTATGTCTGACTCCTCATGACTCCATTGGGGTGTTCTTGGCAGAGATATTGGAGTAGGTTGACCATTTCCTTCTCTCATTTTACCGATGAGGGATTGACATCAATGGGGTTGAGTGGTTTACCCAGGTCACATAACTAGTAAGTGCCTGAGGCCAGATTTGAACTCAGGAAGGTGAGTCTTCCTGACTCCAGGAAGAGCAATCTATCCATTGCACCATCTAGCTGCTAGATAACAAAAATAATCTTACTAGTCACCATAACAACTTAGAACTCGATTTTGGTCAAGCCTTGGCTCCTATAGGATATGGACAAGATATAGGGGTAGCAAAATTGTTAGTCTCAGATATTATAATTAAAAGGTATTGGGAAATATTCCTATAAGATTTCATCATTCACTGACCTATTTTCTTTGATAAACAACCTCAGAATTATATTATTTCACATTTGGAAAGGATATCAGAAATTATCAACTTCAGCCCAAATTCCCTTTGCATCGTAACTGACGAGTGGTTATCTAGTTTCCATTGAAAGTGTCCTCATTATCTATAAGGCAGTTTTAATGCTAAGAAGCATTTTGTCTTAAATTGAACCGAAATAACTGCAACTTTGATCAATTCAACAAACATTTATTCATTTACTACTCTGTGCAAGGCATTCTTTTAGACCCTGGGGATTAAAAAAAAATTGTCCCGGACCTCAAGGAGTATACATCATGAAGGGGAGGGAACTGAGTGGGATCCATGTATAGACATGAAGGAGACAAGTAGAACTCAAAGTTCTCTAAGAATATTTGAGAAATTGAGACTGAGAATACTACGAGGAATCCAAAGTGGCTACAGCCTTAGTCAGTCCTAGAGAATTTAGAGGAGAGGAAGGAGCTATCTCAGAACCAGAGAGGAATTCTGAGGGCTTGAATTCAAGAGAACGGAACAAGTATGGCAATCTAGCATACTTCTGAGTAATAAGGGTTAGACTGAGCTGTGGCAGAAAGGAAGGTAATATCAAGGAAAATTTC
>CM053769.1:423049382-423094814 GCA_028658325.1 Potorous gilbertii
TGGAGAGAAATACTAGCACTTTTAGTCAAAAGAGAGCAGGGGCCTTGAACAGTGACAGCATTTCTAACTACAAAGGATCAGAGACTCTAATTGTGTAAGTACTAGAGCAAAGACCAGGAGAACATACCTCTCCCCAGAACATACCACCTTGGGAGCCCTGAAAACTTCCAAAACCCTCCAAATTGCTCTAAAACCAGCAGTGTGAAAATGCCTGAAGCTTGAGATGGTGCCTCCTGTCCCTAGGTTAGAAGAGTCCAACTTTAATATAAAGTGCAAAATCAAGAAATAGGCTGGGAAAATGAGTAAACAAACAAAAAGGAACCTGATCATAAAAAGATAGAAACTCAGAAGAAGACAACTATGTCAAAACAACTACAAGCAAAGCTTCAAAGGAAAAAGAAATACAAATTGGACATGAATTCAATAAAAATTCCTGGAAGAGTTAAAAACTATTTTAAAAATCAAATAAGAGTATTAGTGGGCAACTGGGAGAAGAAATGAGGAAAATGAAAAAAAAAACTCTACAGAAAGATAATAGCTTGGTAAAAGAGACACAAAAATACTAAAGAAAATAATATCTTAAAAAACAGAATTGGTCAAATGGTATACATGGCACCTTCATGAAAATTAACTGGGGATGAGGTATAAAAATCTCATGTACAAATGCAGAAAAGCAGAAAATATTAAATGCACCCCTTTCAAAGCACAATGCAATCAAAATGATATTCATCAAAAAGCATGGCAGTGCAAATTAAAAATTAATTGGAAACAAACAGGATAATCCTAAAGAATGACTGAGTTAAAGAAAAAATCAGAAATAATCAATAATATCATGAAAGATAATGCCAAAATGAACTCTCATACCAATATTTGTGAGATACAGCTGAAGCCATGCTTAGGAGAAAACATATCTCTAAATGTGTATATCAATAAAAGAGATAAAGATCAGATTAATAAAAAGGACAACTAAAACCCCCCCAAATTAGAAATCTCCAATTAAAAATCAAAAGGAAATCCTGACAGTTAAAGGAGAGATGAATAAAAATGAAATTTAAAAATATTAAACTAATAAATAAAACAAGGAGCTTGTTTTAGAAGAAAACTCAATAAAACAATCAATTAATTTAACTTAAAAAAGAAAGAAGACAACCAAATTACCAGTATCAAAAAATGAAAAGGGTAAATGCACCACCAATGAAGATGAAATCAAAACAATTATTAGGAGTTATTTTGCCCAATTATATGCCAATAAAACTGATAATCTATGTGAAATGGATGAATATTTACAAAAATATAAATTGCCTAGATTAATAGAAAAGGAATAAGCTCTTAAATAACCCTTAAATAGCCTTAAATAACCCTATCTTAGAAAAAGAAATTGAACATCAATGAACTCTCTAAGAAAAGATTCCCAGAGCAGATGAATTTACAAGTGAATTTTACCAAACATTTAAGGAACAATTAATGTCAATGCTACATGACATTTTGACAAAAGAGATTAAAAAGGAATCTTACCAAATTATTTTTAAGACACAAGCATGGTTATGATACCTTAACCAGGGAAAGCAAAAACAGAGAAAGAAAATATAGGCCAATTTTTCTAATGAATTTTGAAACAAAAAAGTTAAATAAAATCCTAACAATGAAATTAAAGCAACATACCTGAAAGATGATAAATGATGACAATGAGGGATTTATACCAGGAATGCAGATAGAAAAACTACAAGCTGACCATATCAACAATGAAAACAATATGACTAGGTACAAAAAACTTTTGACAAAATACAACATTCATTCCTACGAGAAACACGAGAAAGCTCAGGAATAAACGGAACTTTTCTTAAAAAGATATAACTGAGAGCAAACATTATTTGTAATTGCAATCAAGTAGGAGCCTCCCCAATAAGATTTAGGGTGAAACAAAGATATTCATTATCACTACTTTACAATATTGTACTAGAAATCACAATTATCAAATAAGACAAGAAAAAGAAATTTCAGGAATAGTAATAGGTAATGTGGAAACAAAACTGCTACTCTTTGCAGATGATACAACGGTATACTTAGTGAATCCTAAACAATCAACGACAAAGCTAGTTGAAAGAATGAACAACTTTAGGAAATTTGCAGGATATAAAATAAATCCACCTAAATCATCTACATTTCTATATGTTACCCAGCAGGAGGAGATAAAAAGAGAAATTGTATGTAAAATAATATAATATATAACTACATTATATGTTGTGTCATAATATATAATGTAATATAATATATAATAAAATATAATAATACAAAATTAAAAATTATAATTATAATTCCACATAAAATAACAATGATTGGGAGTTTACCTACCAAAGCATATGCAATGAATATATGAACAAAAAATACTTTTTAGACAAGTAGAGATATCTAAACAATTAGAGAAATATTAATTTCTCATGGGCAGACCAAGTCAATGTAATGTAAGTGACAATTCTACCTAAATTAATTTGATCATTCAGTGGCATGCCAACCAAACTACCAAAAATTATTTTATAGAGCTAGAGAAATAGTAACAATTCACCTGGAAGAACAAAAGATCATGAAAGAAGATCAATGAAAAATGTTAAGGAAGGCAGCCCAGCCATACTAGGTTTCAAACTATTTAACGAAACAATAATCATGAAAAGAATCTGGTACTGGCTAAGAAATGAGTGGAATTGTTTAGGTATACACTATACAGTAGTAAATGATCATAACAATCTAGTGTTTGATAAACCAACCCAAAGATCCAAGCTCTATGAAACTGTTTGACAAAAATTGCTGGGGAAACTGGAAAGTGGTTTGGAAGAAAGTAGGCATAGGCCAACATCTTACACAGCATACCAAGAAAAGGTGAAAATGGGTACATGATTTAGGCTAAAGGGTGATATCATAAACAAATTAGGAAACATGGAGAAATTTACTTTTCAGTTCTATGGCTAAGGGAAAAGTTTAGGAACAAAAAAGAGATAAAGAGGATCACAAAAAAATAAAATGGATAATTTTGATTACATGAAATAAAAAAGGTTTTGCACAAAGAAAACCAATGGAGACAAAATTAGAAAGAAAGCAGGAAACCAGGGAAGGGTGGAATTTTTACAGCAAGTTTCTCTAGTAAAGATCTCAATTCTCAAATGTATATGGACTAACACATATTTATAAAAATAAGCTATTATCTAATTGATAAGTGGTTAAAGGATATGAATAGGTAGTTTTCAGAAAAAATCAAAGCTCTTAATAGTCACATTAAAATGATCCAAATCACTATTGAGAAATTTCAGAGAAATACAAATTAAAATAACTCCAAAGTTTGCCTCACATCTATCAGATCAGCTAACATGACTGAAAAGGAAAATGATAAATACTGGTGAGGATATGGAAAAATAGGGAACTGTTGGAGTTGTGTTTTGCAGAATAATTTGGAACTATGCCTAATAGGTTATAAATCGGTGCATACCATTTGACTCAGCAATATTACTATTAGATCTATATCCCAAAGAAATCACAGAAAAAGGAAAATGACTCGTACAAAATGTTTATGGCAGCTCCCTTGGTGGTGGCAAACAATTAGAAATTGAGAGGAGGTCCATCAGTTGGGGAATGGCTAAACAAGTAATGGTATATGATTGTGATGGAAAGCTATTGTATTATGAGATGCAGGATGATTTGAGAAAAACCTAAGAAACCTTATATGAATTGATGCAAAGTGAAGTGAGCAAAATCAGGAGAACATTGCACATAGTAACAACAATATTTTAAGGATGAGCAACTGTGAAAGATAATTACTCTCATGAATGTAATGATGCAAGGTAATTCCAAAGGACTCATGTTGAAAAAAGCTATCGAGTTTCAAAGAATCCTCATGAACTCTGAATACGGGCTGAAGTATGTATTTTTCACTTTATTTTTCCCCCCAACATCGTTAATATGGAAATGTTTTGCGTGACTTCACATGGATATATTGCTTGCCTTCTCAGTGGGTGAGAGGATTTGGAGAGAGGGAGAGAATTTGGAGCTCAAAATGTAAAATAAATGAATGTTACAAATAAACTATAAAAATAAAAATGTGCATTGATAAGAAGAGTGATATTAAAAAGTGCCCCTCTGCCTCCCTGATATGCTGCTCCTCAAACAACCACTTATTCTTGTCTATCCTTGGTCTCTGTTGACTTCACGTAGTTATTATTTCTTTTCTCTCTCATTGAACTTAAAGACCTCATGTTCCTATGAGACCATCATGTTACATAATGCAGTGTGGAGAAACAGAGGATCCTTTCAAACTGATTGAATGAAAATTGGAATTGAAAAAGAGGAACCAGAAACCTTTTAAGGACTGAAATGCAAAGTTTAAGATCTAAGGCGAAAAATAAAAAAATAAAAAAAAATCCAACGATCAGTTCACTTCTGCCCCTGCTGGGAAATGAACAGCTTGGTTAATGGGCAGAAGACAGGGAAGAAATGGCTTACACAGTATTCTTGGAGAGCTGCTACAGTGGAAAGGTCATAGAAAGGAACCATTCTTGGTAAGGGGAAAGGGGAGAATGGTTCGAGGGAGAATCTTTTGTCAAAATAACCTTTGGAGAAAGTCACCTCTCATCTGGAAGTGTTTTCTCACACCCCTTGCCCATGCAGACAGGAGGGAAGATTGGAACGCAAGAACAGTGAATTGTTTCCCTACGCTACTGTACTCTATAGGGTGCTGAAGCGCAGACTCCTTAGTTCATCAACATCCCCCAACCCCCACCTCCCTGCCGGCCCCCCAATCCCTTGCTATCTGCGGAGGCAGGTTGACTGAAAGGGACCGGAGCCAATGATAGGTCTCGATCCACTCTCATTCCCCCAATTGGCCGGAGGAGAGGAGGTCCAGGCTGTCTGGCTCAGCTTTCTGCTAGCCAGAGTGACAGACTGCTGTAACCAGGGAAATCGGAAGGCAACTCTCTGCTGCTAGTGCTCCTACTGCTGTTGCTGCAGGCCAAGGTGCTGGCCAGATCTAGCCTGTTAACTAGTGAGGACTTTCAGCTTTACAGGTTTGAGGCACCAGTCTGTGGCCGCTTGGTTTACCAGCCCAGCCCTCCTATGGAAGAAATGGAAGAGGAGTTAAAATGTCCGGTGTGCGGTTCTTTCTATCGAGAGCCTATCATTCTGCCTTGCTCTCACAATTTGTGCCAAGCGTGTGCCCGCAACATCCTAGTTCAGACCCCGGAGTCGGAGTCACCCCAGAGCCGTCGGGCCTCGGGTTCTGGGGTCTCTGATTATGACTATCTGGACATGGATAAAATGAGTCTGTACAGCGAAGCGGACAGCGGCTATGGCTCCTATGCAGGTTTCGCCAGTGCCCCCACCACTCCCTGCCAGAAGTCTCCCAATGGAGTCCGAGTGTTTCCCCCGGCCATGCCACCCCCTGCGGCCCACTTGTCAGCATCTCTGGCCCCAGTGCCTCGCAACTCCTGCATCACTTGTCCACAGTGCCACCGTAGTCTGATCCTAGATGACCGGGGATTGCGCGGCTTTCCTAAAAACCGCGTTCTGGAAGGGGTCATCGATCGCTATCAGCAGAGTAAAGCTGCGGCCCTCAAGTGCCAGCTCTGTGAAAAGGCGCCCAAGGAGGCTACAGTAATGTGCGAACAGTGCGATGTTTTCTATTGCGACCCATGTCGGCTCAGATGCCACCCCCCTAGGGGACCTCTGGCTAAACACCGACTGGTGCCCCCAGCCCAAGGCCGAGTTAGTCGGAGGCTGAGTCCTCGCAAAATTTCCACCTGCACGGATCATGAGCTGGAAAATCACAGTATGTATTGCGTCCAGTGCAAGATGCCCGTGTGTTATCAGTGTTTAGAAGAGGGAAAACACTCTAGTCATGAAGTCAAGGCGTTGGGGGCTATGTGGAAACTGCACAAGGTGAGTCTTACTAAATCTCCGTCACATCCCCCCGCCCCCCCCCCCGTACTCCTTCCCCCTTCCGAGCCACAATTGCACTCCTTCCATCCGTACTGGGGTGTCCATTTGCACTAGGGTGTTCCCCTCTTTCAGACACAATACATCTCATTCAGACCTTATGGTCAGGGGGCTAGTGCGGAGGACTATTTTCTTGCTTTGTCTGGTGCATTGCAGGAGATATGGTGCTCTTTAAAATTCAGTAGAAAACTGAATGCTTCAGAAGAGGGACTGGGAAAACTAAGTGGATGGTCTGAGGGACAATAATGTTCAAGGTCATCTCACTACCTGTACAAGTTGGCCTGCAGATTAGGGCTGTGGTCAGTTTTCCAATGGAACGCGCTTAGTTGCAGGTAGCATCAGTGCTCCTAGCCAATGCTGAAAAACATCTGCAAGGATGAGATGTTTGTTTTAATTTGGTGAATGCACAGACCCATTGGGAAGTGGAAGTGTAAATTCACCAGGCCAAGGAAAATGTGACCGCGCATGCGGTTGGCTTAGAAAGATCAGCTGGGGTTAGAGCTCCCTGGATCCTGGAATCTTTTTTTGGGTGGGTAGTTGCTGCGAATGTCTAGCGTAAATGGAATATTGATGAACTAGAATTAGCTTCCAACTACATCTCCTCATCCATGTGTGTCACTTCATCTCAGTGTAACAACCAGAGTCATTGTATAGGTGGTAAAACTGCTGTTGCCTTAGGAACAGATGCTGCGTAGGTGGATATCCCCCCCCGCCTGAGTGGAGGGAACTAAGGCAGAAGTAACTTCAATTTGGCATGCCCTGGGGATCTGCCTCAACCTGGGAACTGCTGAGTACAGTACATCTTGACAATGTATCAGCCATGGACTCCCTCTCTTTACACTTCAACAAAAGCTCCTGGAAACTCCTTGTAAAAGTCACCTGTTAACGTGTATAATCTTTCCGGTGTCTACAGACTGAAAATCTCATTTGTTGATGTTGGAGGGGACACTGCTGTCAGTATCTTCCAAGAAAATCAACATAAACTTGTGCTTTAATTTTATTTTTAAAATTTACATTATGGGAGATGTTAAGGAGAAGGAAAACACAGGATTAACTTTAGTGAATTTGAGGGCATACTTCCAATTGCTTTGTATTTAATTGCTTTGTATTTGTATAATTCACAAGAGTGAATTGGTGTGTTTGTCCTGCCACAGATACTCCAATAATTGCCATTTTCCAATTTTTGTCATAGTTGTCAATCTGATAGTCCTGAGTTTCTTTTAATTTATTTTCTATAATTATTAGTGATTTGGAGTATTTTTTCACATATCTGTTAATAGCTTGTATTTCTTTTAAAAAAGAAATTCGTGCACTTTCACAATTTATATATTGGAGAATGCCTCTTGTTCTTATATATTTGAATCAATCCCTTATATATCCTCAATAGGACACTTATATTAAATAATTTATTACAAAGATTTTTTCCCACACAGCTATTTCCCTTTAGATTTTATTTGCCTTGATTTCACTTGTGCAGAAAATGTTGAATTTCAAGTAATCAAAATTATTCATTTTATCTCCTGTGGCATATGTCATCAGGAACATGAACTCTTCCCCTATTCCTAGTAATCCCTAATTGTGAATCTCCTCCCTAGATCCTTTAATTTGTTTATGACATGACTATACGGACCTATCATATGTGTATGTATACATCATGTATCAATTTGTAGCTTATTGTGGTAAAAATCACTTGATTTGGAATGACTTTCTCAGGCTGCTGGAAAGGTCTCTAGCATTCTTTTCTATACCTATGTCATTGGTGCTTAATTTGGAAATGTTAAGGAAAGATTTGTATCCATGCTTTCCATCTAAAATTTGAAAAGAAACAATTACTTTTAAAAAGCATTTTCTGTATATCTTGCTAAACTATAAAAGAATTATTTTAGCACAGTATGTTTGGGTTTTCTATTGCACTAATCACAAATTAGTGGTATAAATTTAACCTACTCATAGTATATAATTTTGCAATATGTTGTCACAGCCTCTTTGCTAATATTTTATTCAATGTATTTTGAATATTTAATATCTGCATCAATATTCATTAGGGATAGTGGTGAATAATTTTCTTTCCATAGTTTAGATCTAAAGATCATATTTCTAGCACTGAAGGAATTTGATGGAATCCCTTCTTTTCATAACTTAGAAAACAGATTTTGTAATGATGGAATTAATTATTTTTTGAATATTTGATAGAATTCACTTGTAAATTCATCTGATCTTTTTTCTTTCAGATTTGTTATTGTTCAATTTATTTTTCTGAGATGGGATTATTTAAACTCTGATTTCTTGTTTAGCTAATCTGGATATTTTATGTTTCTGTAAATATTGACTTTTAAAATTACCAGTTTTATTGGTATATGATTAGGAAAATCTTTTCCAGTGATTTATTTTTTCATTGGTTATGGCTTCTCCATTTTAATTTTTTGATAATAGAAACTAGATTTTTTTCTGTTTTACCAATAAGGCTAGCTAATGGAGTTTCTGTTTTCTTAGAATTATTAAAATTCATTAAAATATTAAAATTCCATCAGCAAAAGTCCCTCCTACCTACCACTTGAGAATAAAAGAAAAAATCCCTCTTACAAACATATAGTCATATATAGTTAAAGAAAAGAATGCCCATGCACATATCTATCTATATATTTGTGTCTCTCTGTACATGTATTTCATTAGGTACATCTATATATAGATTTGTGTGTGTATGTTTTATTCTGCATTCTGAGTCTTTCAGGTATGAGGAAGTGGGCAGCATGTTTCATCATTATTCCCCTGAAGTTGTGGTTGGTCTTATGCTGATAAGACTTCTTAAGTTTTTCAAAGTTATTTATCTTTTTAAAAAAAGTTATTTGTCTTTATTGTCATTGTATAAATGGTTCTCTTGTTTCTGTTCACTTCATTTTACATCAGTTCATGTGAGTCTCCCCAATTTTCTTTGAAACTGTCCTTTTCATCATTTTTTTTACGTTACATTAATATTCTATCACACAATATTGTACATCCATAGTTAAAGTTGCTTTTCCTTATCATGCTTTAACTGGCACTCCCTCTTAATCTCCCCTTTTTTTCTATTTCCATGTCAAATTAAATTCATTTCTCTACCCAATTGTGTGTATGTGTGCATATTCTTCCTTCTTTTGACCTTTTCAGATGAGCATACTGAGAGAATGTCAGTTTAAATGTTACATTCCCACCTGTCCTTCTTTGTTTGTATAGACTTACACACCCTAATTATGTGAGTTTTCCTTAACCTTCCTCTTCTGCCTTTTACTAGTGTATTCTTTTTCCTCTGTCTTTCTATTATTAAGTAAAACATAAGATAACCATTCCAAGACTATCTGTCCAATTAAATGACCTCCGTGACCACGAATGTTGATAAGGTTCAGAGAATCATTTTTCTCATATTGGAATATAAGGACTTGAGGGATCTAGGTGGTACAATGAATAGAGCACTAACCCTGGAGTCAGGAGAATCTAAGTTCAAATCCAGCCACAGACACTTGACACTTACTAGCTATGTGACCCTGGGTAAGTCACTTAACAAGTGCCTCACAAAAACAAGAGGAATGCAAGGGGTTTATCTATAATTGTGCATTTATATTTACCTTTTTATATTTCTTTGAACTTTTGTGTTTGAACTTCAAAGCTGTTATGTTGTTCTTGTCTTCTTGTCAGGAATACTTGAAAGTCTTCTATTTCATTAAAGTTTTATTTTTACCTAGTAGAATTATATCCAGTTTTGCTGGATAAGTTATTCTTGGCTGTTACCCTATATACTTTTGCCTTCTAGAATACTGTATTCTAAGCTTTCCAATTGTTTTTTTTACAGTGGTAGCTGTTATGTGTGATCCTTACTGTAGCTCCTTAATATTTGAATTCTCTCTTTCTGGCTGCTTGCTTTATTTCTTCTTTGACCTATAAGCTCTGAATTTTGGCTATGAACTTCCTAGGAGTTTTCATTTTGAGGTTTATTTCAGGAGATGATCAGTGTGTTCTCCCTATTTCTATTTTACTTCCAGTTCTGAGAAATCTGGGCAGTTTTCTTGAAACATGATTTCTAAGCTCTTTTTATGGTGATGGTTCTCAGGTAGTCCAATGATTCTTAAATTATCTCTCAATCTGTTTTCCAGGTCAGTTGTTTTTGCCATAAGATAACATAAATTTTTCTTCTTTTTTTTCAGTCTTTTGATTTTTAAAAATATATTTATGGCTGCCTCCTGGAGTCATCAGTTTCTATGTGGTTCATTCTAATTTCCAGAAAGGTATTTCCTTGGGCATGATTTTTGTACCTCATTTAGAAAGCTGTTGATTTCCTTTCCTGTTCTTTCTTCTAAAGATCTTATTGCTTTTTTTCTTTTTGATAATTTTTTTTATTTTAAAGTTAAATACAAACTGATAAAAGAAAAGAAAAACATTATCAGGTATGAAGTTGAGCATAAGAGAGGATTCAATATAAAACAATACATTTCCATTTCAAAAAACCTTATATAATTAATACTATATATTATTTTCAAAGATGCCCAGCTTTTCTTTGCTTCCTTGTTGGTTTCTTTTATTCTCTGCTAGATACTTTCTGCTTTATTTCCTCCCTCTAAAATAACATATGTGTTCATATATATTCATACACATGTAAGATTGTACTATGCTTATTTCCTCCTATTATTTGTTTCTCTAAAGATGGATAGCATCTTCCTTCCTAAGTCCAAGTCTTTCCATTTCTTTTCTAAATCAACAAGCTCATCATTTCCTACACCACAGCAATATTCCAACCCAATCACATTCTTTCTTAGAGATTGTTTGTTTGTGAAAGTATTCCCCCCTCCCAGTTTTCTGCATTTCTTCTATTCTTAGCTATACATGTTTTATTTATACAAGAAAATTTTAATTTAAATAATTAAAATTATCCTTTTTATACTTCAACAATGTTATCACCTCAAAATATAGTTTAAGGTATGACATTGCTAAATCTACTTCCTTTACATCCTTTTTCTCTCCAGTTTCTTTGAAGTTTCTGACCTTTTATTCTTCCAAATGAAACTTGTTATTTTTTCTAACTCAGTAAAATAATTTTTCATAATTTAATTGGGATGACATTGAAAAAATAATTAGATAAAATAATCATTTAAAAATACCCACCCATAACCAATAAATATTACCTCAGTTATTTAGATCTGAATTTATTTCTATAAATTGCTTTATATTTATGCTCATATAGTTTCTGAATCTGTTTTGGCATGTAAATGCTCAGCAATTTTATACTAAGTATTTTAAATGGTCTAAAATAATATAGAATGACATTGTTGACACACAGTGTATTTTCTCTGTTTTTCACTTCGGATTAAATCATTTTAACTTTGTCTGACATCATGTTTATGATTCCTGCTTTTTTTTACATACTAAATCCCACTGCTGCCCTTTATCTTTGTGTATGTCTCTCATTTTTAAGATGTTTCCTGAAAGCAACATATTGTTGAACTCAAATTTTTAATCTGCTATGCATTTGTTTATGGATAAATGCAACACATTCACATTCTGTCACAATTACTTGTATATTTTCCTCCTTCCTATATTTCCTCATTATCCTTCACACCCCATTTACTCTATCCTTCCTCATTCCTCTGCTTTACTTCTACCCACTACCTTGCCTTCTTATTCCCAACTTACCCACCCCTCTAAGAATCCCTCCTTTATCCTCCTCCCGTACCCTATCTTCTTGTCCTTTATTTCTATCTAAATTTAGAAGACTTTTATAATACATACATACACACACACACACACACACACACACACACACACTATTCCCTCTTTAACCCTTTCCCAAAGAGATTGTTTCCAGTACTTCACACCCTCCACCATACTAGCTTCTTTTTATCAATTTCTCCTTTTATGTTTCATTTGTTTCATTCATTTATTTTTATCTCTCCCTATCTGGCTTTATTTTTTAGAATCAACCCATCATGCTCAGCTTAGCCCACATCTATCTTTCAAACTTGCCAAATAATGGTAAAAATCATAAAAGTACTGCTAATATTTTCACATATATAAAGTAAAGAATTTTACCTTATTGAGTCCTTTATAATTGGTCTTTAATGTTTACCTTATATTTCTTCTGGATGTTTGGTGTTGAATTTTCCCTTAAGTTCTAGAGGTTTTTGGTCACAAAAACCTGAAAGTCCTTCAGTTCAACTGTACCTTTTTTTTCATTCAGGACTTAACTTTGCTGGGCAAATCACCCTTGATTCTAAGCCCAACTCTTTTGCTATATGAAATGTAGGATTCCTAGATCTACAGTCCTTCAAAGTAGTTACCTGTTAGATTTTATGTAATCCTTATGGTAGCTCCATGATATTTAAAACTTTTTTCTTGTTGCTGGTAATATTTTTCCTTAACTTGGCAGCTATGAAACTTAGCTATAATATTCCTGTAAATTTTTTCTGAGGGATCTCTTTTAGGTGGTGAGCAGTGAATTTTTTTCTATCTCTACTTTGCTATAGAACTTCAGGGGAATTTTCCTGGATGATTTCTTGTAATATTGTACAAAATTTTTTTTAATAATGATTTTCAGGTAGCCTGGTTATTCTTGTATTATTTCCCCCTGATTTCTAGATCTGTTGTTTTTCTGATGAGATATTCCACTTTATCTTCTTTTTCATTCTTTTGATTTTATTTCATGATTCCTTGATGTTTTAGAGCTTTCTCTTGCCCAATTCTAGTTTTCAAGGAATTACTTCCTTAAATTTTTGATTCTCTATTTCCAGTTGGGTGACTTTCTTGTCATAATTTTCTTGGATTGCTCTTATTTTTTTCTAATTTTTCCTATTATTTTTTTTGTTTCAATTAATTAATTAATTTTTAGTTTTCAACATTCAATTCCACAATTGAGTTTTGAGTTCCAAATTTTCTGCCCATCTCACCCCTCTGCTCACTCCAAGACAGCATGCCTTCTGATTACCCCAATCTGCTTTCCTTTCTATCACATCCCTCCCTTCTTTTATCCCCTTCCCCTCTATTTTTATATAGGGCAAGACAGACTTCTATACCCCATTGCTTTTATGTCTTCTTTCCCTGTTGCATGTAACAACAGTTTTTAACATTCATTTTTGAAACTTTGAATTCCAACTTCTCTTCCTTCCTCCCTCCCCACCCACCCCCATTGAGAAGCAAGCAGTTTGATATAGGTTATACATATGTGGTCTTGCAAAGTATTTCCATAACAGTCATGTCAAAGACTAACCGTATTTCCCTCCATCCTACCTGGTCTCCTTTACTCTATTCTCTCTTTTGAGAGTTACTAATTACCCCGTCCTCCCATTTGCCCTCCCTTCTATCATCCCCCTCACCTCAGCTTATCCCCTTCCCCTCTACTTTCCTGTAGTGTAAGATAGATTTTCATACCAAATTGAGTGTGCATGTTATTCCCTGCTTAAGCTAAATTCGATGATAGTAAGGTTCACTCTTTCCCTCTCACTGCCCTCCACTTAAAGAGCTTTTCTTTGCCTCTTTTATGGGAGAAATAATTTACCCCCATTCTATTTCTCCCTTTCTCATCACAATATATTCCTCTTACCTCTTAATTTTATTTTTTTAGATATCATCCCTTCATATTCAATTTACCCTGTACACTCTGTCTATATGTATCACTCTCATTTTTCTTCCCAATTTTTCCTCTACTTCTGTTACTTGATTTCCAAAGTCATTTTTGAGCTCTTCCATAGCCTTAGCCCTATTCATATTTTTCTTTGAGTTTTTGGACATAGGAGCTTTGACTTTGTTGTCTTCTTCTGTTTGTATATTTTTGTCTTTCTTATTACCAAAGTAAGATTCTATAGTCTGGTTCTTTTTTCTGGTTTTTGCTCATTTCCCCAGCCATTTACTTGACTTTTGAGCTCTTTGTCAATTCTCTGCTTCCAGTGGGGGTGGGGGAGTGTACTGTCAGTTGCTCAATTCCCCCATAATCTGTGGGCCTAGAGCTCCAGAAACCGCCCCTCCTACTGCTGCTGAAACTGCCATGGGCTCCTCTGCTCCCTCTGCCACCCTGGGACTGGGGTCAGACCACTCTACTTTCTCACACAGGTCCCACATGTTTTTTTCTACTGATCTGATATCTGTGTTTTGAGGTTGTAAAGTCTAGAAACTGCCACAGGTACCAGTGTTTCAGTCCCCCCAAGACCTGCTCAGGTCCTGTCTGTGCTGGAATGGCCTGCTCTGGACACTTCAGAGTACACTCTGCTCCCAGCTTAGCATGATAGACACTTCCCATCAACCTTCCAGGCTGTCTTGGGTGGGAGATTTGCTTTACTCCATCATTGCGTGGGTTTTGCACCTCCAGAATTTGTTTAGAATATTTTTTTTACAGGTATTTGGCTGGGTTTGGGGAGAGAGTTATAGCAAGTTCATGCTTTTACTCCACCATCTTGGCTCCATCCCCCTTTATTTGATTTTTAAAGTCCTTTTTAAGTTCTTCCAAGAACTCTTTGTGCTTAGGACCATTTCACATTTCTCACTGAAAAAGGAGCAGTTTTTTTTAGCTCCATTATCTTCCTCTGAATATGAACCTAGATTTTCTCTATCTCCATAGTAACTATCTATGGTTATGTGCTTTCTCCTTTGCTTACTCATTTTTATTCATTTATTTATTGTTTTATTTTCTTTTTAGCAAGTATTAGTGTAATCAAATTGTAAAGGTATGGGAAATGAAGCCCTAAGCCTAAGGTCTTCTTATTGTTATTTTCTGAGGTCTGTCTCAGGGCCTAACCTTGGGCTCTTCTCTCCAATCTTAAGCTGTAACCCCTAGTCATGGTGTTCCACAAATTATCTTCTTCCCTGTAGTTCCTCCTGTGGCTCAAGCTACAGCTATCCTTTTGGCCCTGGAACTGAAACCAGGACTCTGTTCTCCTGATAGTGCCCATACGCAGCAGGGTCGCTGCTGCTCTGCTACTGTACTCACCATGTGTGTGCTAGCTTCATCTCCCTTACAGCTGCAGTCCAGTCTAAGACTCATCTGTTTGGCACAGTTGTACTTGGCATCCCTCTTCAGTGGAAGGTCCTTCAATCTTCTACTCAACCATCAGACCCCCATACTGTCTTTGAGATGAAAGTTTCTAAAGTTAAGACTGCCTCTCAACTCAGCTTCCCCCAGTGCTTATTGCTTGTTGATTTTGGAGAGGGAGCCTAGAGGGGTTTGCACTTCACTGAAGCCAAACCTTTGCCCCTGGAAGTTGAGCCTTTCGTGGTATCTTTTCAAATTGTCTTAGTAGTGTAACTGCTTAGTAGTATAACAGTGTAACTGCTTTACACTGTGGTTATTTCTGTTGCTCTGAAGTGACATTCTTTTTTGTGGAGGAAATTTAGAGAGCAGAAAGTTTTCTGACCTACTCCACCATCTTCCTATAATCCTCTTGATCTTTTTGCTTTTCAGCGTTTTCCTTCCACTACTCTCATTCCATTTATGAAAACATTTAAATTTCTTTAAACTCTTGCGTCATCTCTTCCATGGAATTCTGTTTGAATTTGTGCTCATATTTTGCTTTTCTTTGAGACTTTACTTGTAGGTATTTTGGAGTCATTCTCTTTTTCTAGGTTTGTGTCTTGAGTGTCACAACAGCTTTTCATGCTTGTGGTAGTAATGGTGGTGGTGGTAGTGGTAGTTTTGTGTGTGTGTGCACATGTATGTTCTTTTAGCCTAAATTCTTACTTCACACTTGATGCTAGGGCTGAGACATGTAGCATTTCTGAGGGAAAGATGTGGGTCTTTCCTTGAATATTGAGTTTTGGATTATTTTAGGATCTCAGGGATAACTCAGGGAGGAGATCTGTAAACTTTCAGAGCTCACAAAGTGGCCTGATGTAAGGCAAAGTTTTATTGCCACCCACTGTCTTTTCTCTGAAAATTCCTGACCTGGGTTTGGTCTGAGCAACAATAGACTGCTGCTGGACTCAGCCATTATCAGCCAACTGGGAAATTGTTGTTTCAGAGCCACAAAACTGAAGATTACTGTCTGGTAGTTCTGCTCTGGTTTAACTTTATCAGATTTAGTCTGGGAGAGAAGCAGGAACTGATATGTTCTGCTCCTGGGTCCAGCCATACAGTGGCTCTTTGCTTTTGAACTTACTCCTCTCTTGGTATTCAGCCTAAGGCCTATAGCTCTTCCCTATTCCTGGGCACCTGGATGCATGTCTTCCCCTCAGTATGGATCTGTGACCTAGAATAGGGAAGTAGGTGACAAAACTGTTAGATGTCAAGGTGCACTGTAATAAGTTTGGGACTTCTTACTCTACACCCTCTCTCTGGCTGCTGGAGTATTGCACATTGTTGTTCCTGACTAGACCAATTCTCCAGTATCCTTAGACTCCTCTATCTATCTGCCTTTTCTAATCTTGGTGGAAAATGACTCACTGTGACTTGTTCTTGGATTTTCCCAATAGCTACCACTTGGCACCTGTCCCTGAATGCTGCAAGAGTTCTCGTGATATCTGGTTATGGTGCAGAGACATATCATCACTACCATCACCACCACCACCACCATCATCATCATCATCACCATCACCACCACCACCACCATCATCATCGTCATCACCATCATCACCACCACTACCACCATCACCACCACTACCACCATCATCACCACCACTACCACCATCATCACCATCATCACCACCACCACCATCATCATCGTCATCACCATCATCACCATCATCACCACCACTACCACCATCATCACCACCACCACCACATCATCACCATCATCATCACCATCATCATCATCATCATCATCTTATTATTATTAATCCTCTCCTCCTCCTCCTCCTCTTCCTCCACATCCTCCTCCTTCTTTTCTTTCTCTTCCTTCTTCTCTATGTCCTCCTCTTTCTTTTGCTACTCTTTGTTCTCCTCCTCCTAATGCTTCTCTTTTCTCTCCTCAATAAAGTGTAATAGAAAATATACATGTATATTCTGAAATCCAAACCCTCAAGTATAATATTTTGAGCACTGATTTCTGATTCCTGTACTTTATTGAATCTTTTCTCAGATTTATATATAATGATGTTGACCCTTTTCAACAAGATGTCTGTCTTTCAAGTGTCAACAGTTTGACGATTTCTTAAAACAAGTAACAACAGAGATTATTTTCTTCAATAACCTTGAAGATGTATCATCATACAGATGAGGTGTAAAACAGACATTTATGCTTCTCAGAGTTATTTGCCACAGTGATGGGGGAGATCTAGCAGAGAGTTCAAGATGAAAAAAGTTTCATATATAGTTGGTAAGGTATTCGATATGTTCTTACTTATAGTTGCAGTTTTATTAGATATTATGATCCCCCAAATATTCCAAACCTTCTCAAAAATATCTGATACGATTCAAAAGAACATAAGTCTCTTTATACACTCAACATTTAGTTCCTGGTATATAGTAAGCATTTAATAAATACTTGTTGACTGATGGATTAATGGAAAAAAGTTTGTCCTAATCATCCATAAGTGGATAAAGAATATCAATTGACCAGATTATGAAATGTAGAGTCATATATGTATTTGTGTGCCTATGTGTATGTATGGATACTGGTGTGTGTATAAATATTTTAAAACTTATGTATAGACATATATGCAGTTTTATATGGATAGGGAAGAAGATACAAATTAACAGTGATGTAGGCTCAGAATTAAATATGAAGAGAAGATTGGGCTATATTTCCTTCAAAAAATTTCAAAGTTCTTTTAATGACAACAAATTTCTCCCAAGAAAAAAAAAGTTTACCTTTTTTTTCATACCAATATTTTACCAATGTTATTGAATGCTTTTGAGTCATTAAGTACGATAGTATCCAAAGAATTAAAAATGGGGACTGAAAAGAGTGAAATGTAGATACATGTCAGAGTTTGAGCAGGCTACTACATGCAACACATAAGGAATTTCAAAGAAATGAAGTCAGCAAGGTAATGTTCATAAAAAAGAAGTTGGCCTAATCACATTGTGAAAGCAAATTAAGCCACACACTGCCTAGGTGCTCCTATTATGTCATGAAAAAGTGAGGAAGGCCTCTAGCATGTTTTTGGTTTCCTTCCAGGAAAGATATGGAAATATGTGGGCAAGAGTCATACAGGATGGGTTGTAATCTTGAATCATTGGAAAGCATGTTCAGATTGATAAGACCAAACATTTATTTATTTATTTAATTTAGTTGAATGGTAATTTTTTGAGATCTTTAGAAATTTTTCAGTGTAAATATAAAACTTTATTAATAAAATAAGTATTGCAAGTCAACAACAATTTATTAAGGCAAAAGATCATACCTATAAATGTGTGTCAGAGTGCATTGCAACAATTATATATGCATGTATACACACATACATATCCACCACTAATAGCTATTTCACAATAGATACAGATAACAGGTCAAAGAATATTAACAACTGGTTCTCAAAAAGAACTGCAACTTATTCACAGTCATATGAACAAATGGTCCATATAATTAATAGCATAGGAAATGAAAATTTAAAAAAACCTCACACCCTGCCAATTGGCAAAGAAGACAAAAATGGTAATTTAGCTCAATGTTGTAGGGGCTGTGGAGTGACAGGGCACTTAGGCATTGTTAATGGAGCGGTAAAACGGCACATTGATTTTTGAAAGCAATTTGTAATTATGCAAATCAAGCGACCAAGATGGTCAAGGAAGGTAGTTCAAGGAAACTGCCAATAACAAAAAAGTGTGCCTATATGAAGTATTTGTAGAAATAGTTTTTTGTGTTACCAAAGAATTAGAAACAAAGTAGATACCCATCATTTGGGGAAAGGTTGAACAAATTGTGGTATATGATTGTAATGGAGTATACTGAGATGTAAGAAATGATGCATGTGATGAAAACAGAGAATAATAGAAAGATTTACATGAACTGATTTAGAGTGAAGTAAACAGAACCAAGAAAGCAACATACACAAAAATGATAACATAAATGGAAAGAACAACTCACACCAAAAAATCAAAATTGAATGTAACAAATTACAAAGTTAAAGCATGGCTTGAATAAAAAGATAGAGGAAGACAGTCCACCTCTCCATTCATGGAAACAATAAATCCACAAGTGTTGCTTATTGCATATTTTTTGGACTTTTTCAGTCAATCAGATGTACTGATATTTTAGCCTGTTTAAAAATATTGCTATATGGGATAAAAATCTGGGAGGGGTAAGGAGAAGGCTATTGGGGATAACTAAGTTGCAAAAACCAGAAGATATAAATAAAAATTTATTTAAAATATAGTTAAGTAATGAAATAAATAAAAATAGATTTAAAAATTCTTGAGCACAGGGACATTTTTTTGTCCTTTTTCTCCCAATGTTCGGGATAGGACTTGTCACATAAATGCTTCTCTGCTTGACTTGACTGATGGGTACGAAATAGAATTTCTCAGTTATTTATCTAATTTTTTTTAGTGATTTAAACCATATGATTCTTGAGGGATGAGAATTCTTCCTTTTAAGACTTCCTGTTTATATTTTTAAACATTTATTTATTGATAATTATCTCTTACTCTTATAAATTTAAATAAATTCCTATACATGTTGAATATGAGACTTTTATCAGGGATGCTGGATGCAAAAGTTCTGTTTTCCAATTAACTTTTACCCTTCTAATTGTAACTGCACTTTTCATTTTGATTTATACAATAACTCCTTAAAAATTTTTATGCAATCAAATTGTCCATTTTATCTTTGGTGATACTCTATATTTTATTCATGGGATCTTCCCTTATTCAAATTTCAATAAGGTATTTTTATCTTGTTCTTCTACTTTGTTCATGATATGTTTTATCTCTTGGTCATTTGTACCTCCTATACTAAGCTATTTATTCTCCTTCCAATTGTTTCATCTAAAGTTGTATTTCTTGTTCGATTCTTTCCTCTCATTTCATTTATATGATCATTTTAAAGCTATTTTTTCATTTGTTCCAGGAATGTTGCTAGAAATTCTGGCAAACCTATGATTTTCTTTTAAGCTTTTCTTGTAGATAATGTGGAATTATCTTTTCTCTGGGTTTGTGTCTTGAACATCCCTGACTTCATATTGTTTCTTTATGATCAATGTTTTCTCATTTTTTTTCAATCTTACTTCCAGAATTGGGACTTTATGGGGCTCTATGAACTTCTAGAAAGAATGGTGGTCCTGGGGCTAGGTGGAGCAGTGAATAGAGCACCAGATCTGAAGTCAGGAGGACCTGAGTTCAAGTCTCCCCTCAAACACTTGGCACTTAGACACTTAATTGTGGTATCTTAGGCAAGTTACTTAACCCCAATTGCCTTGCCTTCCCTGCTCTAAAAAGAATGGTGGTCCTTTAGTACTTATCTGTTATCTGGGGTCTGGATAATGAATTATATCAATTCATTGGATAATGAATCAGTTCAATAAATAATAAATGTTATTCAAGAACTTTGGAAGTCATTTTTCAGTGCCAGCCTGATTCAAATGGCTGATGTTCTGCTTTGGGTCATTTATGGTCTGCAAAAGAGAAGTATATGGAGTCTTCTGCATTGATTGCTGCCCTCCTTGGCTAAGTATCATTAGGTTTCTAACCCTGGATGAAGGTCAGAGCAACACAGCTGTAGGTTCCAAACATCTTTGGCTAAACTCTGATTCAGTTCCTGATTCCCTTCCCCTCTCTATAACTCAGTCCCTCTCTACAGCCTCTAATTCCTTAGCTGAAAGATATCCATCCATGAGCTGTACTTTTATATCTGTACCTCTTTTCTAGTGCCAATAGGCTATACTCTATGCTGATTTGGACAGGCAAAAAGCACTTAGTGTAATTCCTGGTTTGTTGTTTTTTTTTTTTTATCATTTCTTTGTCCAATCAATTTTTCCCCTAGAATAGTGAGAGAGCTGGATTGTTATGCTTCTATTGGCTACTATCTTGAAGAAATTTATCAGAACTTTGGGTTTTTTACAGACAAAATTCTCCATCATTTCCTTTAAAATATTTATTTGATATGCATTGTGTTAGGTCCAGTATTGTTGCTTAAGTTTTTGTTAAGGTTGGTTTATTATTATTTTATTTCCTGCAATTGGAGTAATTTCTGTCTAGTAAACAGAGTGCTAGGCTTGGAGCAGAAAGTCCCTGGGTTCAGATTCCCGCTTTGTCACCACTGGTTCTGTGATCCTGAATATCACTTAACCTTTATGCGTCTCAAGCAGCTCTCTGGGGTTTATCTACTGAGTCATAGATTTGTTGCAGTCTGAATTGGTAGAAGTAGTTCCCATCCTGGGATTTCTCAATATAGACAAAATTAAAAATACTTCATATACTTTCCTGGCATTTTCTTTACAGATGAACATATTGGGTGGCTTTTGGTGTTTTTGTTCTGCTGCTTGTTCACTCCCTTGTCCTTTTCTTTTCCTTATCCAAAAAAGGTTATTTTATTTTGAGAATCTTCAGTTGCTCTCCTTCTTTTGTCTCCTTCCCCCTTTTACTTAATTTATTGAAGGAGGCATTCTTATATAATTATGCCAGAAAGAATGTAGTTTGGAGATCTGGGCTTTTCACAATCTGTTGCTCCACATCTCGTTGGAGTCAAATTCCCTCGTGGAATCTGTTGCAGTGGAATTTTACCTAGCCTTTCCTAAATTCTTTGAAATTTGTCCTTCCAAAGTTTGGAACAAATATTGTATATTTGTTCCCTCCTTACGTATCACAAACAAGCTCTAAAATGGTATGATGATTCCCTCTCAAGGCTTGACTTGTTTAACCTATAGTTACATAAATACAGTATGCCTTTAAAATTATTTTATTGAAAATAACATAAAATGACATAAAATAGGGGCATTGCTCTAAGAAAGAAGGCACTTTTCTATGTGTACAAGCCACTATCTGATAGCAACCCTTATATGAATGGATTTTATCTGAAGAAAATAAGACTTCATGGGGAAGGGAATAATATTTAAGGTGAATGAATGAAAATGAATTAATTAAACTAAATTAATTAAATATTATACATATATTATGCATAAATATTATACATATACTATGCATAAAATATTATACTTAGCACTAACGTGCCAAGAAACAAACAGAAAGCTTTTCAAACAGAAAAGCCAGATATATTTTCTTAAGGAGATCACATTCTTTTAAAAAATTATTAATTTATTTATTTTTCAGCATTCAACATTCACTTCCATAAGTTTAAATTTTCTCCTCTTCCCTTCCCAAGATGGCATGCAATCTGATATAGGTACTACACATACATTTCTATTAAACACATTTTAACATCAGTTATGTTACAAAGAAGAACTATAGCAAATGAGAGAAACCAGGAGAAAGAAAAAACAAAACAAAAAAGAAAATAGTCTGCTTTATTTTGTGTTCAGACTCTGTAGCTCTTTCTCTGGCTGTGGATGACATTTCCCATTATGAGTCCTTTGGAATTGTTTTAGGCCCTTGCAATGCTGAGAAGGCCTAAATCTATCAAAATCAGTCATCACATTCTGTGGCTTTTGCTGTGTGCAATATTCCAGTTCTGCTCAATTCACTAAGCATCAGTTCATACAAACCTTTCCAGGTTTTTCTGAAGTCTGCCTGTTCATCATTTCTTATAGCATGTGTTTGCCCTTTGTTGCCAAATCAGACTGTGCCATCAGAGAATTACTGGCATGACTTGTACTTGACTGGTTGGTTTTTTTTTGAGTGAGGGAAGGCTGTGCAGGTCACCAGCTTTGCTTCTTCTCCAGAGTCATCTGAATCCAGTGACCAGATATTCATCAAGATGACTGCAGATGACTCAGGATGAGGCAATTGGGGTTAAGTGACTTGCCTAAGGTCACACAGCTAGTGAGTGTCAAGTGTCTGAGATTTGAACTCAAGTCCTCCTGACTCCTGCACTGGTGCTCTATCCACTGCACCACCTAGTTGCCCCATTTCTTATAGCACAATACTATACCATTACATTCATATACTACAACTTGGTCAGCCATTCCCCAATTGATGAGTAATCCCCTCAATTTCCAATTCTTTGCTACTACAAAAATAACTGCTATAAATATTTTTGTACATGTGGGTTCTTTCTCCATTTTTATGCTCTGTTCAGGATATAGTCCTAGAAGCAGTATTGCTGCAACAAAGGGTATGTTCATTTTTATAGCCCTTTGTGCATAGTTTCAAATTGCTCTCCAGAATGTCTAGATCAATTTGCAGCTCCAATAATAATGAATTAATGTACTAACTTCCCTACATCCTCTCCAACATTTAATTAATGTACTAACTTCCCTACATCCTCTCCAACATTTATCATTTTCTTGTTTTGCCATGTTAGCCAATCTGATGAATGTGATGTGGTACCTCGGAGTTGTTCTGATTTCCATCTCTCTAATCAATAGTGATTTAGAACATTTTTTCATAGAAAGTTTTAATTTCTTCCTCTGAAAGATGCCTCTTCACATCCTTTGACTATCTATCAATTGGGGAATGACTTCTATTCTTGTAAATTTGACCGAGTTCTCTAGATATTTTAGAAATGAGGTCTTTATCAGAGACACTAATTGTAACAATCCTTTCCCAGTTTTCTGCCTCTCTCCTAATCTTGGTTGCAATTGGTTTTGTTTGTGCAAAAATATTTCAATTTAATATAATCAAAATTATCCATTTTTCATTTCATATTGTTTTCTACCTCTTGCTCATAAATTTTTCCTTTCTCTATAAATCTGACAGATAATCATCTCCTTCCTCCCCTAATTTCTTTATAGTATCAACCTTTATATCTAAATTGTGTACTTATTTGGACTTTATTTTGGTACGCAGTGTCAGATATTGGTCTATGCCCAGTTTCTGCCATACTGTTTTCCAGTTCTCCAAGCAGTTTTTGTCAAATAGTGATTTCTTATCCCAGAAACTGGGGTCTTTGGGTTTATCAAATAGTAGACTGCTAAAATTGTTGACTACTGTGTCTTGTGTGCCTAACCTATTCCACTGATATATCCCTTTATTTCTTAGCCAGTACCAAGTAGTTTTGATGATTCCTACTTTATAATACAACTTAAGATCTGCTATAGGTAGACCATCTTCCCTAGCATTTCTTTTCATTAATTCCCCTGATATTCTGGACCTTTTGTTCTTCCAGTTGAATTTTGATATTATTTTTTCAAGCTCTAGAAATTATTTTTTTGGTATTTATTGATTGATATGACACTAAATAAGTAAATTAATTTAGGTAGAATAGTCATTTTTATTATGTTAGCTCAGTCTACCCATGAACAACTGATGATTTTCCAAATATTTAGATCTCACTTTATTTGTGTGAAAATTGTTTTGTAATTGTGTTCATATTAATTCCTCGGTTTGTTTTGGCAGGTAGACTTCAAAATATTTTATAAGGTCCACAGTAACTTTAAAAGGAATTTCTCTGTCTTTTGCTGTTGAACTTTGTTAGTAATTATAGAAATGCAGATAATTTATGCAGGTTTATTTTATATCCTGAAACTTTGCTAAAGTTGTTTATTATTTCAAGTAGTTTTTCACTTGATTCTCTAAGTATATCATCATGTCATCTGCAAAGTGTGATAAGTTAGTTTCTTCTATGCCTATTCTAATTCTTTCAATTTCTTTTTATTCATTATTGCTAAAGTTAATGTTTATAGTACCATATCATATTGAATAACAGTGATGATAATGGACATCCTTGTTTCATTCCTGATCTTTTTGGAAGTATATCTATCTTATCCCCATTACATATAAGGCTTGCTGAAGATTTTGGGTAGATACTATTTACATTTTAAGGAAGGCTCCATTTATTCCTATGCTTTCTAGTATTTTTAATAGAAATGGATGTTGTATTTTGTCAAAAACTTTTTCTGCATCTATTAAGATAATCTTATGGTTTCTGTTAGATTTGTTGATATGAACAATTATGCTAATAATTTTTCTAATGTTGAACCAGTCCTGCATTCCTGATATAAATCCTACCTGATCAAAGTGTCTCATTTTCAGGAAGAATTGCTAAAATATTTTTGCTAATATTTTATTTAAATTTTTTTCATCTATAGTCATTAGGGAAATAGATAATTTTCATTCTTTGTTTTAATTCTTCCTGATTAAGGTATCAGTACAATATTTGTGTCTTAAAAAGCATTTGGAGTGACTATTTTCCATTCTTTATAGTGTTGGAATCAATTTTTCTTTAAATGTTTGATAAAATGAGTTTGTAAATCTTTCTGGCCCTGGAAATGTTTATCTTAAGTAGTTCATTGATGATTTGTTCAATTTCTTTTTCTTTTTCTGACTGGGGGTTATTTAAATATTTTATTTCCTTTTCTATTAATCTGGGCAATTTATATTTTTGTAAATATTCATCCATTTCATTATTATTGTCAAATTATGGGCAAAATAATTCCTAATTATTGTTTTAATTTCCTCTTCATTGAAAGTGAACTGATCCTTTTCATTTTTGATACTGGTAATTTGGCTTCCCTCTTTCTTTTTTAAAATCCAATTTAACAAAGGTTTATTTTATTGATTTTTTTCATAAAACCAACTTTATTTATTCGTTCAATAGTTTTATTAATTTCAATTTTATTAATCTATCCTTCAGTTTTCAGTATTTCTAATTTGGTATTTAATTGGAAATTTTTAATTTGTTCTTTTTCTACTTTTTTAAGTTGCATGTCCAATTCATCGATCTCCTCTTCCTCTATTTTATTCATGTAAGCATTCAGAGATATAATACTTCCCATTAAGTAGTATTGTGCTATAAGAAATGATGAACAAGAGGGTGTCAGAGAGGCCTGGAAGGACTTATATGAACTGATGCTGAATGAAATGAGCAGAACCAGGAAAACATTGTATACATACATTAACAGGCACAAGGTGCAAGGACTTTCTGATAGACAGCCCTTCACAGCAATGCAAGAACCTAAAACATTCCCAAAGGACTCTTGAGGTAAAATGCCATCCACATCCATATATTTACATTAGTTATATTACATAGAAGAATTATAGAAAGTGAGTGAAACCATGAGAAAGAAAAACAAAATAAAAAGAAAATAGTCTGCTTTATTCTGCAGAACTATGGAATCAGAATGCAGAATGAAGCAGACTATTTTCTCTTCTGTGATGCTTGGTTTTGGCTTGGTTTCTCTCATGGTTTCTCCCTTTTTTAAAATTCTTCTATGCAACATGACTAATGTGAAAATGTGTTTAATAAGAATGTTTGTGTAGAACCCATATAAGATTGCATGCTGTCTCAGGGAGGGAAGATTGAGGAAAGAGGGGAAAAATTTAAGACTTATGGAAGTAATTACTGAAAACCAAAAACAAATAAATTATTTCACAAAAAAATAAAACTTCCCTTTAGAACTGCTTTTTGCTGCATCCCATAAGTTTTGGTAAGTTGCCTTGTTATTGGCATTCTCTTGAATGAAGTTATTGATTGTTTCTATGACTAGCTGTTTGACCCACTCAATCTTTAGGATTAGATTATTTAGTTTCCCATTAATTTTTAGTTTATCTTTCCATGGCCCTTTATTACATATAGTTTTCATCATGATCTGAAAAGAATACATTTAATATCTCTGCCTTTTAGCTCTGAATTGTGAGGTTTTTATTTCCTAATACTTGGTCAATTTTTTGTTTATGTGCCATGTACCACTGAGAAAAAGGTATATACCTTTCTATTCCCATTCAGTTTTCACCAGAAGTCTACCATATCTATCTTTTCCAAAGTTCTATTCACCTTCTTAACCTTTTTGTTGTTTATTTTGAGGCTAGATTTATCAGGTTCAGAGAGGAGGAGGTTAAGGTCCATCACTAGTGTAATTTTGCTGTCTATTTCATCTTGTGACTCCCTTAACTTCTCCTTTAAGAATTTGGATTCTCTATCACTTGGTGTGTATATGTTTATTATTTAATATGACATTATTATATCATATTATTATTACTTCATTGTCTATGGTGCCTTTTAGCAGGCTATGGCTTCCTTCCTTCTCTCTTTTGATTAGATCTATTTTTCCTTTGACTTTGTCTGAGATTAGGATTGCTACCCTGATCTTTTTTTCCTTCAGCTGAAGCATAATATGTTCTAATCCAACCTTTTGCCTTTACTCTGTCTAAATGTGTTTCACATCTGTTACTGGTAAACAACCTATTATAGGCTTATGGCTTTTAATCAATTCCGCTCTCCTTATGGGAGAGCTCATCCCATTCCCAATCCCAGTAATGATTCCTATCTGTGTTTTCTTTCCATCCTGTCACACACACACACACACACCTTTCATGATTTTATTTTTCCATTGTCCCTTAACCTCCTCAAAAGAGTTTTGCTTTTGACCATTGCCCCCCTCAACCTCTCCTCTCCTATCAGCCCTCCTCCCTTTTCTTTCCCCTTTTCCCTCCTACTGCATACAGGGCACGTTAGATTCCTATACTTAACTGAGCATGTTATTCTCTCCTTGAATCAAATCCAATGAGAGTAAAGTTCAAACAATGCTCATCTCCCTCCCTTCTTTCCCTCTGCTATGATGGTTTTGTGCCTCTTCATGAGATGTAATTTACCCTTTTCTGTCTCCTCATTTCCTCTTCTTCCATTAAAATCCCTTTGCACCACTTAATTAGTTTTTTTTACTATAACATCATTTCATTTATACCCACATTTAATGTCTATGTATATTTTAAAATGTGGTAATAAAGATACAGTTCTCAAGAATTACAATAATAATCCTCTCATGTGTGGATACAAACAATTTGCCTTTATTGAATAACATTTTTTTAAATTCCTGTTTACCTTTTTATGCTTCTCTTGAGTCTTGTATTTGCAGATCAAATTTCCCACTGAGCTCTAAACTTGTCATCAGAAAGGTCTGGAATTCCTTTATTTCATTGAATGTCCATATTCTTTCATGAAAGATTATGCTCAGCTTTGTTGTGTAGTTGATCCTTGGTTGTAGTCCAAGGTCCTTTGCCTTACAGAATATCATATTCCAATCCCCCTGATCTTTTAATGTAGAAACTGCAAAGTTCTATGTGATTCTGACTATAATTTCATGATATTTGAAGTCTTTCTTTGTGGCTTCTTGCAGTATTTTCTCCTTGATCTGACAATTCTGGAATTTGGTTGCAATATTCCATGGCATTTTCAATTTGGCATCTCTTTCAGGAGCTGATTGGTGGATCCTTTTGATGACTATTTTACCCTCCCATTCTAGGATCTTAGGACAGTTTTCCTTGATGATTTCTTGGAAAATACTGTCCAGGGCCTTTTTTGTAACCAATAAATATTAAATTATATCTCCTGGTTCTATTTTTCCAGGACAGTAGTTTTTCCAATGAGATATTCCATGTTTTATTCTATTTTCTCTTCTTTTGATTTTGTTTCACTGATTCTTGATGCCTTATAGAGTCATTAGCTTCTACTTGCCCAATTCTAATTTTTAATGAATTGTTTTCTTCAGTTAGCTTTTGTACCTCCTTATCTATTTGGCCAATTTTTCTTTTTTAAGGAGTTGTTTTTTCAGTGAATTTTTTCCATTTTAAAAATTGTATTTTAAAAAGAATTGATCAATTTTTCTTCTACCTCTCTAGTTTGACTTTTAAAATCCTTCCTAAGCTCTTCTAAGAATGCTTTTTGGGCTTGAGACCAGTTAATATTCCCTTTTGAGGTTTCAGATGTGGTTGTAGTGTGTGTGGGGGTGGGGTATACATACATACAGATAGATAGATAGTGTGTGTATATATAGTATTCTTTTTGAATTCACATTTTGATTTTATCTGTTACCAAAGTAAGAATCCATGGTCTTTGCTTGTCTAATTAGTTTCTTTTGCTCATTGTGATTGTCTTTTTCTGACTTTTAAAGTGGATCTCTCCTTCTGGTGTAAGGAGGCTCTGTCCCATGCTTTTTGTGCTGGGGGTTAGTGGTCTGTGTACTGGCTTTGTGTGCAGTGTCTTCTGATTCTGGCAGTGTAAACTATATATTGCTGTAGGTGGAGCTTGTTGCTGGCTTGCTGTCATGTCTCCCATCCTGTATTGGTTCCTTTCAGCCACAACAATAGGGACCTTTCCTGTTAATCCCCCTAGCTTCCCAAGCTAAAAGACTGTCATGTCATTTTTCTGCTGATTCTGCTATTCCAAGATTTTTCCTGGTGCAGTATTCTCTAGGTTTTGCAAGATTAACAAAGGAGGGTGAGAATGACTTACTGTTTCCTCTACAGTCTTCGTTCCTGGAAGTTTTTTCAAGATTGCATTCTTATATGGAAGATAATATATATAGAAGGTTTCCACTGTGCTTGGAAATACCCAACTGTCCTCAGGGTATGGTGTCAAAGGAAATGTTAATGCATCTTCTTTAATGTCCTTTCTACCATAAAACCATATTGCTTCTAATGCTGAGCCATTTGACAGTACCAAAGACTTTGGTGGTGAACTTTCATTTTTAGATCTTCAAGTAACTCTATACTGCTATATAAGGAAGACATTGCAGTATCTGCAGAGGTATTTGCTAGGATTTATTTCCATAAGAGTGTCATTCCTGGATGATAACTGAAGGGACTATACTATAAGCAGGGCTAGTGGTCTCAGAGATTCTACATGATATTAAACTTATCTCTTGGCAGTGGCAGTAGGTCACTTGCTGTTTATAGGGATATTGGGTCCCTCCTATACAAGATGCTATCCAAGAATGTTCTATAAGTTGGGTCAGAAACAGTCAGAGGTCTGGCAGATGCTGCTATTTGGAGCATTCATGGTCCTGAACAGTCTTCCCTAGAGTCTGAACAGGGGATGGTGGCAGTCCTTTGACCTGTCTGACATATAATACCTCCTTTTCTCCCTCAAAGTATCTTGATGCTCTACCTAAGTTGACCCTGTCAGTATTAGTTGATAGGGTGGTGGTAGTGGTGGTTGTGATATGGGTCTAGTAGATCTTTGTCATGTGAAAGATGAATTGTTCTGCATAACCACAGAGGACAAAAGAACAATAACAGGATATTATATGGAGACAGATTTAGGGTGAGTACAAAAAAAGAATCTTCAAAAAATTAGAACTTTCCAATAATGGAATAGATTGCAACACGAAGTAGTAACTAATCACTAGAATTATTATAGCAGGAGTTGAATGCCCTTCTATTACAGACATTGTAGAAAGACCTTCTATGTTGGAGGGAAAACTGAACCAGATGACCTTAACAGTCCCCTCCAACTCTAAAATTATATTATTCTACAGCATGAAATTCAGCATGGGAGAGAGAAATAAATACTTTGTAACCTATGAAAATATCACTGCGGAATAATAGCTCTAGATTCAAAGATGGAGTTTACTCTTTTGAAGCTTCTCAACAGTTATCTTTTTCACTCATGGATTTATCCTCTGGAATCATAAGAATATATTTCATGTCTTTTTCTTTTAAGACAAAAAGGACAATTGGGTAAATATTCAGTGGATTTTAAAAAAATTTCTTGCATGTTAAATGTAGACTATGTAAACTTAACATTGGTGAGACCCTTTTCCTTCACATTATTCCAAACAGATATACCATATGAAATGGATTTACTCCATATGTCTATTATGTGGATTGCTAAAAATATAGCTGATGAGGATTCTGGGAAGATAGAGAAATAAGTCAGGACATTATCTGGCTCTCCTAAATCAACCAAACAATATAAAATAATACTGAACTTTGAGCTGCAGAAATAATTTAAAATCAGGGTCAAGCAGCTGTTGGCCTAATGCATCTTGGGAGGATGTTAGGAAAGACCTAACCTCCCAGGTAGTGGTTTGCTCTGAAGGAAGAGCAAATACCTCCGGGCAGATGCCACTAAATCAACAAACAAGAAGACCTTTAGCTTCAGGAACTTTGCCTTTCAGAAAATGTGAGGATCTGATAGTCAATCAGGGGAAGATTGCAGTCTTTCCCTGGCTCTGGATACCAGGTCCAGTTGTGCACTCTGAGGCCATTTAGTTAAACCTCCTTACTTTACAATTAAAAAAACGAAGGTTAAGACTTGCCAACTAAAGAAATGAAAGGACCAGCATTTAAATTCATTAACCACTGTCTCCATAGCCAATATTTTCCACTACAAATCCTACCACTATTCTCTGTGTTCCTCATATTAATAACTTATTATGTGATAATATCCATTCCTTTACATTTCTATACCACAGTTGTTGGTTTTTCCCAGTCACTTATCAGTTGATTAGTGCCCACTTTCCCCTGTCCATTTATTTGCTCTTGAAAATTTAATCACCAGATTTGCCACTTATTGTCTTTGATCCCCTTTGGTCCAACAGGAGGATCAGAGGTATAAAAAGTTAACCTACTTTTCTTAACATAATTCCAAATTGCTTTCCAGAATGGTTGAACAAATTCATAGCTACACCAATAGCGTATCTCTTCTTGCGTAGTCCCTTCAACATTTATTATTCTAGTTTTTGGGTCATCTTTGCTAATTTGCTGAATGTGAGATGAAAATAAGAATACATTTAATTTGCATTCCCAAACTTGTAAAATTAATTTGTGTTCTCTCCAACATTTGAAACATATTTTCATTATAATTATATGTAATTAATTTCAATTAATTACAATCAACATAATTAAATTATACTTCTTTTGAAAGATCCATTCTTTCATCTGTGATTCCTTCCATCAATGCAGATCCTAAAAACTCTTCTTGTTTTTGCCCTGTGTAGTTCTTGCTGATGTTTTGATGATTATGATGCCATAAATCTCTGACAAAAGAGCTAACTGGTAAATAGAGCCTTCCCCTTCTCTTTTTTATTACTTTAAGGGCAGCACTGTAACAAAACTAGGTTACCTATATTTATTTCTTATTTTTGCTATATGACTATCTCATATTCATTTCTATTTTATGTATCTCAATAATTGATTTTATGCCACTTTTCGTTCGTAATTGTCATAGACAGCTTATGAAAAGTTTATGTATGCCATACAAATTTCATTGCTCTTTTAGTAATTTGTGATTCTAATTCTTCTGAAATAATGATATCCCAAGAGCTAAAGTCACATGTCACTAGAAAAATAAGGGTTTTTGATTTGGGACAAGGAGATTCTCATGCACATATTCAACTGATATGAGATGACTTGCTGAATGCACCAGCAGATATAATTTTGACAAATAGGGCATAAAATGAAAAGATATCTTCTTATCCAAAGTTTTCCACAATGTTATAGAGAATATAAGATCCAAAAGAAAGACCTCTGTATAGACAGCACAAGATGCTCTTACTTGTAGACAAAACTGTGTTGATTGTATTAAGCCCCAGAACATTATAGAGCCTTACTAGTTAGATCCATAATTAACCAAAAGAAGCTAAACAGTACATGGAGGGGGAAAAACACATAAATATAAATATGACATGAAGTCATAAGGCCATTGAATTGGTGTATTATTTATATGTATAGGAGAGACAATACAAATGGAAAAGTGAGTTAGGATCAAAATTGAGTAGAAGAAAGTGCAGGCTGGATGGCATTTGGAAACCACACAGTGCTTTCACTGATACCAAGTTCCTCCCCAGTTCAGAGACCCATCTTTTCCTTTTCATCATAAAAATTAAACATCTTACACATATTCTTTCAAAAAAATTACATTTTTATTTTCAATTCAAAATTCACTCCCTCCTTCCACCCTTTCCTCACCCATTGAAAAAGCAAGAAATACAGGGTTCATCATACTTCTGAAGTTATGCAAAATTTATTTCGGCATTAGCCATGCAACAAAAAAATCAAAAATAAAGAAAGAAAAGGAGGAAATATTTCCATCTGCACTCTGAGTCTCTTAGTTCTCTATCTGGAGATTGAGAGAGTTTTATACCCTTAGTCCTTTGGAATTGTCATGGATCACTCTATTGATTAGTGTTACTAAGCCTTTCATAGTTGATAATCTTTACAATATTGTTGTTTCTTTGTAGATTATTCTCCTGGTTTTTCTCACTTCACTTTGCATCATATTATTTCCAGCATTTCCTCTCATGTTCATGTACCAAAATTTGTTCAGTCATTCTTCAATTGATAAATATCCGTTTAGTTTCTAATTTCTTGTCATCAGAAAGATAATTATTACAAATATTTTTGTACATGTGAGTCCTTTTCCTTTTTCTTAGAAGTACAGACCAAGTAGTAAATTTTATAGACCTTTGGTCATAGTTTCAAACTGTTCTCCAGAGTTTACAGAGTTCACAGCTCCACCAATGGTGCCTTAGTATATGTAATTAGTTTTACACATTAGTTTGTTACAACCTCTCTATTACTTGTCATTTTCCTTTCCTGTCATATTAACTAATATGATAGGTATGAGGTGGTACCTCAGAGTTTTTAAAAACTTAATCCTCTAATTATGAATAATTTAGAACATTTTCATATGACTATTGACAGATTGGATTTTTCCCCTCAAAACAGCCTATTCATATCCTTTAATCACTTATCAATTATCTATTTTTATAAATTAATCTCCATCCTCTATATATTTGAGAGATGAGACCCAGAGAAACTTTCTATAATTTTTTCCCCAGTTTCCTGCCTTCCCTATAATTTTGGCTGCATTGAACTTGTGTGAAAAAGTTGTTGAAAAAGTTTCATTTAATGGAATTAAAATGATTCATTTTGCCTCCCATGATCATCTCTATCTCTTATTTTATGACTAAGTTTTCCTTTCTCCATAGACCTAAAGGGAATTTTCTTCTATTCTCCACAATGTTCTTGTTGCATCAAATTTTGTGATTAAATTATTTACCCTTTTTTGAGCTTATCTTGGCACACAGTGTCAGATATGGATATATGACTAGTTCATATTTTTTATTTATTTTATTAAACATTTCCCAATTACATGTAAAAATATTTTAACATTCTTTTTTTTTTAACACTTTGAGTTCTAAATTCTCTCTCCCAACCCTCCCTCCTCACTGAGAAGGCAAACAATTTGATATAGATTATACATGTGAAGGCATGGTAAACATTTCAATAATAGTCATATGGTAAAAGAAAACAGATTAAAAAAGCAAAATACAGAAAGTCTTCAATCTGCATTCAAAGTTCCTCAGTTCTCTCTCTGGAGGTAAAAATAATTTTTTATTAAGGGTCTTTTGGAGTTGTCTTGGATCATTGTCTAATCAAAGTAAAGTCTCTCACAGCTGATCATCCTTATAATATTGCTGTCACTGTGGACATGTCCTCCTGGTTCTGCTTACATCACTTTGCATGAGTTCCTATAAATTTTCACAAGTTTTTCTGAAACTATTTTGCTCATCATTTTTTATGGCACAATAGTATCTCATCACAATCGTGTACCACAACTTGTTCAGTCATTTCCCAATTGATAGGCATCCCCTCAATTTCCAAACTTTTGCTTCCACAAAAAAAGCTACGATATTTTTGTACAAATAGACCCTTTCCCCTTTTCTTTGACCTCTTTAATATATAGATCTGGTGGGGGTTTTCCTGAGTCAAAGCATTTATAGCCCTTTGGACATAGTTCCAATTGTTCTTCAGAATGATTGGACCAGTTCACAATTCTACCAATGTTGTATTAGTGTCCCTATTTTTCCACATTCCCTTCCAACATTTGTCTTTATCTTTTTCAATCTTATTAATCAATGTGATAAGTGTCAGTTTGTATCTCAGAATTCTTTTAATTTTCATTTCTCTAATCATCAGTGATTTAGAGCATTTTTTCCAAGTGACTATTATAATTTTGATTTCTTCTTCTGAAAACTCGCTGTTCATAACCTTTGATGATTTATCGACTGGAGAATCACATTCATTTTTATAATCTGTTCCACTGCTCTACCAGTCTCTTTCTTACCCAGGACAAGATTGCACCGATGATTACTGTTTTGAAATTGAACTCAAAATCTGGTACTGCTAGACTACCATTCTTCACATTTTTTTCATTGATTCCTTTGATATTCTTTGATAGTTTCATCAGTATGGCACTGAATAACGATATTAACTAATTGTCATTTTTCTTATATTGGTTTGTTCTGTCAATAAGCAATTATTATTTCTTCAGTGGTTTAGATCTCTGTGTGAAGAGTGTGGTAATTGTGCTCATAGCAACACTGGATTTTTCTTGGCAGTCAGATTCCCAAATATTGTCTGTAATTGTTTTAAATGGAATTTCTTTTCTCTCACTTGCTACTAGATTTTGTTGGTAGTGAATAGAAATGCTGGTGTCTAATGGAAATACATTTTATATCTTCCAACTTTGCTGAAGTTTAATTGTTTCCAGAGTTTTTAGTTGATTCTCTAGGGATCCGTAAGTATAACATCCTATCACCTGCAAAGAGTGATAGCTTTGTTCCCTCATTGGCTATTCTAATTTCTCCAATTTCTATTTCTTCTCTTATTGCCATAATCCCTAATGATGATAAAATTCTTAGAAGTTAAATGTATTATCTTCCCATATAGAAATATATAGAGTTTAACTTTGAATCCCTTATTATTTCTCTTTTCTGTTTATCTTTTTATGTTTTACTTGAGTCTTGTGTTTTTTAAGTGACATTTGCTAGTCAGTTCTGGTCTTTTTATCAGGAATGCTTCAAAGTTTTCTATTTCATTAAAAAAATTTCTTTCGGAGTGTTATACTCAGCTTTACTGCATAGTTTATTTTTTGTTGTAAGCCCAGAGTTTTGCCTTACAGCATATCATGTTTCAAGCCCTCAACTCCTTAATTGTGGTAGCTGTCAAATCTAGTGTGATCCTGACTGTAGCTCCATGGAATTTAAAGGGCTTCTTTCTGGTCACTTGAAGTATTTTGTCTTTGACCTAGTCGCTCTGAACTCTTTGGCTATAATATTCTTGGGAGTTTTCATTTTGGAGTCTCAGGTGGTGATCAGTGCCTTCTTTTGATTTTTTTTTACCCTTTGCCTCTAGGATATTAGGGCAGTTTTCCTTGATAATTTCTTAAAATATGATATCTAAATTGTTTCTGTTATCATGACTTTCAGATAGTCCAATAATTCTTATCTCCCTTTAATCTGTTTGCCATGTTAGTGATTTTTCAGGTTAGATATTTCACATTTTCTTCTATTTTTTCATTTGTTTGATTTTGTTTTATTGTTTCTTGATGTCTTATTGAGTCATTAGCTTTCACTTGCCCAATTCTAATTTTTAAGGAATTATTTTCTTCTGTAAACCTCTTCAGCACCTCTTCTCCCCCCACCCCAAATTTGTCCACTTCTGCATTTTAAGGAGTTCTTTTCTTCAGTGAGTTTTTGTGTCTCTTTTCCACTCTATTTATTGATTTAAACTTTATTTTAAAGTTGAGCTCTGTTCTCAGCATAGGAGGGGGGTGCACTCTCTCAAGCTTTGGCTTTTCTGCACTGCTATCTGCAGAGCTAGTTCTGAGAATTTAGAAGTTTTTGTGATCTGGGGAGATTTTTTTATCACTCTTCTGGTCTGCATGCTGGTCCTTACCCAGGAAAGACTCCTGATCTTTTCGGATTTCAATCAATGCTGATCCTTAGGGTACCTGCTCTCTTGGAACCAGAAATAATACTATTCCCCAGGGTTCCTCCTCTGTCTTGACTGAAAGTGCTTCTCGCCACCCTTCAACTATGACCCAGAAATGCATATAAACAATGGAGTTGCTGCACAGCATCTGGACCTGAGTGGAATGCTAGCATAGGGTTCATTCTCTCTAATCTCTTTATGACTCATTGCCAGGTCCCATTACCATTTCTGACTTGAAAAGTGCTGAAACTGCTGCTGTTTCTGTTGCCACCATCTAGTCCCACCACTAGTGTTTTAACCAGGTGGGGTCTGTACTAGTCTCCACCCCTGTGTCCCAAATCTCTCCATCCAGTCTTCTAAGTTGTTACACTACAAAAATATCTCACCCTGAATTTTCTTTCTTAAAATTAATTTAGTCTAAATTTAAGTACTAAAACTTAAATGTACAATAATAACTTAAGTACATATGAACTTAAACACTAAAGCTAAAATACAAAATAAGAAGAGAAAAAAATATTGCCAGGTACTCAGCAGAATATGAGAGGATTCAAAATATACAGTAATAAATTTCAATTTCAAGAAGGCCTATATAATAAGTACTACACATTATGTCCAGAGATGTCCATTTTTTCTTTGTCTCCTTGTAAGTTTTCTTTTGTTCTCTGCTGTGGGCTTTTTACTTTTTTCTTTTTTCCCCCATTCCTCACCCTCTCCCCCAACAAGGCTACAATTAAGCATGGAGATACACACACACACACACACATGCACACACATATATACATATGCATGCATGCATACATACATACATATAGATAATACACACATATAAATATCTATTTAGAGATATATACATACACTTAAATATCTGTTATCATATTCACATGTAGACATATACATTCATATGCATTTATGTAAGACTATACTATACTTCTTTTTTATTTCTCTGAGGGTAGATAACATCTTTCTTCATAGCTCAAAATCTTTCCATATTTTTTAAGTCCACCCACTCATCATTTCTTATACCATAGCAATATTTCAACCTTATACTGTCTATTAATTTTTAATAGTCTAAAACAATATTAATTAATATGGCTGATATATAGTGCAGCTTCTCTATTTTTCTCCTTTGATTAAATCTATTTTAGCTTTAACTTTATCTGAGATCACAATTACTACTCCTACTTTTCCCATATTAAATTTAGCCCCTGATCTTTATTTTATGTTTGTGTATGTCTCTTATTTACTATCCTTTCTGACTCCTCTATTTTGCTTTTACCCACTACCTTGTCCCCCATTCACCTATCTCTCACTAAGGATCCCTCCTTTATCCTCTCTCCTTAGATTTAACAATCTTAGATGTATGTTTTACATTTCATGATTGAGTTTCTTGTAATTCATTTTTGATGTTTACCTTATTTTTCTCTTGGATCCTGTATGTTAAATTTTCTATGGATTTTAGGTCTTTTTGTAACAAAATCATGCAAGTCTGGCAATTTGTTGAATGTACATTTTTGCTTTTCATTCAGAATTATACTATACTGGGTGTGATATTTTTGGCAAAAACCCCAATTCTTTTTCTTATATATATATATATATATATATATATACATACATATATATATACGTATATATATACGTATATATATATGTATATATATATTGTTCCAAGACCTGTGGTCTTTTAGTGTAGCCACTGCTAGGTCTTATGTGATTCTCCACCATATTTGAATTGTTTTTTTCTTCTTGCTCTTAATATTTTCTCCTTGAGTTGAGGGTTTCAGAATTTAACCATGATATCCCTGTAGGCTTTCCTCCTAGGATCTCTTTCAGGTGGTGTTCAGTGGATTTTTTTCTATTTCTGGTTTTCCTTCTTATTCTAACACTTCAGGACATTTTTTTCATTATTTATTGTATTATTCCATCAAGATTCTTTTTAATCAAAGCTTTCACAGTCTTATTATGTATGTTTTCTCTTCTTGTTTTGTTCTGAAGATAAGTTTCTTTTCTTATGAGATGTTTCAATTTCTCTTATATTTTTTCATTACTTATATTTTGTTTTCTTGTTTTGGTCTCTTATAACTTCACTTGTTTCCCCTTGAACAATTCTAATTTTTGAGGAGTCATTTTCTTCATTAAGATTCTGGGTCTCCTTTTCTAGTTGGTTGACTTTCTTTTCATAATCTTCCTGTTTTTCTTGGATTATTCTTACTTAAAAATTTTTTCTTCAGTCTCTCTCATTTGATTTTTCAAATTTTTTAAAGGTTTTTCTATGAATTCTTTTTGGGCAGGTGGTAATTTGATGTTACTCTTTTGGGTAGGAGAGGATTTTTTGCTTCAGTATCTTCTAAGAAAAACCTGTCATTTATTTCCATAGCAACTTTCCTTTTCCTGCTCATTTTTAAAAATTTATAACAGTTTGCTATTATAATCATTTCTAGTCCATGGGGGTTGGGGTCTCTGGCCTCAGATCCTTCTTCAGTTCTCCCCTCTGGCCTGGAACTGAAACTAAGAACTCCAATGTCCTGTAAGTGCCTACAGCCACTGGCATCCCTGCCTCACTGCTTCTGCACTCACTGGGCTTGTGTCTCATCCAGGGTTGTGTCTTGGCAGCACAGCTGGGCCTAATATCCCTCATAAACAGAGGTTCTTTCAATCTTTTGCTCAGATGTCCAGCTCTTCACACTGTTGGGGAGGTGAAAATTCCTATGGCTGGGGCCAAGGCTACTTCCTAACCCAGCTAGCCCCAGGGCTCACTGCCTGCTGTTTCAGTGGAACTAGCCTAGAGGTGTTTACACTTCACAGGGACCACACCTCAGATCTTCTTTGGTTGTCCCAGGAGAACTACTGTTTTGTTCCAACTCTTGTTTATTTTTTTACTACTCTACATTTGCCCTGAAAAACTATTTTATCTTATTTGTGGAAGAAATATGGATGCCTTGGAATTTTCTCACCTACTCCATCTTCCCAGAATTCTCTCTCATTCTTAACTTTTGTTAGCTCTGACACTCTAGAATGTGATTTGGGGTGTTCTATTTCCTAGTTTCTTGGTCATCTAAGTGGCATAGTGGATACAGTCATGGCCTAAGTCGGAAAACTGAATTCAAATCTGGCACCAAACACTTACTAGCTGTCTGACCACATAATGAGAAGATGGGAGTTGTTGGAAAGGATCCTGATGTTGGGAAAGATTGAAGGCAAAAGAAAACTGGGATGGCAGAGGATGAGATAGATTGATAGTATCATAGAAACAACAAACATGAAATTGGACACACTCTGAGAGATAGTGGAAGACAGAAAAGCCTGGCATGCTATGTTCCACGGGGTCACAAACAGTCAGACATGACTGAAGAACAAAACATTGACAATACCTAGTTCCTGACAGAATATTTTCCAGTTTTCCCAGCAGTTTGAGTTAAATAATAAGTTCTTGCACCAATAGCTGGTATCTCTGGGTTTATGTGATGTACTTCTGGATATGGTATACTTAATCTATTCCATGGATCAATCACTTTATTTCTTGTCCATTATCTGATGTTTTGATGATTAATACTTTGTAGTATAGTGTGAGATCTAACATTCCAAGGCCTTCTTCTTTCACAATTTTTCATTGTTTTTTCCGATTTTCTTAACTTTCTCTTCTTCTAAACAGAATTCATTTTGGTTATGAATTTTTCTAGATGCAAAAAGTAATTCTTTGGTATTTTTATCAGTCTGGCACTAAATGGGTAAATTAATTTAGATAATGTAGTCCTTTTTAATATATTGATTCAGCTTACTCATGAACAACTAATATTTCTCTATTTAAGTTTGCCTTTATTTTTTTGAAGTGTTTTCTAATGGTATTCATATAGTTCCTCTGTGTGTGTGTGTGTGTGTGTGTGTGTGTGTGTTGGCAAGCAGACTCCCAAGCATTTTTACTGTCTGGAGTTATTTTTCAATGGAATTTCTCTTTCTATCTCTTCTTGCTAGGTTCTGTTGGTATAGAAATACTGGTGATTGGTGGGGATTTACTTTATATGCTGCAGTTTTGCTAAAGTTATTCATTATTTTGACTAATTTTTAAGTCATGCCTCTAAGATTCTCCGATCATACCATCACATCATGTGCAAAAAGCGATCATTTTCTTTCCCTATTGCCTGTGCTTATTGCTTCAATTTATTTTTCTTACCTCATTGCTATTCCTAGCATTTCTAGTACAATATTGAATAATGATGGTGATAATGGACATCCTTGCATCACTCCTGATCTTATTGGAAAAGTTTCTAGTGTATTCCTATTACAGAGGATGCTTGTCCTTGGATAGGTACTGTTTATCATTTTAAGAAAAGCTTGATTTATTTCTATGCTTTCTATAGATTTTAATGGGAATGTGTATTACATTTTATCAAATTTTTTTCTTGAACTACTAATATAACCATGATTTTATTTTGTTATTGACATGATTGTTTATGTTATGTTTACGATTACATCGCCTAGCATTCAACCATCCCCACATCCCTGAGATAAATCTGAATTGGTCATAATGTATGATCTTTGAGATATACATAATCTTTTCACTAGTCTTTTACTTAAAATTTTTGCATCAATATTAAAGAAATTGGACTACAATTTTCTTTCTCTACTTTTGCTCTCCTTTGCTTTGGTATCAAAACCATATTTGTGTCATAGAAAAACCTAGTAGGTTTCCTTCTGTGCCAGTTTTCTAAGGATTCACATAATAAATTGTTACCTTAATGTTTGGTAGAATTTGATCACAAATCTATCTGCTCCTATCCTCCCCCTCTTTGAAAATTCGCTTACAGTTTGTCCAATTTCTTTTCATAAGAGAGAGTTACTGAAGTTTTTTATTTCCTCCTCTAATAAATTGGACAACTTATATCTTTGCAAATATTCCTCAATTTTATTCATATTACCAGTTTTATTGGAATATAGTTGGGCAAAATAGCTCCTAAAATTGCTTTAATTTCATCTTTGTTGGTTGTCATTCACTCTTTTTTCATTTTTTATTTTGGTAATTTAGGGTTCTTTATTTTTTTGTAAATCAAATTATTCAATAGTTTATTTTATGAAACCATATAATTTTGCTTATTAATTCAACATGTTTTTTCAACTTTTAATTTTATTAATCTGTCCTTTGATTTTCAGGATTTTTATTTTGGATATTTTAAACTTGTTTTCTTAGGTTTTTAGCTATATGCCCAATACATTGTTCTATTCTTTCTTTTATTGGTGCAAATGTTTATGGATATAAAATTTCAGCTGAATTACTACTTTGGCTGCATCCCACAAATTCGAGAATTTCATCTCATTTGTTGTGATTATCCTTAGTTAAGCTATTGAATTTTTCTATGATTTGTTGAGCCATTCATTCTTTGTAATAAAATATTTCATTGTCCATTAATTTTTAATCTCTACTTCATATTATTTTTATTGTATTATGGTTAAAAAGAGTGCATTCAATATTTCTGATTTTCTGCACCTGTATATGAAGTTTTTATGCCCTAATATTGGTCAATTTTTGTGAAGAAGCAATTAAAATTGAGAATAAGCCATATTCTTTTCTATTCCACTCAATATTTTCCAGAAGTCTAGCATATCTAATTTTTATAAATTATATTCACTTAATTATTTTCTTTCTTGTTTATTTATTGGTTAGATTGCTCTAGGCATGAGAGGAATAAATTGAGGGCCTCCACTTATATAGTTTTACTGTCTCTTCCTGTAGTTCATTTAACTTTCCCTTCAAGAATTTAGTGCTTTGATATTTGGTACATGTATGTTCAGTATTGTCTATGGAAACTTTTAGCAAAATGTGGTTTCCCTGAATATATTTTTAAATTAGATTCACTATTGCTTTTGTTTTGTCTGAGATCACAATTACTGTCCTTGACTTCTTTACTTCAGCTGAAGCATGATACAGTCTCTTATTTCAACTCTGTGTGTCTTTATGTTTCAAATGAATCTCTTATAAACATATTTTTTGATTCTGTTTCTCATCTATTCTGTTATCCTAGTAAATTTTATGAGTGAGTTGTTTTCATTCACATTTACAGTTATGATTGCAGATTGAATTTCCCCCTATCCTAGCCTCTTCTACTTATTTTCTCTTTCTTTTTCACCCCGTCTACTTCTCAAAAGTCTGTTTTGATTCTGACCTCTGCCTCCCTTAATCTATGCTTTGTCTTATCACCATGCTTTCTTTTGTCTTAGTCCATTCCTCTACTATTTCCATTGTGGGCAGACGAATGTTTTACCTGCGCTAGTATACTCTTCCCTCTTTGAACCAGTTTAGATGAGAGTAAAGTTCAAGCATCTCCTGACCTCCTTCCTCATTTTCTCCTCCATTATAAAAATTCTTTGCATTACTCTTTTATATGAGATCATTTGTCCCATTCTCCTTTCCCCCAGTGCATCCTTATTTCTTACTGTTCCATTCTTATTTTGAGATCAACCCAACATAATTATCTCACAGGCATATCCTGTTATCAATATAATTAGAAGACGTTAGTAAGGTCTTCTTGTAGAAGGTAGGATTTTAGTTGGAACTTAAAGGAATAGGAAGGTCAGTAGCCAGAGTAGAGGAGGGAGAGTATTCCAGGCATGGTGGATATCAAGAGAGAATGTGTGGAGTCCAGATTTGATCAAGTCACTCTCCTACTCAAAATTCCAATGGCTTCCTATTGCCTCCAAGAGCAAAACACAAAATGATCTGTTTACCCACTTCTACATTTCCAGTCTTCTTAGCCATTTACTCCACAAACACATCTAGGGACACAGACTTACTGGCTGTTCCAAAAATAAGGCATTTTCTTCTATTTTTTTTCAGTCTTTTGACTTTGTTTTGTATTTCTTTTAGCTCATGGATTCATTAGCTTTTAATTGGTCCATTCAAATTTTCAGGGAGTCTGTTTCTTTTCACCAAGGTTTTGTTCTTCTTGTGCAAAGGTGTTAATTTCCTTTTCATTTGGTTCTTCCATAATTTATTTTCCCCAGCATTGTTTTTCTCAACTGTTCTCATTTTCTTGATAACAAGCTGTCTTTTAGTTTTATTTACAACTCTTGCTTCATCTCTCCCAGGAATTCCAATTGAATTTATGTCCAAGTTTTATTTCACTTTGTGGCTTTGTTGTAGATGTTTTAGAATCATTTTCTTCTGGGTTTGTGTCTTGAGCTTCCGTGTCACTAGAATAACTTATAATTGAAAATTTCTGTTTTTTGATTTTGCACATTCTTCTACCCTGCTTGCAACTTTATTTTAGCTTCAGGCTCAGAACTTTTGGAGGGAAGATCTGAGCTGACCCTGTTGGTATTGAATGCTTTCTTAAGGTATTGAATGTTGCATTATTCTAGGCACTTACTGACAACTCATTCTGGTATCCTGCAAGATTTCAATGCTCCCAAAGTGGTTTGATTCAGGGCAAAGTCTAATTGTTGCCCCCCTAGTCTGAGTTCTGCAAGCTTCTAACCTGGGTTTATATCTAAGCAAGAGTAGACTGCTGCTAGACTCAGGCATTCTCAGACAGTTAGGAAACTGTTGAGAATGACAAAATTGTAGGATCTCCTTTGGTGTGGCATTCCTGCCCTTGTTATTCCTCTATAGGCTTCAGACTAGTCTCTAAATTTAAACTGAGACTTTGCTGTGCTTATGGGTTGTCAGAGTCATACCACTTTTCCTTGCCTCTGAACATGTTCCTTTTGGGGTAGACAGGCTGCAGCCTATGTTCATTCCTCAATCTTGAATGTCATCCCATAGCTTAACTCCCTTCTTCAGTCCTCTATTAATCTGTGATCATGACTGGATAGGGGCCAAAAAGCTACCAAATGATACCTCTTTAACTCTGCAGTACATCCAGATCCTTTGTTGTGACGCTGAAAATGGTCTTTCCTGTGGCCACAATTCAATCTGGCCAGACTCAATCCCATATCCAAAGACCTCTTTGTCCATCTCCCTGTGCTTAGCTTGGCTGGAAAAAAAATAATTCTCTGTGACTTTTTCTTGGATTTCTTGGATTTTCCCATCAGCACTCAGTCTGGAAAATTTATAGATCTGTTCTGCCTCAACAGACTTTTCCAGGCAAGGGTGATTTACTTTTACTACATTTTGAGCAGCTTCTTAGGGAAAATACTATGAAAAGGTAAATTTAACATTAGTAAAAGTATCTAGTACTTCACATAGTTATCTTTCATTATATCAGAATGTTATAAAAATTAAGAAACATATGTGCTAAAAATACCATGAATATTTGGTTAGTTACCAAACCCACGGATCTGAAAAGATTGTAACAAGAACCAAATAACAAAAACATCTCCCCTCCCAAACCAGAGTCATACTTTCCCTTCTAATATTCAGTAGCAGAGTGTGCTCAAATTTAAATCATTTGCTAAAAGTATTTATACCATCAAGTTCACTTCCAGATATGGTATATTCATTGGATGAGACAGTTCCTTGCTACAGGACATGTTATCTCAGCTACCATTACATTCATATAAAAACTGTTCAATCATTCTCTAATTGATGGAGATTCTCTTTGTTTCCAGCTCTTTGACATTGTAAAAAGAAATACTATAAATGTTTTTTGGTGTGAAGGTGGGCCCCTTTTCCTTTTCTTTAATCTTGTTGGGGTGTAGGCCTAGTGGCAATATCACTAGGTCAAAAAGTATTCCTAGTTTAACATTCTCAGGTTTAGGCATAGTTCCAAGTTGCTTTTCAGAATGACTTTATTGATTCTAAATTTCTTTTGATCTTTATTTTTCAGTTTTTTAGCCAATTTTGCTAATGTGATATGTATGAGTGGGAAGTTCAGATTTGCTTTAATTTGTAATTCTCTAATTATTAGTGATTTGGAACATCTTTTAAATACATATAAGGATAGCTGAGATTTGTTTCTTTCCACAATACTTGAATTGTTTCTTTCTAGCTGCTTGCAATATTTTCTTCTTGACCAGGGAACTCTAGAATTTGGCCACAATGTTCCTAGGAGTTTCTCTTTTTAGATCTCTTTCAGGTGGTGATTGGT
>CM053769.1:423095314-423117202 GCA_028658325.1 Potorous gilbertii
GAATTTGGCCACAATGTTCCTAGGAGTTTCTCTTTTTAGATCTCTTTCAGGTGGTGATTGGTGGATTTCTTGAATACTTATTTTGCGCTCTGGTTCTAGAATATCAGGGCAGTTTTCCTTGATAATTTCATGAAAGATGTCTAGGCCCTTTTTTTTGATCATGGCTTTCAGGTAGTCCCATAATTTTTAAATTGTCTCTCCTGATCTATTTTCCAGGTCAGTTGTTTTTCCAATGAGATATTTCACATTCTCTTCCATTTTTTCAATCTTTTGGTTTTGTTTTGTGATTTCTTGGTTTCTCAGAAAGTCATTAGCCTCCATCTGTTCCATTCTAATTTTGAAAGAACTATTTTCTTCAGTGATCTTTTGAACCTCCTTTTCCATTTGACTAAATCTGCTTTTTAAAGCATTATTCTCCTCACTGGCTTTTTGAACCTCTTTTACCAATTGAGTTAGCCTATTTTTCAAGGTGTTATTTTCTTCAGCCTTTTTTTTGGGTCTCTTTTAGCAATGTGTTGACCTGCTTTTCATGCTTTTCTTGCATCTGTCTCATTTCTCTTCCCAATTTTTCCTCCACCTGTCTAACTTGATTTTCAAAATCCTTTTTGAGCTCTTCCATGGCCTGAGCCCATTGAATATTTATTTTGGATGTTTGGGATACAGAGGCCTTGACTTCTATGTCTTTCCCTGATGGTAAGTATTGTTCTTTCTCTTCTGAAAGGATAGGAGGAGATATCTGTTCTCCAAGAAAGTAACCTTCTATGATCTTATTTTTTACCCCTTTTCTGGGCATTTTCCCAGCCAGTTACTTGACTTCTGAGTTTCTTCTCCACACTCACCTCACTTCCAGTTCCAGCCAGCTAATGCTTGGGGGCTAAGATTCAAATGCTGCTTCCCAGTCTCAGGGATTTCATCGGGGGTGGGGCTGCTATTCAGTGTGAGATTAAGATCCAATGCTCAGGTGGGGGCAGGGCTGCCACACAGGGTTCAGTTCCCTCAGTGGGTTTATGCAGAGACCTTCAACAATGGATCCAAGCTCCTGCCTGCTTTGGGAGCCCCTGTCTGCTGCCTCTTGAGGGGGCCTGAGTTATGTGGACACCCCACTCAGCAAGCAAAAAAGACCCTCTCACTGACCTTTGGCTTGTGGGTGGAGGGTCCTGCATGGTCACTGGAGATTCTGTCCCTGAAGCCTGCTCGGATCTGCTCTTCTCAGTGCCACACGGCCAAGGCAGGGCTGGGCTCTGCTCCAGGTCCAGTGTGTGACAGACCTTTGGTGTCAGTTTTTCAGGTCTTTCTGCAACAGAAATCTCCTCCACTCCATTGTTCTGTAGCTTCTCCTGCTCCATAATTTGTTGGAAGTTCTTTACAGGTATTTTATGCACTGTGGGTTAGGAGCTAGCATATGTGTATCTTTCTACTCTGACATCTTGGCTTCTCTGAGATTTGTTTCTTTGAAAACTACCTTTCATATCATTTGATAATTTTTCAATTGGCTAATGATTTTATTTTAAATTTGAATCAATAAATTATTTATCTAAGAAATGAGACCTGTATCAGAAAAACTTTACATAAAGATTTTTTTGCAATTAACTGTTTTTCATTTAATTCTAATTCATGCTTGCGTAAAGAGTTTTTTATTTTATATAATAAAAATTTTCTACTTTATCTTCTCAATTATTTCTACCTCCTTGTTTGGTCTTGGACTCTTCTCCTACATATAGTTCCCAAAGGAAATATTTTTCTTGTTTCTCTAATTTCCTTTTTAATCATGTGACCATTTTTATATCACAGTCATACATACATTTGGATTATCTTGGTATATGGTATGAAGTATTGGTCTAAACCTAATTTCTGTCAGACTGCTGCACAGTTTTCCTAGTGGTTTTGGTGACTGGTTAAGATTATACTACAAAAGGGGGAGTCTTTTAGTTTATTAAGGAAAATGCCAGGCTACTAAGTTTGTTTCCTTCCCTATGTTGTATAGCCAATCTATTTCACTGATTGACCTATTAATATTTAGTCAGTACTAAATACATTTGGTAATTACTTTTTTATCATATAGTTTGAGATATGATACTAATAGATACTCATCATCTTTTTTCCATTATTTCTCTTGAGATTCTAGAATTTTTGTTTCTCTAGATGACTTTCATTATTGTTTTACTATAACATTTATGTATATTTCTGTAAAGTAATCTTTGGTGGTTTAATTAATATAGTGCTGAGGTAGTACAATAATTTAGATATTATTGTCATTTTAATATACTGACTAAATCTATCTATGAGCAATTAATAATTCTATATTCATTTAAATTTGCTTTATTTCTGTAAAGAATCATTTGTGGTTCTACTCATAAAATTCCTGTTTGTATCTAGATAGGCAGACTTTCAATATTTTCTGTATTCTATTTTTATTTTAAATGGAATTTCTCTTTCTATTTTTTCCTGCTGGCTTATAGACAAGTAAAGAGATAGACAGATAGATAGTTTTGTAAATTTATTCAATATTCTGCAAATTTCCTGGTTATTTTAAAATTATTTATAGAAACAATAACTTTAGTGTTCTACTTAGTATTCTCTATGTAAATAATCATTTCCTCTGGTAAAAATCATAATATAGTTTCCTCTTTGCATATTCTTATTCCTCCAATATATTTTTCTTGTCTCATTTTTATACATATATATCAAATAATGATGGTGATAGCAAATATTTTTTTTACCCTTGATCTTATTGGAAAGGTCTCTAACTTATTTCTATTATGAATGATACTAGCATTTAATTGGTTTTAGATAGATATCATATACCACATTAAGGAAAGCTCCATTTATTCCTGTGCTAAATCTAATTTTGCAGGTTTTTCTTCCTATTTATTGATAGAATTATATATATTTTTCTTAATTTGGTCCAGGGGTTGACAAACTTTTTGTGTAAAAGATCAAGTCGTAAATCTTTTAGGTTTTGTCAAAAGACAAAATCAAAGTTATTATGTAGGCATTTATAGAATAAGAAAACTAATTTCCATGAATTTTTTTACTGATGAAAATTCAAAATGCAATAATAACACTAATAACATAAAGTACAATTTTTCAATACAGATCTACCAATGAGAAGGATATAATTTTTTCAGTGGGATAACATTTCCTTAATTAGGGTTTAAAGACAGTGTTCCATATCACCAAAATCAATTGCAAATGCTCATCTGTCAAATAAGTACTAAGATTTTGTATATTTGATCCTTGAAAATATCGTTTTCATATGGACAGGTACTATGAAATACTCATACCAAGGAGAATGTGATTTTAATTGAACCTATTCATCACTTAGAAGACATTTAGAGAATTCTATAAGATTCTTCTCTTGATGCTTACCTTTAGTATGTCATTACATTATAGATTAATCAGTTTCAAATGAAAATTAGGTGGAAACTCCTAAATTGTACAATTAAATGAATTATGAAATAGGAAAAAAATTGCACTTGCTTTGAGATATGAAAAATGCTACTGGAACTAAAATATATCTGCTGAAAATATAATCACAATAAATTTATGGGAATGAAGATTTTGCTTGTTTTATCTTTTGAGAGTACAGGAAATGTAGAATACAGCTTAGAATTATTTTTGATTCAAACAACATTACACATGATCAAACTGATTTTACTGAAATATATGTATATATTTTTTCACATAAGCACTATTTTGCCTTATCATTTCAGTTGAATTTCTTATGAAATATTTTAAGTTTGTAGCAAAAGCTAATTTCCAAAAACATTTGGTGTTTGATAATACTAGTTGAGAGCAGTACTAACCTAGAAAAATTTCAGTCTAAGAGCTACACTTTAAAAAATGTTATAAGACTTTTCCCTTATTCTTGCCTTGACACATTGGTATGAATTGGTTTTTTAAATTATTGCAGCATGGTGATATGTCTGGCATTTGAAAAATGTTAGGTTATAACTGCCTCACTTGAATTTTTAGTCACTGAGCATAAGAGCAAAAAATATGAGAGTGCTCCACTACATGTGGTCTCTGTTTCATCAACTCTACCTTTATAGAGTCAAAGTAGTCATAGATAACATGTAAAAAAAATGAGCATAGTTGTCTTCCAATTAAATTTTACTTAAAAGGTAAATACCATTTTTTAGCTCATAGGTCATAGGAAAACAGGTGACAAGCCAGAAATCAAACCACAAGACATAGTTTGCTGACCATTGATATGGACTATTAGGTTTATAGTTTTCCTTATATTGAATCATCCTTGCTTTCCTAATATACATTCAAACTAGAGACAGTCTTTTAGAATTCTGTTCAATACCCTCATTGTTAAACTTTTATTTAAAACTTTTGTGTTGATATTCATTTGAGGTAGCGTATCTATAAGACTTTCCTTTCCTGTTTTGCCTCTCCCTGGTATAGATATGCCAATGATATTTATGTTATGAAAACAATTTGGTAGAATTCCTTCTTTTGCCTTTTTTGTAATTAGTTGATCCAATGTTGGAATTAGTTCATCTTTGAATATTTGATAAAATTCTCTTATAAATCTGTTTCATTTCATTTTTGTATATTTCAGTTTTTGATACTGGTAATTTCATTTTCCTTTTTCTTTAAAAAAATCAAATCAATTAGTGGTTTATCTATTTTCTCCTACTTTTATTAATTCAATGATATTTTTGTATTTTCAATGTTGTCAATCTCTTCTATATTTTTAGAATTTCCATTTGCTCTCTAATTGAAGTGTTTACATTTTTCTAGTTTTTTGAGTTGCTGCTGCATTAATCTGTTTTTTCTCTGTATTGTTGATAAAATTGCAGAGATACAAAAAATTCCTCCAAAAAACAGCTTTGTTTTCAAGGTACAAATTTTTCCTCATTTTTGCCATTTTTTGAAGAAATTACCCATTTTATGATTCATTCTTTGATCCACCAATTCTTTAGAATTGCTTATTTATTTTCCAGCTAATTTTTTTTCTTTTTCAACAATGTTTCATTAGATATAATCATTGCATTCTGGGCAGCATAGGACATATGTAAGCAATATAGACAGATTTAATATTTCTGTATTTTATTTTTATGACTTTATACATGATCAATTTTTTGTAAAAGTGTCACAAATAACTAAGAAATATATCTTTATTCTATTCCCATTCTGTAATTACCAGTGATTTACTATATACGACTTTTAAAAAATCTATTGAGATTTTTACTTCTTTTTTGCTTATTTTTCTTTAGGTTTGAAAAGGGGTACACTGAGGTCAATTCAGTTTCAAGTTAAATTCTTTGTGAATGTTCTACTCATCTTTGATTGATCACCGAAGTCCTTCCTCCTTATTTTATGTGAGAAATAAGTCCTCCCCTTGCTTCCTTCTTTTTCCTCTAGTGTATTCCTTTCCCCCTCCATTTCATTTCTCCATTTAAGATAATCTAAATTTAATGAAAGCCATTTATAACCATTTTGATATATTTATCCCTCTATGACCCCAAGTAGTCTGATCTGGGGCAAAGTTTGATCATTACCCAGAGCTTTGCAAGCTGTGGCCCCTGGTTTGTGTTGACGTGATTAAGCTGCAGGTTAGACTATAGTTGAAGTTCCAACAGACAGCTTCTGGCCCCAGGCCCGGTCAGGCAGCTGGAAGCTCTGTATATTCAGAGCAACAGAATTTCAGGCTTCCTTTTAGTATGAGCTCTCTGTCCTAGTTTTTTAACTGCAGATCTCATACTGGGGCTATAAACAGAATTTGAAATGCTGATCTGGGGTCATAGGACCAGAACTCCATGCTTCCTCCTATTTTTTATTTCCTCCCTGGATTCATGGTTCTATTTCTTGCCCTGGCACATAGATGCTATATATTTCAGATTAAATCTGCTCTAAATCTATAACCACACTCTGAAGTCCAGACAACACAGCTTCCAACTCTTTTATATTTTCTGTTCTGAACCCAAGATGATTTTTTGCCTTGGTATATGTTCATAGGCCCCAGTCTGGTCAATGTGTTACAAGGCTCTTCACAAACTTTCCTTACACTTTCCTTACCTCTAAGTGCCTTCAGATCCCTGGTTGTTTCCCTATGCCAACCTGTGCTTGAAAAATAACCCACTGTGATTTCTCCCTCGATTTCCTTATCAATACTTTGTCTAGTACTTATGCTTGACCTTTATGGAAGAAAACTGGATTAACTCATCTACTGTTCTCTGTTGATACTCTAAATGTGAAATCCTTATCCAGTGATACTTTGAATTGTATTAATATTGATATTTTTTGCTATGAAAAACTAGAAGAATTAAGAAAGTAAAAACCAAATGGAAAGACTGTTCTCTGTGGAGAGGCACGATAAAAGCAGCCAATGGAGGAGACTTACTATATGCCAGGAAGTACATTATATTATGTTATATCATTATATAATTTTATATAAGAAACATCATATCATTGGATACTAGATTACTGTACTGTAGTACTACTGAAAATTTTGAAAAAGACAACTATGAAAATAATTGTAACTAATATACCAACATCAGAATCTGGTGATGAAGTGATACAGAAATTCCAAAAATAATTTAATAAGATGCTCTAAATCAAATTAATTTACAATTTGGTGATTTTAATTTTTTTTAATGGGGAAAATTAAAGATGAAGAAAAGTATTTGGGAAAAGATTGTTCAGGAGAAAATAAAGAGAAAGACTAAAGATTTATGGATTAAAAAGAAGCATTATACTCTTATATCACAAATAAACCCTTTTTCAGAAAAAAATATTTAAAAAACCCACTTGGCACCAAATAACCCTATTAGTTACAAAGATAACTTTGAACTATACCTCAAAATCAATTCTGAAGTAGAAGAACCCAAACAGACAGGGTGAAACATTTTCTTGCCTAAGATAATTTAGAAGAACCATAGAAAAGATCTATCTCAGTCAGGAAGAAGGAGAACACAGCTCACCATATGTGGTATCTAGGCAAACCAGCTGGAGAACTTAGCATAAATGATCAACCAAGACTCTATGACCCCACCACAATAGGCTATCAGCAAAGTGGGCCAGCTGTGAGAAAAACTCATGGAATAGTAGGCATGACCAGGTCTGGTGACCCTTGATCATTGGATTACTTTAAAGATATAATCTAAAAAAGATCCATACAGTATCTTTCAAAAAATCATGAAGGAAAACTGCCCATATATCCTAGAGCCAGAGGGTTAAACAGGAACTGAAAGAATCCAGAAATCACCTCCTGAAAGGGGTCCCAAAATGAAAATTCTTGGGAATATTATAGTCAAATTTCAGAACTCTCAGATCAAGAAGAAAATATTGCATGAGATAGAAAAAAACCAATTCAAATATTGAGAAACCACATTCAGAATTACACAGGATCTAGCATCTTCTACATTAAAGATTGAAGGCCTAGGTGTATGATATTTCAGAAAGTAAAAGAAGTTGGATTATAACAAAAAAATCACCAGCCTAGCAAAACTGAGCATAATCCTCCAGGAGAATAAATGGACATGCCATAACATAGAGGAATTTCAAATATTCCTGATGAAAAGACAAGAGCTAAACAGAAAATTCAATTTTCAAATATAAGATTCTAGAAAAACATAAAAACATAAAAAGTTAAACAGGAAAGGAAAAAATATAAGTTATTCAAATAAAGTTAAACTGTATACAACACTACATGGAAAGATGATACTCATAACACTGAAATATTACATCACTACTGGGGCAGTTAGAAGGAGTATATATAGACAGAATGTACATGTATGTATTGACTTTGTTTAGATGATATAAAAAATGGAGGAGTGAGAAGGAGAATTGTGCTGAGGGATGACGGAAGGGAAAGTTAGAATGAGGTAAATTATCACAAAAGATCCATTACAGAGGAGGGAAAGAAAGGATATGGGTGAGCATTGTTTAAACCTTACTCTCATCAGATTTGGCCCAAAGAGGAGAAAACATACACATTCAGTTGAGTATAAAAATCTATTCTACTCTCTAAGGGAGTAGGAAGGGAGGGGGACAAGAAAGAGGAGGTGTTAGTACAAAGAAGGTCAGATTGAAGGAGACAGTATTCAGAAACAAAACACTGGTGTGGAGGGACAGACGGACAGAGACAGAGAGGAAGTGAGAGAGAGACAGAGAGAGAGAGAGAGAGAGAGAGAGAGAGAGAGAGAGAGAGTTAATGGTGACTGAGAATGAGAATGGGATGAACTCACCCTTAAAACAGAAATGAATAGCAGAGTAGATTAAAAACTAGAGTCCTACAATGTGTTGTTTACAAAAAACCCACAAGACTGGAGCAGAATATATTATGCTTCAGCTGAAGTTAAAAAAAAAGAACAGCAATCATGATTTCAGATAAAACAAAAGTAAAAATAGATCCAATTAAAAGAGAAAAGAAAGGAAACTACATTTTGCTAACAGGGTACCTTAGACAATAAAGCAATCTCAATACTAAATATATTGACACCAAATCGTGCAAATGCAGCCTTATTAGCAAGTAACATCTAAATTTTTTAAGAAGTTAAATGAGTTACAGGAGGAATTAGACAGTAAAACTATACTAGTGGGAGACCTCAATCTTCTCATTTCAGAACTAGATATCTCTAACCACAAAATAAACAAAAAAGTTAAGGTGGTGAATAAAATTTTAGAAAAGTTATATATGTAGATCTAGAGAAAATTGAATGGAGAAAGAAAGGAACATTCCCTTTTCTCCATGGTATGTAGCACCGACACAAAAACTGACCATGTATTTGGGCATAAAAACCTCATAGTCACATGCAAAAATGTGGAAATATTAAATGCATCCTTTTCAGCTCATGATGCAATTAAAATTACATTTCATAAAGACCCACGGAAAGATAGATTCAAAATTAATTGGAAACTAAATAATATAATAAAAAAAGAGTGGGTTGAAGAGTAAACCAGAGAAACAATCAATAATTTCATCAAAGAGAATAAAAACAATGAGAAAATATGCCACAATTTATGGGATGCAGCCAAAACAGTACTTAGGGCAAAAATTACATCTCTAAATGTTTGCATCAATAAAATAGAGGAACAAAGGAGGTCAATGAATTGGGCATGCTATTTTTTTTTTAAAAAAGCAAAAGAACAAATTAAAAATTCCTGAATAAACACAGATTGGAAATCCTGAAAATCAAAGGTGAGATTATCAAATGGAAAGTTAGAAAACAATTGAATTAATAAATAAAACTGAGTTGATTTTATAATTAAAAATAATAAAATAGACAAACCTTTGGCTATTTTGATTTTAAAAAGTAAAGAAGAAAACCAAATTGCCAACATCAAAAATGAAAAGGGTGAATTCATCACCAATGAAGAGGAAATTAAAGCAATAATTAAGTGTTATTTTGCCTAATTGTATTCCAATAAATCTGACAATCTAAATGAAAGTGAATATTTATAAAATATAAATTGTTTAGATTAACAGAAAAGCAAGTATGATACTTAAATAATTGTAGAATAAGAAATTGAACTAGCTACCAATGAATTCCCAAGGAAGAAAATCTACAGTGTCAAATGAATTCACAAGTGAATTCTTCTAAACCTTTAAAGATCAATTAATTCCAATACTGCATAAACCATTTGGAAAAGTGGGTGAAGAAGTGATCCTAAATTTTTATTTTGACACATTTATTTTGACACAAATATAGTGCTGTTATCTAAACCAGAAAAATCACAACAGTGAAAGAAAACTATAAACCAATTTTCCTAATGAATATTGATGTAAAAAATTTAAATAAATTATTAGCAAGAAGATTACAGCAACATTTCAAATGCATCAATTCAAACAGGTGGAATTTATGGCAGGAATGTAGGACTAGTTCAAAATTAGGAAAATTATCAGCATAACTGACCACATAAATAACAAAATCAATATGAGTCATGATTATTTCAATAGATGCAAAAAAAGATATTGAAAAAAATATGTCACTCTTTCCTATTGAAAACAATGGAGAGCATAGGACTAAATGAAACTTTCCTTAAAATGATAAGCAAAGTCTATCTAAAAGCACCATCAAGCATTATCTATAATGGAAATAAGCTAGAAAATTTCCCAATAAGATCAAGGTGAAGCAAGGATGCTCATTATCACCACTATTATTCAGTATTGTACCAGAAATGTCAACTATAACAATAAGTGAGGAAAAAGAAATTGAAAGAATTAGAACAGGCAATGAAGAAGCAAAACACTCTTTGTATGGTATGCTGAGAGAATCATATATAGAGAATCATGACTTATACCTAGAAAATCAACTGAAAAACTAGATGAAATAATCAACAACATTAATGAAGCTTCAGGATTCTCTCATCAGCATTTTTCTATGTGACTAATAAAATCTAGCAACATAACAGTACTATTGCATCAAAAACAACTTTGAGTGACTAAGTCATTTTGACTATTATATATATCCAAATTAAGTACAACAGACACATAAAGGAAGATGCCAGCTGCATCCAAAAAAAGAACTGAGAAATCAATGCTTGGAATGGTTTTACAAACATGCACATTTATGTATAATGGTAGCCATCTCTGGGAGAGGGGGAGGAGTGAAAAAAAGAAAGTTACATGATACCTTTATTATATATTTAAAAGGAATGGCAAGTTGTGCATAATAGATTTGTAATTTCAGGTGCAATCATTTTTATTCTATTCCACTATGTTATGGAAATGATTGTTTTAATTCTTAAGTTCAGAATTTAAAAAAAGAAAGCTGCTATAGAGAATGACATAGTGAGTTGATAAGGGAAGTACATTATGATTGTCTAGTAGCAGTGAAGGCCCAGTTGAGGCAATGTAACATAAATTTGTAGTCAACCCAGTCAGCATATGGTTGCATGATCTTCTTCAACCTCATTCAACAACATATGTGTAGGAACAAAGGTAATGAATGGTGGGAGTGATCCAGGGTTGAAGTTTGACTAGTCATAAGTGACAATACAATAAGGAATTCAAGAAATTTAATAAAGAAAGGCAAGGTAGAGTTGAATTGGTTCACAAATGAGCCAAGGTGGAGAGAAGAGCAGAGAGTGGGTAAAATAGGGGACATAGACTGGGAGATAATTGAAGGGTTAAGGGATTGAAGGCCATGGTGTGGATAAAGAATAGGGTTGTGCAAAGGGAAGCAGAAAGAGATCAAAAGTCAATAGATTATGGTTAGATACAGGGATTTCTGAATTGAACATAGAGGTGGTTCATTTGTGTGTGATACCAAGATCAAGGATATGACTAATTTTGTGTGTGTCTGTGACTGGATTGAAGAGTAGTACATGGGAGGCAAGATGATTGAGAAATTTAGTGGTAAGGGTATTTGAGAGAAAATAAATATGGTAAGAGTTGTGGAGGAGAGAAAAATTTTAAGCCAGATATCCAATTCATTGAGGAAGGAAGGGTAGTGACCAGGCAGTCTATAGACAATACCTACCAGATTTTGATTGGATAGTAGATATGAATAGCATGAATCTAGAAACAAGAGAGGTTACTGAGTGATGGCAAGGGATGAGAATGGTTGGCTTCTCAAGGACAGAACCTGGAAGTGGCAATGGGCAGCAAGTAGTATTCTAACTTCCCGACCTTAAGCCAAGAAGAATGAATGAAGATATAGCTAGTACTGGAAAAGGTGACCAGGGAGGCTGTGCCATCAACAAAAACAGGCTTCAGTAAAAATTAGAGGGTGGAAGGAGTGGGAAGAAAAATTTTAGATGAAGAGTATGTTGCCAACGGAATAGACATTCCAGAGGGATCAATAGAAGGGCTGAGAAAATTAGGTTAAAACTTTGGGACTAAAGGGTTGAGAAGGATAAGAATAAGGAATCAGGTGCTAGGGAGTAAGGAATGAGATTTGGATGATGATTTATAGGAGTTCTGAGACACAGTGGAATATGTAGGATATGACTAGATGTGAAAATGTTCATTAATGAGTGGAGGGCATCACTACTCTACCCTCAAAGACAGACATAAGGCATAATGGGAGGCCTGAAGTCAAAGGCAGAATTGTTCTTCTTTTGCATGTACATTCTCCACACTCTAGTTGGGAGATTGTACTGGATGTAGGAGGGAAAAATACCTTGTGCTGGTACAGATAGAAGTGATTGCTTCGGTGTAAATGGAAGATGTCCAGCAGCCTTTCCTCAGGGGACACACTGTGACCATCAGGAGATGAGAGACTCAGTGCCCTAGGTTGTGCATGAAGTCTAAAGTTTTCTCATATGAGGTGGCCATGAGGTGGCAGCAGGAAGTGGGAGACTCTAAGTGCAGATGAAACATGGTCCCTAGTAGCCTTTCCTTAAGGAAAATGTTATACCTAGCAGGAAATGGAAGACTCAAGGGGGTATTAAAGGAAGTTCATATTAAGGAGGAATTATCTCAAATAAAATAGACTTCAACTATGGAGGTACAAAAAATATAGTTTCAATGTATGTCAAATGAAGTGTCAAAGAATGGAAATATGAGGGGGTACCCATCATTTGGAGGAATGGCTAAATAAGTTATGGTATATAACTTATTTAATTTATCTTTTAAAGATAATTTGATATGGAAATATCAAATTATCAAAATAATTATCTTCTATTAAATATAACTTAATATAGTATATAAATCTAATAGAATCATATCATGCTCTAAAAAATGAAGGAAATAGCTTTGAAGAAACCTCAGGAGATCTGATGAACTGATACAGAATGAAGTGAATAGAATCAGGAGAATGATTTATACAATAACAACAATATAGTAATAAAGACAAACAACTTTGAAATAATTAAGAATTCTGATCAATGTCAATTCCAGAGGACTAATGGGTAGAGAAAAAAGATGGATTTTTGCTGATTGAATAAAATGAAATACAATTTAAAAATAAGTAAACAGAGTAAAACACTGAACAAAAATTAAGAAATAATATGGATTAAGGGAATTCCAAGGTATAATCTCAGAAGAAAAGGTCACCCTCTAAAATCTAAAGAGGGCTCAGTGGGAAAAATGCTTTGACTACAATGATAAAGAGTGACCAGAAGAAATTAAGTAAGAGATAAAAAATGAAATGAGCATTTGGGAGGAAAAAAATCAAATGAGATTTGACTTGAAATGAGCTTAAAACAGAAGGTAGGAAACCTTTCCCAAGTAATACTTTATGAAAAACATAAAAATATTTTATGAGACAATGGAAATGTTTGGGGGGAAAAGATTGAAAAAATAAATAAAAATGTAAGGTATTCAATATCAAGACAACTGAGAAGGAAAACAGGATGAGAAGAGATAATTTAAGAATTATTGAACTCTTTAAAAACCATGGCCAAGCAAAACCAGCTGAGCTTAGTATTTCAAGAAATTGTTAAAGATAACTCTTTAGATCTATTAGAACCAGAGATAAAAGTAAAATATAATTGATCGTATCCTGAAAGAAAACCCAAACTGCAAACAACTAGTAATATCATACGTGAAAACTAGAACTTCCAAGTTAGAAAAAAAATTTCCACAAATAGTCATAAAGAAGGAGTGCAAGGTGTAAAGGAGCCAAGTTAAGAACACACAAGACTAAGCATCAACTACTAAAAAGGAAAGAAAAATTTAGAATATGGTATCTGAAAAGCCAAAAGATAGTTTACAACTTTGCCTTACAACTAAGAATAATTTACACTGAAAAACTGAGTAAAATCATATAAAAAGAGGGATTGTAATGTATTTTTAGATTAATAGAAGACTGTCAAGCATTTCTCATTAAAATAATTGAATAGTGATAGGTGATAGTGGCTGGACCAGTAATATCATTGGCATTGGGAGCTGTCTATGAGAAACTTCTTTTATGAGTACAGACCTTTTCCACAATTTAATAGTCTGAGAGAGGTACATAAAGAATGAGTGGTCATGGTCACAGAGCCATTATGTGTGATAGGGTTGAATCCAGTCTTTCCTGGTTCTGAGGCAAGATCTCTACATTATTTTGAAGTGTCTCTTTCAGTATGAACTTCTACATACAAATACAGAAGTTAAGAGAAGCCTAGATAAGTAATTGTATTTGAATAATTATTAAGACAATTATAATCCTTCACAGTATTAATGTTTTGGTGTGTCAAATAAGTCAAACTCAGTGTATTAGAACCCTATGATCTAAGTATTATTTTGCTTGCCTTGTTGGTTGTGAGGGGGAAAAGGTAGGGGGAAATAATATGTTAGAGAAGACATGAGGAAGATGGAGCAATTAATTTTGACTTTCTATCTACAAGATTACATAGTTTTTTCTCAGATATAAAAAAATGAGGTACACCCTCTAAAAAGTGAAAAAGGCCATCTGGAATTTGCAGTTTTTAATATTATTTTATGTTTGATTTGAAATTAAAATGCCTAAGTCAGCAACAACAGCATTATGTTTGCTACTCATTCTCCTTCATCCCACATATTTAGTTGCAGAATGCTGTTTTTTCTGCCTTCACAGTGATATTAGCATTCATTCTTTTCTCTCTAAATACCAACCTAGTTCAGGACCTTCTCATATCTCACCTGGCCAGCCTCCTAAACTCGTCCTTGCAGCCTCCTTCCTGCACCAAATATTTTCTCTCTCCAATTCATCTTCTATACAGCTTCTAAATGAATTTTGCTAAAGTACAAGTATAACCTGTCTCTGTTAACATTAAAAGCTCTCTAGTCTATCTAGATTCAAATATAGACTGTTTTGCTTTTAAATTCCTGTCCCAAATCATATTATATATGCCATTTCTTGCACCCCATATTCCAGTCAGAATGTCTTTTCTTATATGTGACACTCCAATTTCCTACTCTATGCCTTTACACTGCATTTTTTCCATTTCTAGAATCCATCCCCTTCAAAACTCTGCTTTACTTGCACCTTCCATAAGAAGACTTTTCCTATCTGTCCTCATCCCCAGCTGCTTGTACCCTCTTCCAAACAATTTACAATTTTCTCATTTTGTATATCTTTTTTCACTTTACAAGTTGTTTTCTGGAGAAAAATGTTCAATGTCCTTTAGGTCAAGGATGATTTCATTTTTTATTTGATATCTCCAGAACCAAAGTGGCTAGCACAAAATAGGCACGTCATAAATATTTGTTGTTTGGCTATATTAGAGACTTAACAATATAGCTCCTTTTCAGCAGAAGCATGCCAAGATGGCTTCTACATTTGTAGTACCCAATTTAGGCTTTATCTAATAACTTGAATCTCAATGGCAGACTAGAATGGTAGGTTTCAGTGGCATGTTTTTCAGAAGAAAACCTCCTTTGAATGTTCTGTATAATGCTGAGGGATTATTACAGGGTGGTGTAGTGGATAGAGTGTTCAGTCTAGAGTCAAGAAGATAATTTCTTCCTGATTTTTTTATTTAAGGATTTAACATATTTAATGTAGCATTATATATTTATAATATATAATGATATATTTAATATATAATTAATTCTAGCCTCAGGCATTAGCTGTATGACCCATGGTAAGTTGCTATTTGCCTCAGTTTCTTCAACTGTAAAATAATGGCCTCAGACATTACTTGTGTGGCCTGGGCAAGTCACTTAATCTTGTTTGTATTGATTTCCTCATCTGTAAAAAGAGCAGAAGAAGCCAATGGCAAACCATTCCAGTATTTCTGCCAAGAAAACCACAAATGGTATCAGAATCTTCTCCACTGTCAGAGTATCATATTTTATCAAAACCTTTACTAAAACCTAATCTATTTCCACAGCATTCATCTCATCAACAAGTGTAGTTATTCTGTCAAAAAACGGAAATGAAGTTAGGGAGGTAGGATTTGTTCTTGATGCTGGCTGTCTTTTTAGATATTTAATAGCATCTCTTTGTTGTTCTGATCTAGAATTTTTTAAATCCATAATTATTTCTGTAATTTGTATTGATGAAATAATAACTTAAAAGATCCATTTCTCCCCATAGAATTACATTGTCTTACAGAATAAGATTTTTTTTGGTTGTAACAACTATTATATATAGTTTTCATGATTATAATTACTTCACTCTGCCTAAATGTATACATATATTCCCATAGCTCTCTATATTCATCTATTTATAGTTTCTTCCAGAGCAAAAATACTATATTATGGTCATGTATCACAAATTGTTGTCATTCACCAACCCATGGGCATTTATTCTGTTTCTAGTACCTTGCTAGTACAAAAAAAGTACTGCAAGAAGTATTTTGTTATATATGAAGCTTTTCTTTTTATATTTTGTCTTGGTGGTATATTAACCTAGCACTGAGATCTTTGGATCTAAGAGTGTAGACATTTTATTCACTTTTTAAATTCCAAATTGTGTTCCACAAAGATCAGAATAATTTTCATCTCCAGCTACAATGTATTAAAAACTTTCCCTTCCATTTCTCCTTCCACACTAACAAATCTCCACTTTTGTCAACTATTGATGATGGTCAGTAATTGAAGGTAATGGAAAGTAAGATAAAATGAAAGTGAAAATATGATGTTAGTTAAAACAAGAAAGGAATACAGATATTGCTAAAAAAAATATCTGGATTATTTTTTAAAAATCTACTTAAAACTGGTTGTACAAGATTATGACAGATACAGAATAGGTAGTTTATTGAAGTTTTTACAGAGAAAGGTACAGAAATTTATATTGGACTAAAAGGGAAACTGTCAGATGACTAAATTTTGAAGGCATGGTAAGACAAATTCTTTGAAAGAAATCTTGGGGGCGGGGTAAGGTGAAAAGATTGCAAGCTCAATACAAGTCAATAGTAAATTATAATCATCAGAAATGCAGATTGGGACAGATAGGTGGTGTAGTGAATAGAGCATCAGACATGAAGTCAGGAAGATCTGAGTTCAAATGTGACCCCAGACACTTGACTCTTACTAGCTGTGCAACCTTGGGAACTCACAACTCCAATTGCCTAGCTTCCCCAGTCCAAAAAAATGCAGCTTGTTTGAAACTAGGTTTTATATGAATGTATATGTAGAACCTATATCAAATTGCATGCTGTCTCAGAGTGTGGGGAGAGGAGAGATGGGGAGAAAATTTAGAACTCAAAATCTTATGAAAATGAAAACTAAAATAAATATATTTTTAAAAGGAATTTTCATGGATACAGTGGTTGTAATCCTTTTGTTCTTTGTCCTGGTCAGACTACATGCAGAGCTCTATATTTAGTTCTTAGTGCCACCGTTTAAGGAGGACTTGAGAAAGTAACCAGGATGTTGAAGAGTCTTGAGTTCATGCCCTTAATATATTCAGTTTCTATTTATAACAATGAAGAAACTGGTGATATTTAGCCTAGAGAAGATAAGGCATGAGAAGACATGATAACCATCTTCAGTATTTGAAGGGTTGTCATGGGTGGAAGCTGCAAAGAGGCAAATTCAAAATGTATTTCTTGATTTCAAGATAGAAATTTCGAAAATAAAGTGACTTGAATTATTTTTCAAATGTTAGTGAAAACTTCCTAATAATCACACCTACCCAAAAGTGGAACAGACTGCCTTAGGAGGTAGTGATTATCCCTCATTAGACATTTTCAAGGAAGGACTGAACAATCTTTTACTTAGTACATTATAGTGGCAATTCCTTTTGGGATACAGTTTAGACTAGATGGTTGCTGAAGTTTCTTTCAGTTCTAAAATTCTATGTAACATGACCATAGGGTAATGTTATTACAATGACTAGAATTTTTAAAATAATTATAGTGATCAATTTTGTTTTTATATAACCTAAACTCCCTCAGATCTGACATCACTTCTGCTTTCTCCTCTGAGAGAATCATCCCATACAATACGGAATTTTAAAAGAGAAAAAAAATCAGTCAAGCATAATAATACATCAAAAACTGGACAATATATGCAGTATTCCACACTTGTAGACACCTCAACTCTGTAAATAAGTAAGGGAAGATGTTTTTCTATGTCTTTTCTTTGGACCCAGTCTTGTTCTTTGAAATTTTGTAATATGTACTTTCATTTGTGTTTTTTAAAATTTGTGGTTGTTCTTTCCATTTACATTGTAGTCATGGTGTACATTATTTTATTCATAACTATATATTTAAAATGACCACTGAATAAACCTTATAGGTTGGTAGCTCATTCCTTTGTTGGAATGAGATATCAATTTGCCTGTGGTCAGGATAATCTCTAAAATATTAGAAACATAGTAAACTCCTTGAGTAGGAGAGAGGGAACTTTTGATTGAAATTCCCTCATTCTCATGGACAAACTTAAGAAGTTTGATTTAGTTTGCTATGTATTTATTTCATGTGATTGCTAGTGCTGCATTTTCTCTTTCTCTTTGCAGAGTCAACTCTCCCAGGCTCTGAATGGATTATCAGATAGAGCCAAAGAAGCAAAAGAATTTCTGGTGCAACTGAGAAATATGGTCCAGCAAATCCAGGTATGAATAGACATGGAAAATGATTCCCAAAAGCTTTATAAGTGATCATGTTAAAGACAAAATTTGTCCATTTCTTATTGTCTATTATTAAAAACCTCCTTTCCTTCTCTGTCCAGTCATCAACTTACACATGCATACACCATTACAGTTATTATTCACACTTCAGTGCTTAGAAAAAGCACTTCACAAAAAACCCAACCACGTAAGTATTTTGCTTTTCAGACAAGGAAACCAAAGCTGTAAACCTCCGTTCTTATTTGGGCAAACTCATTCAAAGGATCGTGTCCTACTCAAGTAGCTCTCCACTCTCAAGTCCTAATTCTAGGGGAAAAATTGATTCTGATGTCTTAGAAACAAAGTTACATGTAACAAATAACTCAGGCCTATTTCTTTGGGAGGTATTAGTGCATTTATTTTTTACAGCTCCTTTGAGTTAGTTTTCAAAGTGTTTCACAATAGTTTATTCTTAATTACACATAACTAAACTTCCTGTTCCTATTTTAATGATAAGTCTTTTTCTCCAGTGAATTAAGTGATTTTTTTTTCATTTAGAGTAGGTTTTTTATCTCCATTCTTTCATTCAGGAATCTCCAAGTCAGTGTAACATGAATAATTGCAATGATCCACGTCAGGGAAGTCCCCTTTAATATTTTAGAACTCATGAATTCATCAGTTCATGTCTCCACTCCAGCTACATATTGTGTGAAATGTTAAAATAAGGATTCTCTCTCTCTCTCTCTCTCTCTCTCTCTCTCTCTCTCTCTCTCTCTCTCTTTCTCTCTCTCTCTCCCTCTCTCCCCACCCCTAGTTAGCTCCTCTCCTAAATTTGCTGCCTTGGGTAATGTATGTATGTAGAAATATCTTTTTTAAAGCATAAGTGGTTGAGAACTTGCTATATCCTCCTCTTTGACTTCCTGGATTTTCTGTTTATTTCAGAACTCTCATTACAAAATTCCAGGGAAACACTTTCTATTCTTTTCCAGTACACCAAAGGCTAATCCATCAGTCAGTTCTTGCTGCTGCCCAGATAAAATGTTCAATTCCTTCTCTTATTTCTCCAATCAGAATCCTTTCTATTTTCTTCTAAAAATAATAGTATTAGTAATAGCTTCATTCCATAGAGAATTCATGTCCTGACTTTGTTCTATACTGGATATAGATGCCACCTAAAATGCATTGTCACTAACTGTGACTCAGAAATAATTGACAAATTCAACATTAATGGAAACATTATTAATGCAACTATAAAATATTTTTCTTTGTTCATATTTTCTGAGGAAAATCATGTACGTAGTGCAATGTGATACTTATAATCTGATTAATTACCCATAACCTGAGGTTGAAGGAGTGATGCCCTTCCTCTAGAGGATTGTTAATTCTGAACTCCTTTGGAAGGGATTCAATCAAAGAAAGGATAACTGATTTTCCTCTCATGTTCTCCTTATACCTCCAAATCAGAATAGAACTCTGAGGAAATCTCTTAAGCAAGGAGATTTGTTTACTATCCAAGATCTACACATAAGAGATGAAGAAAATTCCTTTTTGAAAGGTACTGCACAAAGTAGAATAATTATAAGACAGTTATTTATTTCTTTTAAACTATTTACAATAAATGCAAAAAGCACTAAAGATTTATAAGTATGTATCAATAAATACTTAAAACATGATATCTATTACTCCTATTATATACTTCTTGCAGATAAAATCTCTTAGGATATTTGTTCACCTGTTGACAATTTCTGATCCATTCTGCTTCCAACTTACAAGTCCATATCTTCTGGCAAGTCGTAGCGTGGTATGAGATTTCTTAGCCTTTAATAGCATTCTGGCATTATCCACCTTCTTCTCTTGAGATATTATTGTTGAAATCACTTTCTGCTAGGCAACTAAAACCTATATCAGGAAGATCTGAACTTCTCAAACACACAAGGTTCCCACCAAGGTGAGAAATACCCATGTCAAGATTGCTGTTCTCAGTGAAACAAATCCAAAGCAGGAGAGGAAGCAATAGACTTGAGATCCAATCTTATATTCATTCAGGCAAGCATATTTTCTTGTTGTCAAGTGTGCAGTTGCCATTGCAGTTGGGTTGAGAGGAGAGGCAAAATCTCCCACCATCCCACCCCCCACCAATCTCCTCTGGGAGACATTTGAGGAAGACACTTCCTGGATCCCAAGCACACTTATCAAAGATAAGAAGAAAAACAAATTAAAGGATGGAGTCACTGAGTAAAGCCTAATAGGAGAATTGCTATTTTTGGTTCAAAGATCCATCTTCTTTGATGTAGTTCTCATCCACAAGGACACAATGAGGGACTGTAACAGCAAGCACCTTGGTACACCCAGGATGACCTGCTAGCACAGGTTTTTGGATCTGCTTTTCTTAAAAGAAAGCAATTTTTAAGGGGCCAATAATCTTCTTTAATTATATTTACTAGTTCAGGGGAAACATCAGCACTCTGAATGTCAAAGAAAATACAAGCTGAGAAAATTCAAAAAGAGAAAATAGAGAAAAATTATCATAAAGATCAATAGATAGGACTCTGTCTGCTTGAATCAAAGCAATATTGCTATATACTTTACATATACCACTAGCTTGAGAGAGCCTTTACATCTGAGCAGTCAAGGGGTCTGAACATATGGCTACTCAGAGTCTCAACCAGGGGATCACAAGGTATTTCTCATAAATGAGTCCCCAAAACAAAATACCAACTCAGAATATATATACACTTCTCTGAGCCAGAAGTCATCTCAACCCTTGTGACTCAGTAACTAATCAACTTAGTACCAAAAAGTGTGCAAGCCTTATTATAAGCAAGCCTCCCCTAAAGAAGCTTCCCTTAATGGCCTCCACATGAGGCCTATTAAGGGGCAGGGAAGACCTTATATGAAATTAACTTTACAAGGATCAAAAAGGGTCTCTGATGACATGTATATTTTAGCAAAGTTCTAGGGCAGAGGTTCTTGTCCATATACTCCAATGGGATGACCTCAGTACATTTCTCCTAATGACTTTGGGACCAAATTTGTATTTGGTAGGGCTTCTCCCATCTCAAATTCCATTCTCACTATTCAACAAAAGACCTGGATTTGGTTCATCTTTTTAAAAGACAGGAGTATAAGTTTACTGCATTACTTTGTAACTAAATGTTACATAATTATTTTATTGTGTAATAGTTTAAAATAACATATAGGTGTAGCTAGTAAGGTTTTAAATTACTACTTTTAAAAGTAAAGCTATTAAGAACAATGTCTATAGACCCATTATGGGACAGAGTCAAGATAGTGGAGTAAAGACAAGGACTTACTGGAAGTCTCCCAAATTACCCTTTAAACAACATTGTAATAATGCCTCAAAAGAATTCTAGAGTGACAAAACCAACAAATGAAGGGAATGAAACAATTTTTCAACCCAAGACAAGTTAGAAGGTTGAAAAGAAAGATCTGCCTCACTGGGGTGAAGGTATAGTGCAGTCTAATGCAGGATGCTCTAGGCCAGATTGAACCCCAGGAAACCAGC
>CM053769.1:423117702-423274887 GCA_028658325.1 Potorous gilbertii
ACTTAATCTTTTCCAACCCCTCTCTCCTACCTGTAAAACAAAGGAGTGGGATGTCTCATTCCCACCAACCCCTCTGGTTTTGACTCCAGGAAATGATTCTTCCCCTAGGGTAAGTTCATCACCAGAAATCTCATCATCATGGAGAATGCTTTAGCTTGAATACTCAATCCATCCTCAGTACCCTCAGTTGCATCTCTTCTTTGATTTCAGGGATGGAGGGCAGTGTAAAAACTCCTCCAAAAATCTTTCTTTATAGAGCTCAGGATTTTCCAGCTAACATTTCATTTCTCACCATCTGTTTTGCTTGGTTTTGACTCCAAAATATCATGCCCCATACTCTGTATACCCTATGGCAGCACCTATTCCCCTCTTCAGCTTTTTTTTTAGCGTATTGTCTTCCCCCATTAGTGTAAGCTCAATGAGGGCAGAGACTTTCTTTCTTCTTATGATTTATATTCCCAGCACTTAGCACAGTTCCTGGAACACAGTAGGTTCTTAATAAATATTTATTGAAAATTTAATTAACTAATGGCCTCTACAATTCCTTCTAGCTCTAAATCTATGAACCTAAGTATCTTATATGGAATCTTACCTCCTCGGTACATATATCTTCATGGATAAATCAAGGTTGATCCAATATTTTCTCATTTTACTTTACTAGCTGTAATACAAATGAACCACCTAGCTAATGCTCTACAAATTTCATTACAAAGCTATACTCTGCCAATACAAAGGATTATCTTTAGTAATTTGGAGAAAAATTTTAATATTCACATATATTAACAGTAAACTATATATATTCACCATTAAAACTGCCATTTTAAAACTAAGCCAAATGTATGAAATATCATTTTAGCAAGTTTGATACTATCTCCACAAAAAGTTAGTTATTTACATTTCATGGAGTTGGAGCTAAGATGATGGAGTGTCAAGAAACTGTTTAAGGAGCAGTGAGCTCCTCCAAACTTCTACAAACACATCTAAAAATGCTGAATCTTGGTAAGGAAATCCAAAAAAAAGTCACAGTGAGTCATTTTTTTCCAGTCTAGGTCAGCATAGGGAGATGGACTGAGAGGTCTGCTGAAACTTGGGATGTGGTCAGCCAAGAGCAACTAAGGGAAAGGCTATGCATCAGGGATAGAGGAAGTCCCAGACCCATTTTCATTCACCCAGGGTGGACCTGAACCTAGGAATAGCATGCTTTTACACATAATACCTCACATTCTTGTTCTAAAGATCAAGAAAAACTTTTTTAAAAAATTGGTACCTATTATAAGAATGGTCACATGCTCTAGGCAGTGTGTGAAGAGAAGTTCTGAAATAAGCAGCAGCTGTGGGGCTGAGACCATGGAAACAGAGTAGGATTCCAGTTTTATCTTCTGACCTAGTCTGGAGTCTACCAAGAAATCATGATAGCAGGAATCCTAGACCAAAGGAGAGCCTTTAGCTCTGTCACTCTAATTCAGCTAACCAATCAGGACCAAGTCCAGCAGTAGTCAATTACTGCTCACACCCAAATTCAGGGCAAGAAGTTCAAAGGCCAGGAAACAGCTATCCTGTCTTTTTGATCGGATGACTTTGGGAGCACTGAAAGCTTGCAGGTTCCCAGCTTGAATTGTCCTTAAAATAATATAGTAATAATACAACACTCAATATCCCAAGAAAAAGGCAATAGAACAAAACCCAGATCTTCCTTCCGGAAGTACCCAGAGTCTGGTGTTAATATCAGATTTGATGTCAGAAGTAGACTGGGAAAACAAGCAAGAAACAAATGAAGAAAAAGAATTCCACCATAAAAAGCTGTTATGATGAGAGAGAAGCTCAAGACTCAGACCCAGAAGAGAATGACTCAAAAACAACTACAAGAGAAGCCTCAAAGAAAATTACAGTTTGGTCACTAGAATGCCTGGAAGAGATAGAGCAAGAGTTGAAAAAAAGTTAAAAATACTTTTAATCAATGAAATAAGAGTGCTACAAGAAAAGATTGAAAAAGAGCAATAGAAAAATTGTAAAGGGTACAAAGAAGTACAAAACTTTGTAAAATTAGAATGGACCAAAAAAAAGTCAATGAATGTATGAAACTATAAGAAATAGTAAAACATAACCAAAGACTGAAAAAAACCAAGAAAATGTAAGGAATCTTAGAGCAAAATAACTACTCTGGAAAACATATCCAGGAGAGAGAATTTAAGAATCATTGAACTAGGTAAAAGTCATGACAAAAAAAGAGATCTCAGAATATTTCAAGAAGTCTTAAAAGAAAACTGCTTCTTAGAACCAGAGTGCAAATTGGATCTAGGAAGATTCTACAGGTCAACTCCTGAAAGAAACCTCGAGATAAAAATTCCAAGGAATATTGTAGCCCAAATCCAGAGCTTCTAGGTCAAAGAACTAACATTGCAAGGAGTCAGAAAAATAAAGCATTCAAGCATTAACAGCCACAGTCAGGATCACACAAGATTTAGTAGTCAAAGCCTTAAAGGAGGGAAGGAACTTGGAATATGACATGTCAGAAGACAAAGGATATGAGTCTATAGGTGAGCAAAGTCAAATGTAATCCGAAATAGTAGGAAAGGATTTGTAGTGAAATAGAGCACTTCTAAGCTTTCCTGATGAAAAGACCAGAACTCCATCAAAACTTTGAAGTTCAGACAAAGGAGTAAAAGAGAAACATAGCAAGATCTATGGAGAATAGAAGAATATATGACCAAACAAGAGATAGAGAACATTATGAAATGTAAAATGGATAATTTTGATTACATTGAATTAAAAAGTTTTTGCATAAACAAAGCAATGCAAATAAGATTAGAAGGGAAACAAAAATCTGGCGATCAATTTTTACAATCAGTGTTATTGATAAAGGCATCATTTCTAAATTATATAGAGAACTGAGTCAAATTTATAAGGAAACAAGTCATTCCCCAATTGATAAATGGTCAAAGGATATGAATAGGCAGTTTTCAGATGAAGAAATTAAAGCTATCTATAGTCATGTGAAAAATGCTCTCAGTCACTAATTAAAACAAATTAAAACACGGAGGTACCACACCACACCTATCAGATTGCCTAACATAACAAAACAAGAATATGATAAATGTGTTATTGTATTGCATTAGCATTTATCTTTTCCTTTCCTTTTTCTTATTTCGTTTCTTGGCAATTCCCTGTTCATATTTTTTAGCCTTTCCACCTGTAAAGTTCTCTAAATTGAGACTAAGAGGAAAAAATTAGAATTAATTCCCATCCTGGCAATTGCCAGTCCAAGACATATCTAAATTTCATCCTGTTTACTCCGATTTTCTGGTCTTTGTATCAGCTATGTTTATGTGTTTGTACACATACCTTATGAATGTATATTTATATACATATGATATTAATATACATTATATATACTATATATTATATTATACATTATACATGTATAATGTATAATATAATATACATTATATATACTATATATTATATTATACATTATATATGTGTATTCATATCTATATCTATCTACACGAGGAAGAACAACATCATGACAGGGAAGCATTAAGGGTTCCTTTTGACTTCATGATACCACTGCCATTTTTTGTTTTCTAATTTGTCAAAACCAATAATCTTGAAGTTAAAGTGAGAATAACTTAGTGTGCTTTTGGAAATTTGATATAACTTAATATAAAATTATGCCATAGTATGTAAAGCAGCACAGACATTATGTAATTCTATAGCAAACCCTAAATATATTACAAATGCTACAAGTTGGGAATAAACCTTGTTTCCTGTGGCCCAGAGAAAGCATTTCATGAGATTTAAATGAAAAACATTTTAAATTCTGTCGTTTCAGTTTCCCTGTTGTTTTTCTAAAAAACTCTTTTTAATAGTACTAGTACCACATCCAGAATGGTGCTCCTTATGTTTAATGGGCAGTAAGATTTCTCATCACTTAGCAGATTTATAGTTGTAACTCAGACCAGAATTCCAAAATAAGACTAAAAATAAAGGTAGGTCATGCATGAGTTGCAACACATGTCCTGGCCCATTAACTATTTATCCACTAATTATTTTCTTAGGCTAATTAAACAAAAGTCCCTACTATTGGACACATAAGCTTCTATAAAATATTTCACGTACACGACTAAATCCTCTAATCCAAGCAGCAGATGTCATTTGTAGAAGATTGATAATTTGGTTTACTGAGGGTTACTTATTAGTCTCTACTGGAAAAGTGCAAACACCCAAATAGTTCTCCACATTGTAGAAAAGTTATTTTTATGTACAATTAAGAGGACAGGTTTTTTTAAATTCTTTAGATGATCTACATATCATCTATATCACTAAATGCAAATCAAAACCCCCACCTCTGACCAAAATTGAGATTTTTTTTCCCTTGAATGAATAGTAAAACTGTATCTCTTCTCTGTTTTGATCTAACAGCAAGGACTCAAGTTTATGAGAAACATTCCTAAAGTGGGAAAATTAAAAGTTTCCCTTGAACCCTCCAAAAAATGACTTTCTTTTTAAATCTGATAGATGAGATAAGTTAGAGATGCTCTTACCATGTATAGTTCACTGACTTTTTCCTGACACTTGACATAGGATTCATAATCTGCAAACACTTTAAACCTATTTTGTTGAGGGATAGAAAATGAAAACAAAATAATTATTACCACATTCGGTAACTATTTCTGTATTGTTATTTAAATTGCACCTTGTTCTGTGACCTAATTAAACTATTTGGTTGATTGCTAACAAAATTCAGAGCAACTATCAAGAATTTTAACCAGCCCATGCTATTTCTGACAACATTTTCTATACTTAAATGCCATTATGTTAATATATTGATAACAGGACATACCAATTACATGAGGAAATCAGTATATTAACTTTGTCAGTTTTATTTTAAAATTCCATTACCATCCTTATTTGATAAAAAACCAATTTTTCTTGCCTCACCTGTCTTCTTTCTGATCTGGAGTCCATGCTCACCTACTTTCCCACTAGTATTTCCCCCAGTGAGGAAAAAATAGGTTCCCAAAGTCAAACCCCACATATCTCATTCTGGATACTGACCTATCATGATAGAAGAGCATATTGATGATGTCTTTGAAAAGGTCTGGCTGCTTTGGAGAGAAGTAGCCATTATCAATCTGATCAATGACCAGTTTCAGTTCTGGAAGTTTCTCATAATATTCCTTAGCATCATACCTAAGGATGGGGTTGATGAGGGAAGAGTTAAATATTATACACAAAGAGTAGCATTAGAAATTCTAGAAACAGCATAAAACTCATGGCTTTCAAATTAACTGCTATTACTAGAAATTGAGGCAGACTTTATGCTTATAATATTATTGTGTACAAGGACATTTTTGAGCTTTCCTAGTGCCACTCAAATGTAATTTAGTTATTATGTGTAACAGAAAACTCTAATGATAACAGATTATGAAAAATCATAAGTACCATGTGCTCTGTCATAAATGGAGTACAGAAGGGCATATATGTATGTATGTATGTATGTATGTGTATGTGTGTGTATATATATATATATATATATATATATATATATATATATATATATATATATATATATATAAAAGCAGGCTGCATTTAATTCAATTTAGTATTTTAAAAAATATTTTAAATAAGCAGATAGCTAGACCAACACATTGACACAACCTGGTAGTAAATTATATAATGCAAGGATAGGGAACTCAGTGTATGAAAAGTCAATAATTTAACTAAAACACACAGAAGCATACTTTCTTTGATTATTTTTTAGTAATTTTGAATCTAATATAAATCAAGTCCTCTGTAGGGGATAAATACTTCATATAGTTTTTCAAATTTAGATGTGTCCCACTAGTACTTTCTTTTAAAATGTTTTCACATAGCAATCATTTTCAGATATCACTCTGAACTACCACCCACTCCGTGAGTCCTCCTTTGCAACCAAAAAGTAAGAATAAAAAGTCAGTTAATCAAATCCAGTCAACATAATTATTTAATCTTATAGTACCTAGAATTCCCTACCCTTCTACTAAAAGAAAAAAAGATGAAATTTTTCATTTCCTTTTTGGAGGCCAAGATCCCTTACTAATCTCTGCCTTCAAAATTTGAGAGGAATCTGGTGAATTGATTAGAGTTATAAAATCTTAGCTAGCATGTTTTTCAGATTTAGGCCAACTTCAAAGCAAATAGACATAATGGATGGGTTTTCTGAGGGAGGCAGCAGTACAGACAGGATGATGGAAAGAACAATGACTTTGGACTTAGAAAACCTGTTCAAATACGGACTCTCATCTGCCAAGTAAAGCAAGTTACTTAACCTCTCTTGGCCTGTTTGCTAATCTGTAAAATAAAGGGACTGGACTAGATAGGCCTCCAAGCTATCATCCAATTCAACAGGTATAATCCTATGAAGCAGTTTTACTACAGTGCATCTTGAAGTTGAGTGTTATGAAATAATAACAACCCTATATCATGTTTTATCTTCGTGTGTTGCCCTAGATTAAATAATCTACTTGAAAGAGACTTTATGAAATTTCTGGTGTGATATTTTGGGCTTTCAAGACTTTTGTGATTACCAACTTCCAAAATAAAAGAGAATCTTACCCTTTGCTGTCCAGAGCAGCAACATCATCTACCCTCATGCCAAAGATGAACAGATTCTCTTCTCCAGCTTCCTCAGCCATTTCTACATTGGCTCCATCCATGGTGCCAATGGTGAGAGCTCCATTCAGCATGAATTTCATATTGCCCGTCCCTGAGGCTTCAGTGCCAGCAGTTGAAATCTGTTCTGACAAGTCTGTGGCTGGAATAACTACCAATAATTTGTATCCAAGTTAGTGATTTTGATTTTTGATTTTCTAGCTTCACCAACTTCCCCCCCTCCCCCAATTTCTATTATGTTCAGGTTTTTAAAATCCAAGTTGAATTGTTATTCTCTGTGGTTGTATTCTTATATTGCTATTCTGTGACATGTTCACAATGAAACAGCCCACATAAAAACATATTTGGGACCAGAGGCCATAGTGCTGACTTTGTAACTCTATTTTTGCACACAGGAATGAGTGCTGCCAAAGATACTCTTTGAATATAGAAGCTACCAAATCAGTGCTCTACTCTGAGAGTACCTTTGTGTACCATAAATAATATAAGCTGAATCCCTTGGAAGATAGATTTTTGTAACCTTCAATGCCTGAAGAAATGATGGGGTCTTCATGGGTTTTGGTAGGTCACAGAATAATAATTCTCAATAAAAATGATTCCTTGGTATCTTTGATACTTGGGAAATCAGCAAATGCAGAATTGTTATTTGTATGTGGGGAGTGTTTTGTAAACATCTGGGCAGAAATAAGCAAATGGGTGATGGTGCTGAAAAAAGGAAGTGCAGCTTTTGAGTAAATGTGTCTAACTCCACATGTTAACCCTGGCTCTGGAAAGTGACCGTCTAAGATATATCCAAATCTCACTCCTTGGCAACCTGATTTATTTACTTGCTCCTATATGAACAAATGACTGTAGCTTCTCCTAGGTTTTCCCTCACAATGACAAGAAGGAAGCCAGGGAGCTCCAAGGATTAAGGATTAAGAACCCAACAAACTTATTTTCTCATAAAGAAGACTAGCCTCTAACAGAACAGAATTACAGGTACTTATCATTAACACCAAGATTTTCTTGACAATGAAATGCATTTGAAGTACAGCAAGATAATATTTGCTTTGATGCAGCAATATTAATTTCACTGTCAGATAGGTATATAAACCTTGAGTTTTGCCCAGGTGTGATACCAAAGAGCTTATTTATCTAGCATTTCCCATTAGATTACAAATTTCTTAATAGCAGTAATTGTTTTCTCTCTAATATGTAACCCATGTATTGTCATTTACTTTGCCCCGTGCAAATCCAGTGTTCGATGAATACTTTGTGGTACAAAGATTTGGTTTTAGGAAGCCCTGGTTTTAAATTCTGCCTTAGACATTTAATAATTTAAATTCTGCCTTAGACATTTAATAATTTAAATAGAGTTTGAGAAATCACTTTAACCTCTCTAAGTCTCATTTCTATAAAGTGGGGATAATGATAGGACCCACCTTGCAAAGTTGTGATCAAATGAGAAAAAAATATATGGACTGCCTTGTAAAACTTATAGCACTACTTACATATTAGCTATTGTTATCATACTACCTTTTTCAGCCAGAGACACTCTATAGTTTTCTAAGAAGATGACTTTCAATTTGCTTCCAACAACAGGGTCATTGTTCACCACCTCAGCCACAGATGTGATGAGCTTGATGATCATTTTAGCCATGTGGTATCCTGGAGCAGCCTTGTGAAAAGAAAAACAGCTCAAATATTTATTATGTAGTAAGGGATGGGAAAAGACTTGAACTTTAAAATCCATCCAGTTAGATAAACTTACTTTGCCTCCAATTATAACTGTTCTGGGCACAAATAGCTTCTTAGGGTTTTTTTTAATGCCTAGAAAAGATTGAGAGTGGGGATTGGGAATGGGGCAAAAAGGACATACATGGGCACTGCTGCTTCCCCCCACACCTAAGGGTTTACAAGGGCCCCACTGCAAGTGAAGGACCAACTCACGGTTATACATTGTAATGATGTGAAGGCAGTTCATGAGTTGTCGCTTGTACTCATGGATCCTTTTAACTTGTACATCAAACATAGAAGATGGATTGATCTTTACTTTGTATTCCTTCTCCAGGAATTGAGAAAACTTGAGTTTGTTTTCCTATTGAAATAGAAACATAAGAGCTCTTCTACTCTGAAGATATGTGGTGTTTTAATACAGATATAAAATAATGAACATTGTGAACATTGCCATGCTGCAAAGTCTCACCTGCTTTATATTAGATACTTCACGTAGAAAACCATCATCAGAAATAAAGCTGTGCAGTTTGGTCAACTGGCTCAAGTCTTTCACATAGCCTTCTCCAATTCTCTTCAAATTTAAAGAAAAAAATATGTGTTACACATATGTTAAGATATATTTCCAGTGCCTTGCACATAGTAGGTGCTTCGTAAATGCTTGCTGAATTGTACTTAATCCGCATCTATAAATAATTTCACATGAAAAAGATTCTAAGTATGTGACAAATGGTATTTACTTACTATACAAAGAAATACTGAATAAAGGGATAGTTTCTTTTAATAGTTAAAAGGCTGTCAGTTTTGTTTATAAAATAATATTTTACTGCCTAACTACCTTATATTTGGATTATTATAACTCTGGAGAGTCTACATATAAAGTGAAAGGAATATGATTGGGAGTCATGAAACCTTGGGGTTTATTCTAGGCTATTTTGCTGAATTACTATGTTTTCTTGGGTATCTAACATCTGTATGGATTTTGTTTTCTTCCTATATTTTTGTCCTTATTGAAATCTTTCATTACAAAGAAACTCTTTCTCTTGGATTCTAGTGACTTTATAATCATGAGATCTGAGATAATAGCACTGATTCAGCAACTGGGATGCATCTATATAGGATGTCAGAAGTTTGTGAAAACCATATAGTAGGAAGAAATTGGAAAAGAAATCAGCAAATTTTGGTTTTTGTTCAGACTCTACCAATGCCTTGCGGTGTTATATAAGTGAATTAATCTTCCTAGGTTCTCATTTTCTACATCCATAAATTGAGTATTTAGGACTAGATTATTTTCTGAAGTACCTTCCAGGTCTACAATTCAATAACTCTAATCAGAAAGTATGGCCCACATTGATATGATCTCATTAGTTAGTCTCTGCACATGCTTTATTATTTTTAAGAGATGATCTCATTCATAACCTTCCTACATGGCAGTTTCTTCACACAAGTGTACTCAATATTTCCCATAGTTACCTCTGCTATTAACTCCGCAAGTCCTGGGTTACAGAGTAAGAGCCAGCGCCTTGGAGTTATCCCGTTGGTTTTATTCTGAAATTTGTCTGGTTCTATCTCACTGAAGTCCTTGAATCTAAAGATCAGAAAATTATGGAGTTTGGATCATGGAAGTATGGTTCAAGATTAGTCAATAACACCTCAGCATAACTATTGGGTACCCTAAGAAGTCAACAAACTAGCAAAGTAAAAAAATGAGAAAAAGGTAACTAGCATCTTTGATGGTCAGTCTGAGGGAGATTAAAAAATAGTTTTTATTGTCTATATATAATAGAAATATCTAATCTGGTCTTGACTGAACAACATGGACATATTAGATTTTTTAGGAAAGGCTCCCTCTAGTTTCTAAAAGTAGGTTCAAATTGACCAGGCAAGATTTCTCAATAGAAACTATGTAGAAGATGTCATCTTTAGACATGTTTTTCAGTAGTCACCCTGCCTGTAGCCAAGTTAAGAGGATCTGAGCTAATTGTGAGTTAATCTAATCATGTTAGCCCAGGGACAAGAGTAACTAAGGCTTACACTTTAGTCTTCACAATGTCAGAGTGAATCTTAGCCACACCATTCACAGCATGAGAGCCCACGATACAGAGATGGGCCATATTTATCCTTTTCCCCCCTTCCTCTTCTATTAGAGACATCCTTCTGAGACGGTCGTCATCTTTAGGGAACAATGATGCAATTCTCTAATCACAAGAAGAAAGAACTGTCAGTTGCTTTTGAATAAAGTAGCTTATTAAGCACCAATAATTTTCTTCTAACTGTTGTATTTGATGAAGCCTACTCAGAGTCATAGAAATGTAATAGTAATACTGTGAAGTTCCTTTTTAAATAATTGTCTTTTAAAAAAGCAAACTAGATTCATGATCAAATGTAGAAATTTCTTCTGTTTCAACAAAAAATACTCCAATTATTAAATAATATTTGACATTACATTTTATAAAATGCAGAACCCCTTTTGTAACTTAAGAAAATTTACTCACATGCAAAGACAGTAATAAGAAGTCTTGAGAAAGACTTACATCTAAGTGTTTCTGATTGATCTCATAGATGATTTGTAAATGTCGTGGGAGAAGTTTCTCTACAAGTTCCACTGGCCAGCGTTCCAATGCTTCTGGGAGGACAGTGTGGTTGGTATATGCAAATGTCTCTGTTGTGATTTTCCAGGCCTGAGGGAAATGGAATGGTTAACTTTCCCACTTTAGCAAAATTGGCTACCTCCACATGCACAGACCCCAGTTATAGGTAGCCAAATCTCTTCTTGCCTCTGTTATGCTTAGATTTAGCCATAGGATAATACTTTGTCTTGAGCTGGATAAATTTAATGTTAGTGATGGTTTTCCTTGAAATGTATGGAAATAGCAAATTTCCGGGAAATAGGACCATGGTTTTGGCAAGGAGCTATTTTTAAGTCTAGTAGAAGGCAACATTCCATTGATTTACTCTACAACCCTATTTTCATTTCTCATATTTTTTTAAAGAAAAGACTTTATAGAGAAGTACTTCAGTAATGACCCTTTCATTTTGTTAAGCTTTTAACAGTATAAGCTTCCAAATCCGTGGGGACACTTAAAATTATTCCTGGTTAATTATCTTTTATACTCTTAGTAAAAACATTGTATCTTTGGTTAACTATTGAAAGAAATGTGAAAAAAATTTCAATATTTATGCATGATTTCATTTGTTCTACTAACATTTTCAGTAAAGCAATGGGAGAAAAAAGTTCAAGTTGCACCACATAGTATGATATCAATCATTTTTAAACTGGAAGTTACTGGGAACAAAAAGTGTACATAAAAATCTTGGTTGGAGAGGATGGATGATGAAACTAGCCTCTCATGTCTCTGGAGAGAAGAGTATTAGAATGGTATGAGGTATTATCAGATTTCTCAATGTATTTGTTTTTGCTTAACTGTACCAATTTATTTACAAGGAGAATTCTGGTGAGGTGAAAGGGTATTCATTAGGAAGTAATAGTAATGTTTAGAGAAATTAATAAACAATTAAAATATGTAGTAGTGCAATATCTCTAGTCGTAACGTAAAATGAATCCAAGTATTTTACCAACCTTAGACCAGGGCAATCTTTCAATGTCCACCAAAATCCTCATCAGCTCAGGGATAGCAAGGGAAGGGTGTGTATCATTCAGCTGAATGGCAACCTGCAGAAAATCCACACTAAATTAGGGATCACGGACCATGTATTTTACTTGATTGACGCATGAATCCAAATTTTCATTTTCAAATAATTAAAACTACTTCCAGAATTATTTTTATTTGGGTTGAGGGACAGGGAGGGAAATTTCTTGAAAAGAGATTAATGACTTCATTTCATACCCATGAACTAAACAAGTGCATCCCATCCCAAATAGATCTTCCCTTGCACATGGGAAACCAAATAATCCATCATAGTTTGTTTCTCTTAGCTATAAATGATGATATATTGGTTATCTATCTATCTATCTTTTATCAAAAGTTTTCTTATAAGGGGCTATGGCAGGGATTCTAAACCTGGAGGCTATAAATTTGTTTTTGAAAAATATTTTGTTAGCTATATTTCAATGTAATTGGTTTCCTCTGTAATCCAATGTTTTATTTATTTTTTTCAAAAAAATCATTCTGAGAAGGGGTTCATAATCCTTATTGTACTACCACTGGAGTCTATGTCATAAAAAAGATGAGAGACCCTGGGCTATTGTCATGTGTTTAATAGTCCACTTCTGATTTGCCTCACTTGAAGAGAGTTATGTCCTAACACTTTCAAATGGACAAGGAGAGCTGACCATGAATCTCTGGCTATTTCCTTGTCAGAGACTACACTGATAGACTCCTCACCTGATCTGGAAAAGCATCAAATGTTGCACCAAACTTGGAGGCTTTAAAGCGTCGGATGACATCTTGCAAAGTAGCAGCCACAATAAAGTACTCCTGCTTTAATCTCAGCTCCTTTCCTTCAAAAAACTACAATCAAATACCATAATTAGAATATTTCACAGAGCAAAAGGCATGGGAAGAGTCTGCCAAGCTAGGATATGGGACTTTTTCATGACTATCTTTAATATAATTCAGACATTTATTAAATACTTACTCTGTGAACGAAACTGTTAGGTGCTAGAGATACATAGACAAAAGAAAAACAATAGTTGCTTTCAAAAAGGTTACATTCTATTGGAGTAGGAGAAGAAAAAAATAGCATTTATACAGATGAGTAAATAAAAAGTAGTTTGAGGTGGGAAAGTGTAATAACGTGTGTGTATGTGTTTGTGCACACTTGTATACATGCACATTGAAAGGGAATGATCAACAAAAGTTTCACTTAATGTATACTAAACTTAGTATCCATTTAGTACACATTACTTAATGTATACTAAACACTAGAGATACAAGTACAAAGAATGAAACAATCTCGTCATGAACTTTCATTCTAATGGAGGAGATAGTGTGCATATACAGATATAGATAGCATAAATGAAAAGAATAAATACAACTATACACAAAAGAGTTAAATATAAAATAGTTTGAGTAGAAGGATATTAACAGATGGAAGGATTAGGGAAAGGTTCATACTGCAGATGAGGCAAAGGTAAGAAAGGAGTATATTCCAGGGAGGCATTGAAACTGGATAATGTAGAAGCACAGAAACAGAGGATTATGGGGGAGGAACAGTAAGAAGGACAGTTTGGATGGATCACAAAATGAAGGGGGGGAAGTAATCTTTAATGAGACTAGGAAGGTAAGTTGAGGTAAGCTTGTGTAGGACTTTACAAACTAAACAGAATGTATATTTTATCACAGAGCACAGTTTTTTAACTTGGGGTCCATGGACTTACTTTTAAAAATGATCTTAATAACCATATGCCAATATAACTAATTTGCATTTTATTTTATGCATTTAAGAAACATTATTCTGAGAAGGGATCCATAGGCTTCATTTTTCTTCAGCCTCTTGCATTCAGGTTTTTATTTCCTGCCTTCTCTACTACAATTGTTTTTTCTAAGTTTATCAATCACTTTCTAGTTACCAAATTCAAACCTTTTATTTTCCCAGACCTCCTTCTAAACTTCTCTATAGAATTTGACCTTCCTGACTGTACCTTCTTCCTGGATATTCTATCCTCTACTGGCTCTACAATAAACTCTTCATTCTTCTATCTTTCTATTAGTTTCTTCTCTGATCCTTTCACAGATTCTGCATTCCCTTCTTGACCGCTTAGTGTGGGTATCTCCAAAGATCTGTCCTTGGATCTCTTCTCAACACACTCTCTTATCACTTTGACTCTCTCTCTTAGACTTAAATACAGCCTCACTGCAAATACTCACAAATCTATATCTTTGTTCCTTCACCTATGGTACAGACCTTTACTTCCTACTGCCTGCAGGATATCTCTACTTGGATGCCCCACTAATGAATGACTCCTTAAATTCAACATGTCCAAAACCAAGCTAATTTTCTTTCCTCCTAAATCTATGTCTTCTGACGTCACTATTTATGTTTCTAGTTTATTACTTTAGTGCTATCTTTGACACTTGCTCCCCCATAAATTTCTACTTTCTGTTGATTGAAATTCTACAACCTTCCCATCTTTCCCCTCATCTTTGTTCCTTCTGTCACTGTCCTAATTCAAATTCTCATCAATACCTGTTTATATAACTACAATAGCTTCTTTGAAGATTTTTCCATCTCTGTTCTTTCTTTCCTCCAACTTGTCATTCATACTGTTGCTAGAATCACTCCTTTGTTCCAGAATCTTCAGGTTATTTTCTATTGCCTATGGATTTAAGTGGAAACCCTTTTGCCTAACATTCAAGCCCTCTGTCAATCTGTCCTAGGTGAAAGGTTAACTATCTCATGTTATCTCCCTCCACAAAGTTTTCTTCCTAAACATGAATTCCCATGCCTCTTTACACCTTAGCTCAAGGTGTTCCTATAGTCAATAATTCCTTTTCTCAACCTTTTCACCTGTTGAATTTCCACTCATCTATTAAAATGCAACTAAAAAACACCTCAAACCTTCATTCCCTGATTTGGTAAGACTTTCACCCTTAGACCTCAAGTCAGTACCTTGTTCTTGTTTTTAACTTTTTAATGTACTTATTAAGTAATATTGTATGTCATAGCTATGAATTGGTATCTTATCTTCTTACTAGATTATAACTTCCATCAGGGTAGTGATTTATTTCCAGTGTTTCTTCCCAAGCACCTAACACAGCCCTTGGCACAGAGTATATATTTAATGCACGCTTATAAATTGGGTGGTTTGTATCTTTTTAGTGCTAGTTGATTTAAAAGGCTGAGAAACCAAAAATGCAGATCCAAGAGAGGCATTTTGACTCTGTAGATGAAATTTTTATTTGGAAAGGAAGTATCATCTCACCAATCACTTAAACTTTTACAACTTTTACAAAGATGAATCATAATAAGACGGATCCTTTATTTACACAAGGAAAACAGTCTAATCCAGATGGAAGAGAAAAATGTATTCATTTCCTGAATTTATCAACATTAAATGGCCACATTTGTGTGACTATTGAGAAGGGTACTTTGAAATATCTTTTCTGAAAAGACCAGCTTCCATTTAAAGATAAAGCATAATCACTTACATTATCATTGGGATACAGGACACGGGAGATATTTTCAGCAAGATTTCGGTCCAGCACTGCCTGAATATAGTCACCGACATTAACTAAAGGAAATGGTGAGAAAAATCAAATTGTCATTTCAAGTTACCTGGCTTTGTGCAATGTTTTCTAGGCAATTTATGGGGCCACTGCTGGAAAATGGAAAATGACCCCAAAGGCAAATGGTTTCCAAATTGCTTACATTCTTTGTTTCCACAGGGGGGTGTAATGGTCAGTGACTGTCAATGTAAATTTCCTTCTTGGCTCTATTTGCTTTCTAAAAAGAATACCTTCTTGTATAGTGAAAAGATAATTAAAATCAAAGCCTTTTCTTATTTACCCTTTATATAAAATGCTTAGCATGTAAATAATCTTTGAATCTAACAGATTCACTCGATTCACATTATTAAAAAAAGGGAAATAGGAAAAATAGCAAGAACCCAATTCAGTACTCACAGTCACGGAGGTTAAAGTCATTTGGTGCTCGAGCAGACCACAGTCGCATGGTATTAACAGTGTTATTCATATATCCAGGCACAGGTGTGTCATAGGGTAGTGCAAGGATCACCTACAAAATTAAACAGAATAACTGATAAGCTTTTTTTCCCCTTGGGAAGTTAGATCTGGCAAATTAAGCCACAAACTGAGTCCTAGTTCTGACCTAGTTGCTGACCTGATGTGAAACTAAGGAAATAGTCACAGGAAAGTCTTAATTATCTCTCTCTCTCTCTCTCTCTCTCTCTCTCTCTCTCTCTCTCTCTCATTACTTTCAGGAAGGAATGAACTTTAAAGATGCTATCTTATAGTGTCATGGAGAGAGAATTGGATTTGAAGTAAGGGAGGCTTTACATTCAAATTCAGCCTTAAGTACTTTGTAGATTTACTACTATGGATAACTCATTTAATTTCTCTGAACTTCAGTTTCATTATGTATAGATATGTATAGAACGGAGATAATACTTTGCAAGAATTAAAGGACTATGTAAATTTCTACTATTGTTATTTTTTAAAATCAGCAAGAAGAATCTACCCCTTCCTCTTTGTCATCTTGTGTTTGATGACTTGTTAGAGAATCCAGATTTTGTGACATTTAATGTGTTGGTAACATTGAAATATTAGGAGATACTTATTTCAGTCTGTCAGAGATGTTTTTAATCTAATCATAGCTTTATAAAAGTTGGACATTTAAAAGAACAACTGTAATTCATCCTTTGAGACAAAGGAACTTTAATAGACTAGATGGCTGAGCTATTGGCTTCATAGCAAACTTAAAAGTGATGAAGTAAACAAACAATTTTATATTCCCTACACTATCAGAACTAAGAAATAAAATTATAGAACATTTAAAGTAGAAAAATAAACCTCAGATATCATGTAGTTCTTCTTGTGTTACAGACTGAGTCAAGAGACATCAAATGTACAGGTAAAATAGCTTACCAGTTTCAGAACAGTTCCTAAAATGGGACCATAGCAGTTTTGCCCCAGAATGGGAAATATAAATGGTGAGCTGATAGTTCTTATTCTCCTTTAAGGAAAAAGGGGTGGGTGGAGCTGTTTCAAGGCAGACGTGGGACTAGAGACCTGGACAGGATAGAGAGGTGAGATGAAGGCAGGCTTCTGCTGGGGAAGTAGCTTAACTATTTTTCAGGAGAGAGAAAACAGAAAGGTCACGATTAAAAGGATGAGAGCTGTAGGCAAGCTTTGAAGTAGGGAAGGATCTGTGGGACCGATCCTAAGCACCTCCACTGGCCCGGGATAGTGATGATTTTCAAACAGGGAATAATAAGCATCTCAGCTTATAATTCCCCAATCTGGACCTTTTCTTTCTCTAGAAGGTTTTGCTCTTTTTTTAGCTTCTCTAATTTAGACCAAGGTTGAAAATATTGTGGGCTGCCCTATGATTCTACAAAAGGACATTTAAAGTCTCCTGAAGGGACCCAGGACCTTTTATAGTTTGCCTAGGGAGGGAGAAATTCAAGAACTAGGAATTATTTGAGAGTTCTGCCCCTCAGCACTGTGTGTCCTGGGAAAGAGGTGATAGTGGTGGTAGGGAGGGGAATTGGCAGATTTTAGGTGATGGAAAGTGGGAAGGAAAACAGTCCTTTGACTCTAACTAGAGGATCGTGCCTTCTTGGGGATTGGGGTCTTTTTCTCAAAGCTTTGCTCCCTCCACCTTCCCAGATGGTATTTCTTGTTTTGGAAGGGTGTGTGTGTATGTGTGGGTGTGTGTGTGCATGGGCATACACTTCTATGTACACATTTCAACAACCTGGCTAAAAGAACATTAGACTGGTAGTTGGGAGACATGCACGAGTCTGCTCTGACGCTGACTTGGGTTCTGGGTCATCTCCTTTGTTATATCTCTAACAGAACTTGTATAATTCCACAAAAGTTCTATGTGAATAGAAACTGAACATGCCTTCTATCGGAATGTTGGGTAAGTCACTTCTTTCCTCCAGAAAATGAGAGACGGATTCCGTATGGCTCTTTCTAGTTGAAACATGAAGTTTTGAAGGGGTTGTCTTCAAACCCTATTTCAGCCTCCTCATCAGAAGCATCTATTTGTTTGCTATAACATTTACTATTGCCAACCCCTTCTGTAATCAAGCTTCTTGAATGCCAAGTTTAAATGAACTATTAACTTATGCACTTAGTCATCAAGAATAATTAGTAACTAGAAAGCTACCAAACACTATACTTCCTCTTGTGGTTGAGGATCTTTTCTAGCAGCAGCTTCACAGTGTCTCAAATTTGCATTCCCACATCCCTACCCAGAGTTGTGTCCAAACTCACTTGAAGGCGCCTTTCCTAGGACTGGTTTGTGGCAATTGCCCCAAGTGCAAAAACTACTTATGGATCTGAAGCCAACACTGTCGCCTGACTTTTTTCTTCTAATCTCTTACCATTGTATTTCCTCCAGTCGAACTATGCTGAAATTCCTGTAGAGTTATCATTTTGCCCTCTTAATTTGGAACATGTGAGGTTTATGAGACATTATCATGCATAACAATTACATACAATAAGATTCTATATGACAAGAAATATTTTCATGCTAGGTTTCATTAGTCAATGTAAGTGAATGAAAGAATTTTATGCAAAATAAAGGTCCAGGATGATTTAAAAAATCAAGTTGTGATTAATCATGGGATCATATATTAAGAGTTGGAATGGACCTCAGATGTCACCTGTCCAACATTCTCATTTTACAGATGAGTAAACTAAGATACAGAAAGGTCAACAATTTTCTCAAGGTCACACAGCTAATAAACAGCAAAAATGGGATTTGGACTGAGGCTGACTCTAAATCTAGCATTCTTTCAATTATAACATACTGCCTCTAAAATGAAATTGAAGTAATTCATAGAATGAGACTCATTTTGTTTAAAATCAATTTGTATTTCTGCCCTAGGGAGCATAAAATAAAAAGACAATTCCCTGCGTGCTGTATGAACAAAGCATGCTTGACTTTGTGCTTTCTGTTACCACTGGCTACTAATCTGGAAATTGTCATAGGTAGTAACTTAACTCTAGACAAATCATATCAGTTTGAGATCTGATTACCTCAGATTACTTCAATCTCTGTAAATTTGTCTTCATAGTCACAAAAGAACAGACCCCTTCTATCTGAATTTCTGGACACTTAAGAATGTCATTGTATTCTAGAAACTTTATACATTTTGTACTCAGCTAAGGCAGTGGGACCTGTGCTATTAACAGAAAGACACCAATCCCCATTGAGTATTGAAACTATTTGGAAACAATCTGTATAATATTATGATTTCAAAGTTTCCTAATTTGCTTACTTTGAAAAATAATTCTGATTAAATTTACATGTAATTAGGTGAGAAAATTACCAGTCCTAATATGACCATATCTGTCATTAACATGATTACTGTCTTTGAATGAAGCACTTGAGTAATGTTACCTTGGTTTTACAAAAGCTTGGCATCTGAAATTTCTTGATGTAAGATAATATATAAGCACATATAGACATATATAATATACATGTTTGTGTATATATAAAGCATATGCCATACATATGATATATAAATAATATGTATTATATATGTATAATTATGTTATATATAACATACACACATATGAAATATATACATGCCTGTATATTATATATGTGTATATTGCATATATATGCACATAATCAACAAAACTGACTGCAAATTAACAAGAGGCATTTCTAATTCTTAGTCATCCTTCCTATTAAATGGTTTATCAAAAAAGCCAAGATCTAGAGATACTAGCACTTCAGGGCTAAACTCTAATTCTTGTCCTATTGCTGACTTATTACAGGACTTTCAGCAAATGACTTATTCTTTCCATACGTGTATTATTTCATTTGTAAAAAGAGCATTTGAGAGACTTCTGAAGGCTGTCAGAAAGAATAATACAAAATCAAGATAAGACTATGTAAAGTGGATATTCTATGTAATGAATTATTAAGTACCTGAGTATCAACCCACTTGGTTCCAGTCTCAGTATGGATTACTCTTCCATAGAAGTGGACAGGGAGCATGAATTCTGGACGTGCTTTCTCCCAGGGGTTGCCATGTCTAAGCCAATCATCTGCTTCTTCTACCTTGAAAAAAAGACATAATTACCCAAAGGTTAAACTCTAAACTCTAAACCTTGTCATACCAAAAAAAACAACTTTAACAACTCAAAAACTCTGCTGTAAGAGGAAGGATAAATATAATTTACATCGAGAAACATTGGTTAATTAGGTTGCTCAGAACATATCTTTTCCTGCTGTTGCAAACAATGCTTAACTTCTGTTTCAGAAGTTGTTTGAAAATTGTGACATATTAATATCACTGTTCTGGCTACTATACAGTTAATGACTTCATGGACTCTCTGTAATCTAAGAAAATAGGTGAAACAATATTGAATAGCTACAAAAACAGAGCAAAGAAACAATCCATTAATATTAAGTATAAGCAAACTGAGTGTGATGAGTACAGGAATATTCATAGATGTTACTAAGACAGGAAAAGCAAGGAGAAGTCATTATTTTTTATTAGCAAGAGAAAACCTCATGGAAGAAGTGGAATTGTTGTAAGCCATTTATATAAAAGAAGTAAAAAGATCTGGTGAACTGGAAGATGAAGGATGTTTTAGATAAAGGATGAGTTTTAAGGAAGGCTCTGAGTAGAAATGTAACAAAGTCATTATCCTACAATTTAGAATTTATGACTAAAACTTCTACATGGGTCATGATAGATTTTGGGTTTTTTTTTTGTCCTACAAAACTCGGTCCAAAAATAGAAAAAAAAAAAAGAGTTTTAAGGAGAGTTTATTGGTGGGTAGTAACTGTTTCCAAATGATTCAAATCAGAACTATACTAAAAACTCTTCTGGTCAAGGCCAAATATGTTTTGAATTTTAAAAATGGCCTATGTTCACTTTACTGGGACAAGGAGAATTTGTGTGTTAGCATAAGTCACAATAAAAACACCCAAATAGAATGCTTTATCATATTGGAAATCAAGGTCTCATGCAAACTTTGAATATGAGTGCTGGTTTGGTCTGAAACTTTGAATGAGAATTGGAGGGAGGGAAGCAGATACCCATGTGTGGCATATATATCATGCATATACATGAATGCATATATATCTGCCAACTGTTGCTACGAAGAAAAACTGCTTTTCAGAAGAAAGTAATGAAAAGCTAGAGTATTGATGATTGGAAAATGGTCATTTTTACTGAGTTTTTCACTCAAGTCTATACCAAACTTGTCAAAAGAAGTCCAGGTGAGCATCGTAATTAGGAATGATTAAGAATGTAAAACATTCTCCCTCCTGAAACAATATTTTGGACATTTATTCTTGGTCCATTGAACTTGGACTTCTTGGTCCTAATAAAGCAATAATGGATTCTGATAAATACATTCATATAATGAGAAGCAAAATTGTTTTAGAATTGTAGAAATTCCCAAATGGAGATAGAAATACTGCAAAGTAGATTTAAACCATGTCACATTTTGTGAAAAGTTGGGAAGTTTATCCAGAGAAAAAGTACTCTCCTTCCTAATTTTGGAATACTTTGTGTAGTATTGGCAATTATTGCTCTATCTGGGAATTCTCCTGTAAATTTATCAGGATTAAGTTTTTTAAGTAGTTTATTTTTAGTTCTACTTTTTTTTATAGAAATATAATTTAGGATCTTATTTGGTCTTGTTTGCTTAGATATTTCAATTTATTGAAGTATTACTCAATTTCTTTCAGGATCTCAGTTTTAATTGAATATAACTATGCATAGTAGGTTTTGATAATTATTTTTTGTTCTTCCAATTTTTATTGTGATTTCAGCATTTCCATTTGATATTTTTTCCATTTGTTATTTTGTTGATTTTAGTTTTTCATCTTCTTTCTAATTAGGTTGGCTAAAACTATATTAATTTTATTAGTCCTTTTAAAGAACCACCTTTTAGTTTTATTTATTATTCTATAGTTTTTGTTTTCTAGTTTATTTTTTTTCTTTAATATGTCCTACCTTGTATTCATTTTAGAATATTAGTTTTCTAGTTTTTAAATGAAAACTATTTTTAATCTCATTTTCCCCATTATCACCAATATTATTCAGTATTGTACTAGAAATGCTAGCAATAGCAATGAGAAGAAAAAAGACATTAAAAGACTAAAAATGAGTAATAGGACAATAAAGCTTAATTTTTTTTTTTTTGCTGATGATATGATGGTATACTTGGGCAATCTTAGAAATTCAGCTAAAAAGTTACTTGAAATAATTAATCATTTTTAGCAAAGTATTAGGATATAAAAACCCCCACATCAATCATCATTTCTATATATCACCAACAAAGCCCTACAGGAAGAGATAGTAAGAGATAATTTTATCTAAAATAACCATAGATAATATGAAATACCTGGGAGTGTACTTGCTAAGACAAACCCAGAAACTATATGAATTTATTGTAAAATAATTTTATACAAATAAAGTTAGATTTAAATAACTGGAAACATTAATTTTTCATGGTTAGGCCAAGTCAATATAATAAAAATAATAATTCTACCTAAACTAATTTATTTATTCAATGACATATCAATTAAATTACCAGAAAATTATTTTACTGAGCTAAAAAAATCCAATTCTTTTGGAAGAACAAAAAGTCAAGAATATCAAATGAATTAATGAAAAAATGTAAGAAGTTTAGCTGTACCAGATCTTTAATAAAAATTATTTATTTATTTTATTCGGAACTTAAGAAATAAAACAAGCATTTCCATTACCTAGCAGAATAGAAAAAAGATGATTGTACATGAAACTACAAATCTATTGTGTGCAACTTGTTATTCCTTTTAAATATATGATAAAGTTATCATATAACTTTTCCCCCCTTTATCTTTCCTCCCTCCCTCACCCTAGAGATGGCTACCATTAGAAACTAATTTGTGTGTGTATCTGTGTGTGTGTGTATATATTACACATATATGTAAAACCATTCTATACATCTGTTTATCAGTTCTTTCTCTGGATACAGATAATGTCTGCCTTCATATGTCCTTTGTAGTTAATTTGGGTATTTATAGTAGTTAAATGACCTAGACATTCAAAGTGTTCTTAAAAAATATTATTTTTTGGTAAATAATGTTCTCTTGGTTCTCATTTTGCTCTTCATTATTTTGTGCTGTTTTTCTAAGATCATCAAGCTCATCATTTCTTGTAACAGAGTAGTATTCCATCACAATCATATACCACAAGTTGTTCAGCAATTCTCTAACTGATGGGCATTCCTGCAATTGCCAATTCTTTGTCAACATGGAGAGAGCTGCTATATGTATTTTAGAAACTATAGATTCTTTTCATTTTCCCCTAATCATCTTAGGATTCAGACCCAGTAGTGGTATTACCTGGTCACAAAATTTGGTAGTTTATCAAAGTTGTTTTAATTTGCACTTAAATAATGATTTAGAGTATTTTCTTATTATGACAAATTATTTTGATTTTTTTCATTGGAAAACTTCCTGTTTATCCTTTGACCCTTTATCATTTGAGGGACAAAATTCTCTAGAGTGTCTGTGTGAGTGGTGTTGAAGAGAGCCCACCAAGGTGTACCCTTTGCAGGAGCATGATGTTCCATGAAGTTGAAATCAAACAGCTGCTGATAAAAAATAGGAAGTTATTTGGAAAGCTCTGAAGGTTCAAAGCTTTCTATAAAAGAAAGTTTTGGGAAAATTTTACTTCTCTATCAAGTAACCCTTTATTTATATATTATTTTAAAGAGCTGGGACAATTACTTTTTGTCTTATGTAGTTTTCATTTATAATTTCTTGAACTATATCTCTGGAAAAAAGAGGCTTTAAAAAGTCCATTGTGTTTCAAATGGAGCTACTTGATTACCAACTTCAATCACTCTTCCATTAATGGCTAATAATATGTCTTATTATTGTTGAAATTGTAGATTAGATATAACATTAATTATTGTAATTAATGGATTTCATATTAATTATATATAATTTATTAATAATTATTATATATTACCATGTGTAATAGTCCCATATACCATATACCATAGTCCCAGCTCAAGCCTTTATGGCTCATTGTTTAGTTTTTGATGGCTTAGAACCAGTGTAGATAACAATTGTTTTGTGTTGTGACCAGAAATTCTGTGGAAGTTGGATTTATTTTTTAAGGAGAATTGAACTTTACACAGTAACATAGAAAACTTACTTATTACTAATTAAAGATACTTATGCATTTAAGCAAAGAAAAGTATAAAACTTGGTCAAGGTTCAGTAAACATAAATATAAAAATTTCCTTTCCTGATCATCAGAGCATACAATAATAATTAGGTATATCACTAAACATATTAATAAGTTATTTTATGTAGGAATTGATTACACTTAACATTATTTGTGATCTTTATTTCATATTACCAAAAAAAGGAACACTGGTTTCTATATGGCATGACATTAAATAAAGGAGGAAGAGCCAGGTCTCTGTCATTTGAATTGAAGCTTGTGCCTTGCCCACAGAAGTACTTAATATTACATAATGAAATAGACTAAGAAATTATTTTTAAAAAAGTGATTTTTGTATTTTAAAAATATTTAATGTGTCAAAAATTGCAGAAACAATTAAAAATTCTTAAGGATACTCTGATCCATACCTTAAAGAAGGAGAGAAATTATAGGTGGAGATTTACAGATAAGTACCTGCCAACCATCTCGAATCTTCTGATTAAAGATTCCATATTCATATCGGATTCCATATCCATAGGCTGCAAGTCCAAGTGTTGCCATAGAGTCTAAGAAACAGGCTGTTAGGTTAAAAAAACCCAAAGAACATATTAATTTATTTTTAAATAATATTTTATTTTCCTAATTACACATAAGACAATTTTAAATACTCATTTTTAAAATTTTGAGTTCCAAAATTTCACCCTTCCTCCCAGAAAGCAATTTGATATGTTATACAGGACACACTAATTTAATCTAACAACATTCTCAGAAATATTCTTAAAACACAGACTCTAAAAATTACTTCTGCGGAAGGCCTAACAACACACTCAAATACACTGGTAATAGAAGAGTGGTTATCTTAACATTAACCCTTACCACCACTTACTAGTTTTTTGAAAAGGAAGAGATTCGGGAATAAAATTGGCTGCCCTCTCATGTCTGTGGATCTTGTACTACACATGTACATTTAAGTAAAACATTGTTGTCTTTCTTTTTGAAAAATAATTCAAAATAATTTGGCTCTAAATCTACTGTATGAATTTTGATCAACTCCACAGACTACTCTGGAGGTTAAGGCTACTCTTTCATAACTACCAACTTACCATTTTTCTATGGGCTGGCTGGTTATATAGAATCCTTATTGCTACTATTTCAAAGAACTCAGAATTGAGCAAAATTCCTCTTGTAATATATAACAGAAAATCAGGCAATTTTTTAGTTACTTGTTGGGGTGGTATGAGAACCAAGACTTTTTTTTTTTACTTTTCTTTTTAATTTTTAATGTTCTACAATCACTACTATAAAACTTAGATTTCTTCCCCCCTCCCTACCTCCCACCAACCCCCTCTCTCCCCGAGATGGCATACAATTCCATATGAGATCTACACATACATTCCTATCGAATACATTTTCACTAATCATGCTGTGTAGATGAACTAAAATAAATGCAAGAAACCATGACTTTTTAAAAATGAAAATGATGATGAAACATTTGTGTTCATTCTCTTAAATTAAGAATGACATATTTGGCCAAACTATCTCCTACAGAGGGAAAAATGACCCTTTAATGAAATAGAAAATTTCTAAGCATTCTTGATGAAAGGTCAGAATGTTATAAACACTTTGAAATTATATGGGATTAAAAAAATAGTAACCATATTTGTTAAACTGAAAGGTATAACGTAGTAATAAATTGTTTGATAATTTCAATAAATATTTATTTAGCACCTGTTATGTGCCAGGTAATGTGCTAAGTGCTAGGGACACAAATAAGAAAAAGAAAGAGAAGTTTCTGCCCTTAAGGAATTTACAATCCAGTGGGAGAAGACAATGCATAAAAGGAAGCTGGAAAGCAGAGCTGGTGAGACATCAGGGATTACTTGGTATGGGAGTATCTTGTTCCATGGTGTTGAAACCATGCAGAGTTGTAGATGGGAAGTGATATTAGCTAGAAGTCCAATTTCTACGCTCTATAGAGGAAGACTTTGGGAGGAGCTTAGTACTCCACCCTCCAATCAGAGGGGAGAGGAGGCTGAGGGAGGTGAGAAAGTATTGAGTGCCAAGATTTGAGTAAGCGGCATGGTGATGACATTAGGAGAAAGGGGCATCTTGTGTGGTGGAGTTCAATCCAAGCAGAGAAGCAAATGGGAAATGGAGTGATGTATCAAACTGTTACATGACAAATGAGGAGGACAAGAAAAAAATGGTGTGTCAGAACATTAATGTCTTTAATAGTCATAAAGAAATGTAAGTTAGATGGTCAGAGGTAGCTTTGTTTCGTTTTGATAATCTTATAAGAAATTGTGAATGATAAGTGAACTATATTAGGGAGGAAAGTAGGAGGAAGGTGAGCAATTTTATCCTTTCATTTATTAGGGCTACATAAAATAAAGAGTACTCAAACACACAGGAAGAAGATGGAGGAACAGGAGTTCTATGAACTTTATTTTCACCTTACAAGTTAAACAAAATTACATTAGACCCACAGCCTTGGGATTTTCTCTTTTCCAAGCCCTTTAACTCTCTCTGCAAATATTAAGGTACAGAAACACACTAACCTCAACAGAGAAATTCACAATGACAGAAAAAGTGGTTTAAAAAGGAGAGGAAGAATGTTAAGAAAATAATCATAGGCAAAAGAAACTCCAGATTTTTAGGGGAGAAAAGATTAAAAGATAAGGAAGAAAGAGGAAAAAAACTATGATGGGGAAGGGGAATAGAAGAGGAGTAACAGACCATGTTATTTATATATTGCGTTAGGCAAACTGGTTTTTGCCACCTTCTTATTTGTAAAGACAGGGGTGAAGGCAGAGGAAAAAAGTATAAGAGGATGATGGATGGAAGGAAATAATTAATGATTATAAATATGAATGGAAAGAATTCAAATATAAAGTGAAAGAGAATAGCAGAATGTAGTAGAGAGCAGAATGCAAAAATATGTTGTTACAAGAAACACACTTGAAAAATAAAGATTAATATGGAGTTAGAATGAGGGGCTGGGCCATAATATATTATGCTCTGGGCCAACTAAAAAATAAAACAAAATATCAGTAGCAGACTTCTGGGAGCCAAGATAGCAGAGTAAGCAGTGAATTGCCATAAATCTCATGTTCACCTCCAAACAATCATAAAATAGTGCACTGAAACGAATCCTGGAACAGCAGAACCAGCAAAAAGGTGGGGTAAAACAATTATTTAGTCTGAGAAACTTAGAAGATTGCCAAGAAGCTCTGTCTTACTTTGTGACCATGTTCAGCCTTCATTGCTGAAGAAGACCATACCATTAGAGAAATGATGACATGACTTGCACTTGACTTTGTTTTGAGTGAGGGAGGGCTGTGCAGGTCACCAGCCTCACTTCTCCAGAGTCATCTGAATTTGGTGATCTGATATTCATCAGGATGACTGGAGATGGCCTAGGATGCACTGGGAGACTTTGGGCCCTTTAGGCCAAGGTCTTTGCAGGTACTCACTTAGGGTGAGGCAATGCCCATTCAATGAATAAGCCTCTTTAAGAAGTAGCCAGGGCATGGTCCCTTTAATGAGGTCAAGAAAAGCAAAGACATCAGGCTGGGTGGGATAATCAGTGTAAAACTAGCGGGGGTCCCCTTGGCAGGAGCCCCTTGGAGTTCAAGTTTTAGAGTGTAGTAGATTTAAGGTTTAGGGAGAGGACAAGGGATAAGACAGGGGAAAGGAAAGGAAAGGAAAAAGAAAAGGAAAGGAAAGGAAAGGAAGGGAAAGGAAAGGAAAGGAAAGGAAAGGAAAGGAAAGGAAAGGAAAGGAAAGGAAAGGAGGAAAGGAAAAGGAAGAGGGAAAGGAAAGGAGGCATCAAAACTCAAGTCAACTGAACAACTTTTGGCCCTCCAAATTTACCTTTCTTTGGAGAGATGAAGGAAGGGGAGGGAGAGGCAGACAGGAGAGGAGGAAGCTAGGTATCCAGCTAGTATTCAGCCATCTACATCTACTCAGAGGATTGTGTTAGTCCTTCTGTCTTACTTAGGCAAAAGGGGAATGCAGTCCAGGAGAAAAACTGTCCCAGTAAGCTAGGAGCAAGCCCCACCTCAGCAAACCAGCAGAAAATCCTGCATGGTAGAACAATGTCAAAACACATATGGGAAAAATCCCAAAGAAAAATGAGAAATGTCTTTAAGTACAGAGAGAACTCTTTGGAAGAGCTTGAAAAGAGCTTAAACATCATATAAGAGAGGTAGGAGAAAAATTGTGAGAAGAAATGAGAGTGATGCAAGAGAATTATGAAAAAAGAGTCAACAGTTTGGAAAAGAGAAATAACTGCTTTAAAAGTCGATTTGGACAAATGAAAAAGAAAGTACAAAAGCTAACTGAGGAAAACAACTCCTTAAAAGTTACAATTGGGAAAGTGGAACTAATGATTCTATGAGACATCACAAATCAATCAATCAAACAAATTCAAAAGAATGAAAGGAAAGCAATTAACATAATAATTTTTTTCTAAAAAACAAAAATTTCCAAGACCACATAATAATTTGAAGAGCTGATGAAAACAAAATTTGATAAAATAAAACATTCATTATGCTAAAAATTTTACAATATTAAAAGCACAGAATAATTTTTAATAACATAAAAAAGATCTATCTAAAACTAAAAGTGAACATCATATTTAATGGGAATACAGGAGAACATTTTCCCAATATATAGGAGAAAAATAAGGAGGTCCACTGTACCCTTTATTACTTCAGATAGTACTGGAAACTCTAACAATAGAAATAATACAAGAAAAAGAAATTAAAGGCAGAAAACTGGGTAGAGAATAGATAAAATTATCCCTATTTGTTAATGTTATGGTGGCTTATTTAGAAAATCCTAGAGAAATAGTAGAGCTATTGAGATAATTAGCAACATTTTAAGCTACAAAATAAATCCTCAAAAACAAATTGTATTTTTATATAAAAATAACAAAGTTCAAGTAACAATAATAGTAATGGAATGAAGCTGGTTTTGCTTGGCAACTCTGTTACCCACAAGCAGTCCCAAGGCAGAGAGGAACACTTGTTATAAGGGAGTAGGGGCCCTGGTCACAGTACCAGGGTCAAGAGGAATAATAACACTTGTGACTGCAGTGGAATAGAGGCCCTTCCTAGGTAAAGACCAGAGTATAGACCAAGAGATCAGTAATCATACCTTTCCAAGGATAATATCACTTTGTAAGCACTGAAAACTTGCATATCTCCAGAACTAACTCTGAAAACAGTAGCTGGAAAAAGGCTACAGCTACAGCTTGGCATAGTGTTTTCCCATCCCCAGAGGAGTAGAGCCAAATTTTAACATAAAGTTCATAGTCAAGAAATAGTCTAGGAAAATGAGCAAACAACAACAAAAACTTGACCATGAAGAGCTATTACAGGGATAGGAAATAACCAAGACTTAAACTTAGAAGACAACAACAATGTAAAAACAAATACAAGTAAAACCTCAAAGATACATGCTAATTGGACCAAGGCAAGCAAAAATTCCTGAAGAAATTAAAGAAAGAGACAAGAATGATAGGAGGAAAATTGGAAAAAGAAATGAGAGTGATGCAAGAAAATTGTGAAAAGAGAAGTAACATTTTGTTAAAAGAGGCAAAAAAATACTTAAGAAAATATCACCTTAAAAAACAGAATTGGCCTAATTCCTAATTCCTCCTAAAAGAGGAAGAAAAGTCATTGGGGAAAAAAAATTCCTTTAAAAGCATAATAGGTCAAATGGAAAAGGAGGTACAAAAAATTCACGAAGAAAATAATTCCTTAAAAGTTAGAATTGAGGAGGTGGAAGTTAATGATTCCATGAAACATCAAGGAAAAATAAAGTCAAAGAAAAAAACAAAGTCAAAAGAATGAAAAATTTCATTGGAAAAACAACTGACCTGGGAGATAGATTGAGGAAAGATAATTTATGAATCATTGGACTACCGAAAAGCCATGATTAAAATAAAGAGACTATATATGTTTCAAGAAATTATAAAGTAAAACTGCCTTGATATCTTAGATCTAAAATGTCAAATAGAAATTGAAAGAATCCTCTGATCACTTCCTGAAAAGATCACTCAAATGAAAATTCCCAGGAATATGATTGCCAAATTATAGAGATTTCCATGTCAAGGAGAAATTATTGGAAGCATCTAGAAAGAAACAATTTAAATATTGTGGAGCCAGTTAGGATCACACAAGATATAGCAGCTTTTACCTTAAAGGACTGGAGAGCTTGGGATACGATATTTAAAAGGCAAAGGATTACACATAAGACTAACCTACTGAGTAAAATTGAATATAATCCTTCAGGGAAAAAATGGATATTTAGTGAAATAGAATACTTTCCAAGCATATCTGATGAAAAGACCACAGCTGAATAGAAACTTGTTTTTAGATTTTTAAAACAATTTTTAGTTTATTTATTTTTTGTTTTTAACCATTCACTTCCATAAGTTTAAAGTTTTTTCCCCTTCCTAAACTCTCCCTCCCTAAGATGACCTGTGATCTGCGCATAAAATATTTGACATTAAAATACAAGATTCAAGAGAATAAAAAGGTAAACATGAAAGAGTAATCTAAGGGTCTCAATAGAGTTAAACTGCTTATATTCCTATATGGGAAGATGATACATGTAACTCATAAGAACATTATCATTATTAGGGCAGTTAGAAGGAATCTACATAGATAAAGGGCACAGATGAGAGTCAAATATATTGAGATGATGTCCAAAAAAAAAAAAAAGAATGTAGGGTGAGAAACAGAGATGCACTGGGAAAGGAGAAAAGGCAGAGGTAGAATGGGACAAATTTACTCACATAAAGGAGGCACACAAGGAAGAGCTTTTATATTGGAGGGGAAAATGGGATAATGGTAGAAAGCAATTCTTGAATCTCAGTGTAATTGGAATTGGTTCAAAGAGGGGGAGATGTATGTACATATGTGTATGTTTGTACATGTACATATATTTATACACACATATACATATATATACATACATACATACACTCAGTTGGGTATAGAAATCTACCTTACCTAACAGGGAAATAAGAGCAGAAGGGGATAAGAGATCTGGAAATGAATGATAAGGGAGAGGGTCTATTGGGGAAGCAGTGATCAGGAGCAAGTAGACTTTGAGGAAGGACAGGATAAAAAGAGAGAAAGAGAGGGATAAACAGGGAAAAACTGGGATAGAGATCATAACTGTGAATGTGAATAGGATGAGCTAATTCATAGAATGGAAGTGGATAGTAGAATGGATTGGAAACCAGAATGCAATAAAATGTTTTACATAAGAGACACACTTGAGACAAAAAGATACACACAGAGTAGAAATAAAGGTCTGGAACGGAGTCTATTATGCTTCACCTAAATTGAAGAGGGCAGAGGTGGCAATCATGATTTTAGACAAAACAAAAGCAAAATTTGACCTAATTGAAAGAGATAGTCAGGGAAATTACATTTTGTTATATGGTACCATAGACAATAAAGAGATAAAATTTTTTACAAGTTTATCTGATAAAGGTTTTTCTCAAATGTATAGAGAAATGAATCAGATTTATAAAAATAAACAATTAATAAACAATCAAAGGACCTGAACAGAAAGTTTTCTGAAGAAGAAATCAAAGCTATCTATAGTTATATGAAAAAGTGCTCTGAATCCTTATTGATTAGAGAAATGAAAATCAAAACAATTCTGAGGTACCACTTCATACGCAGCAGAAATGACAAACGCTGGAAGGAAGGAGGGAAAACAGCTGTACTAATAAACTGGTGATGGAGTAGTAAACTGGTCCAAACATTCTGGGGAAACAATTAGAAGTATGACCAAAGGGTTTAAAAACTGTGTAAACCCTTTGATCCAGCAAAACCACTGATATACTGATTTTTTCTTCTTTTCCTTTTCTTGTTTTTATTAGTTTGTTTTATGTAATGACTCATTGGATGGAGGAGGGGAAGGATACTGCGGTAAAGTGTGGTGTTGTAAAAAACAAAAGACATCAATAAAAGCTTATTTTTAAAAATGTAGGCATGATATTCAATGTTTAATATGTTAAAAGATTCCAATTATACCTAAACAACTAACTGAAAGTTAATAAAAATTTATACAAATGTCTAACTGTAATATTTCTTTTTTAACAATATAAAAAACTCAAAATATTAAGTCCCTAAATAAAATAAAAATTACTCAAAACAAACATGGATTTACTAACTCTAAATAAATGATTGTGACAGGACATTGATCTAAAAAGACCCTTCTTTAAAACCTTAAAGTGTACAGGAAGGATATTTTTGTTCAAGTTTCCTTCTCCAGTGTTTCCTGTTGAGAACTATTCTTCATTGCATTAAATTTAGACACATTTATTAATCAAGATTAATGTTTCATCCTACCTAAAGATGAATAAAGTAGTTTCTTTATTATTGATGTGTATGGAAATAATTTGCAAAGGCAGCAACATTTCAATTTCACAAGCTGCTATATAGATCTGATGTCAAATCTCTATCAAATGGCACCTACCAGCAAGCCTCCCAAGACCTCCATTACCAAGTCCAGCATCTTCTTCAATTTCTTCTAGCTCCTCTATATCTAATCCAAGCTGAAAATAAAAGAAAATGAGATTGGTCACTGCTTCATATGCAATGTTATATGAGGTGGGCAGCTAGGTGGTGCAGTGAATAAGAGCACCAGGGCAGGAGGCAGGAGGACCTGAGTTCAAATCTCACCTCAGACACTTGACACTCACTAGCTGTGTGACCTTGGGCAAATCACTTAACCCCAATTGCCTCATCCTGGGTCATCTCCAGTCATCCTGATAAATATCTGGTCACTGGATTCAGATGGCTCTGGAGGAGAAGTGAGGCTGGTGACCTGCACAGCCCTCCCTCACTCAAAACAAAGTCAAGTGCAAGTTATGTCATCATTTCTCTGATAATATAGTCTTCTTTGGCAATGAAGGACAAACACACACATATATATATTTGAGGTAAGAACCAGAGCAATGCTGAGTTAAGAATTCAGCAACAACTTGAACATTTTGCTTTGCCATTGAAATCAGATACAATGATCTTAATGACATGGGAGCATAGTCTTATTATAAACCCAGTACCAGTTAGACATTAAACTGGTCTATATAATCTAGAAAATTATAAAAAAAAAGCATGTGGTCACACAATGGTGAGCTTAAAGAGGAGCTTCTCATAACCACTTCATATTGAGGGAGCATACTTCATATGGTACAGAATGAGGTAATTTGTTTCCAGAAGAGCAATAAGTTACTGCTGTGACTTGAAAACAAGAAATCCTATGTATATGGTCAATAAGCCACAAGATGAGAGGAATTTTAGCCATGCCTGCTTTTCCTTATTATGAAATTGAAGCTGTTATGACCTTGAGATATAGATGGATTTGGGTTGTCAGGTAGCTGAATGCACCAACTCAGTTTTGGAATTCCACTGACTTTGTTTTGGACTTAGTACATGGATTGTAGAGTCATATAAAATTAGAATGAGTGAATAGTAAGACATTTTTTGGAGAACTGGATGATTAGCGATGATTAGCTAGAGGTGGAAACTGAAATGGTATTCTCACCAGATGTGGGAGTTAAATATTAATCAGCTATCTGTGTATAGTCAGATCACCAAACTGTTAGAACAAAGGTTAAAACCAACATCAAATTAGAAGCAAAGGGAAAAATAACATGTGGCCTGTCTTATTTAAACAAACTAATGATGCTAAAAAACCAGGCTATTGATAAGAACATATTAAATGTAATGGAAAAAATATTGAATTTGGGATCATAAGAGATGTAGGTTCAAATTCTGCCATTGACATATGTTAGTGGAATGAACATGGACAAATCATAATCTCTCCAAGACTTAGTTTTCTCAACTGTAAAATGGGAATAATATCTATAGTACTTATTTCACAGAGTTGCCATGAAGATAATGAGAAAATTTATATATGGCACTTTATAAATCTTAAAGCACCAAATAAATATCACATTATTATTTTCAGTAGCATCATCATTATCATATGGCCATTTCTTAAGAAAGTTTAACAAATAAATTAATTATCAAAAGATACAAGATACAAAATGTTGCCTCAGCCAGCAACAATTGATCTTGCCAAGTGGAGAAACAGCCACCAAAGACTAGATTAGAATATATAATTGTATGTAAAATTTTATGTAGAAGGACATTGGAAGGTTATGATCTGTATCATCTCATAAAATGTGAAATGCAGTGAAAACAAAAACTAATTTTACAGAAAGTTTAATTAGAGACCTCACAAAACAAAGTCATTCTGAGTATATGCAAAGCTGAAAGAGGAAATAAGATTATAAACAAAAATAATAGTATTTTAATAATTTTTTTCACCATCAGTGACAGTGAGGTTATCACTTTTAAATTCGGTTAATGTTAATATAATGACCATGAGAAGTATGAAAATGATAATTTCAGTCTGTTCACTCATAGATTGGACAACAATAGGTCCCTGCCCTGCTAGCACAGAGTGAATGTAAACAGTAAATAGTTTCTCTTTTGGCCAGCAATCCTCAGGGTCCTCCCCTTCCAATTTGACTTTTTCTTTTTGATTAAAGGTGCCATCATTTGACTCACTTCTTAAAGAGTCCTATTCATTGAATGGTTGTTATTACCTCACTCAAAGTGAGAACCAGAAAAGACCTTAGCTTAAAAGGGCCAGGGTCTCCCATTGCATCCTGGGCCATCTCCAGTCATCCTGATGAGTATCAGGCCACAGGGCTCAGATGACTCTGGAGGAGAAAGTGAGGTCACTAACTTTGCACAGCCTTCCCTCACTCAAATCCAAGTCAATTGCAAGTCATTATTCTCTGATGTCACAGTCTTCTTTGAGAATGAAGGACAAAGACAACAACAGCAATTTACGAGAAAAAATTTTGAAATAGAAAGATTTATGTTAAAATAAGTGACCAGAATGAATCTACTATGTTTCAGCTGATGCAAAAAAGATCGGGACAGCAAACATGATCTCAGAATAAAAGGAAAAATAGATTTAATTGAGAGGGTTTTGGGAAGATGGTGGAATAGATCAGAAAATTCCAAGCTCTTATGATATCCCCCACAAAAGAGATGAAACAGTGCCTCAGAACAAATACAGAGTACTAAAGATAAATGAAGAATAAGAGGAGAACAGGGGTCCTCTGGGGACAATTGGAGAAGGTCTGAAGAAAAGTCCCAGGGGAGGTTTGGTCCCTGTAAAGAATGAACACTTCCAGGTGAGGTCCTAGATCTGCTTGAACAAGTGACCAATCCTGGGGTTGGCTAAATTGGGAAACTGCCTATGTCCAAGCTGTAGGAACTTTTACCCCTGGGACAGTGAGGGCAGTTGGGTGTCTGAGTCAGGGAAGACTGAGAGAACCTATGCTGACAAGGAACACCAGACCCAGCCTGCTGTGGAGGCTGTTGTTGTCTTTGTCCTTCATTCTCAAAGAAGACTGTGACATCAGAGAATAATGTGTGGAGGGTGGAGAAGGGAAGGAACCAGCACATGCCTTGTGAGTGCAGAAGCAATGGGATGGGAATTGCACTGGCTGTGGGCACTTTCAGGAGGCTGGAGGTCTTAGTTTGGGTTCCAGGAGAGAGGGGAGAACTGAAGGATGATCTGAGACCAGAGGCACCACTCCCCATACCACAAGACTAAAGGTGATTACAAAAACTAAACTATTACAAAATTTTAAAATGCAGAGGCAAAGGAGAAAGAAAGAATCTACCACAAAGTTACTATATGAATAGAGAAGGCTGGGGTTCATCATCAGAAGAGGGTACTGAAGTAAAGAAAACTTCTACTCTAAAGAGTAATGTCAAATGGTCACCTGACCAAAAAGAATTCACAGAACTTAAAAAAAATCCAAGAAAAACAAGAAGATTATGAAAAGAAAGTCAACCAATTAGAAAAGAAGTTTCAGAATCTCAAGAATGAAAATGACCCCTTGAAAAATCAGAATTGGGCAAAGGAGAAGCCAGTGAAGTTACACCAGGTCACAAAATAATAAAACAAAATACAAATAATGAAAAAATAGAAGATATTGTGAAACATATCATAAGAAAAACAATTGACCTGGAGAACAGATCAAGAAAATAAAATGTAAGAATAATCAAACTACCTGAAAGATCTGATCAAAAAAATAATTTTGATACAATAATACAAGAAATAATTAAAGAAAATTGTCCTGAAGCATTAGAACAAAAGGGGGAAAAATGCAAAAAAATCCACTGATCACCACTTGAAAGAGATTCCATGAGGAAAACCACAATAATATGATAGTCAAATTCCAAAACTCCCAGTTCAAGGACAAAATATTAAGTGGAACAAGAAAAAAGAAACAATTTAAATATAGTGGTGCCACAATTAGAATCATACAAGACCTAGCAGCAGTGAATACTAAAAGACTGCAGGTCTTGGAACACTATATATAACACTATATACTTGGAAACTGCTGGGGTTCCAGCTAAAAATATGATGCCCAAGCAAAGCTAAGCATAATCTTGAATGAAAAAAATGGACAATTAATGAACTGTAAGACTTTCAGGACTTTGTTAAAAGAAAAAAAAACCCTGAACTTAATAGAAGATTTGACATACAAGAATCAAGAGAAATATAAGGTACCTACCAAAAATTAATTACAAGGGACTTAATAAGGATAAACTTTACCTTTTATATATGTAAAACATATATCTTAAGATTTTTATGAGTAATTGGATAGTTTTAAAGAAAGATTGGGATAGACTTGAATGTAACATGACTTAAGAAGTAAAACCATTTAGGAACAGCTAAAAAGAGTAAATATCTTATACAAATGAGGTGTGAGAGAACTGACACACAGGAATTAGATGGGGGAAGATGGCTGTTAGTTCTGGAAATGTACTTTCATCAGGAATGGGTTCAAGAGGGAACAATATACACATATATGTATATATGTATATCTAGAAGAGTATAAAAATCTAAATTCAGAAAGAAATAAAGCACTAAAAGGATAGAGAAGGGTGAGAGAACAAGGGAAGGATTTCTGGAGGGATTTCTAGAGGAAAGAGTGAGGGACTAGGTTAAGGAGGGCTATAGAAGGGTATTTGGATTGATGAGAATGGGGGAATAAGGGAGGGGTCCTTGGGAGAATAAGGGAAGGATCATTAGAGAGGAAGGTGAAGGAATGGGTCAAAGGGGGCATATAGAAGAGTGTATAGATTTATGGGAATGGAAAGATATGGGAGGGCTCCTTGGAGGGGAGTAGGTTAAGTAATAGGAGGGCAAGGCAGTAGGTAGAAATAAAGTAGAGGAGTTAGGAGTGGTAGGAAATAAAAGATATGCACAAATATAAAATCAAAGATCAGAAGTAGAATTTGTTAGGGAAAGTATATGTCTATATATATATGTATAGTGTATGTATGTATCTATATAAATATATCCCACTTAATTGTAGCTTTCTGGGGAGGAGAAGGAAAAAAGAACAAAGCAAAAAGTACACAGCAGAGAACAAAAGAAAACTTACAAGTAAATAAAGAAAAGACGAACAGCTCTCAACACAAGTAATATTTATTATATAGGCTTCTTTGAAATGGAAAACTTATTGCTATGTATTTTGAATCCTCTTTTACCTTGTGCTGTACATGACTTTTTAATTTTGTATTTAAGTTTCAATATTTATTTATGATATTTCTTTTTCTTTTCTCATTGTATTACAGTTTTAGTAATAAAAAATAAAATAAAAATAAATTGTTAAATTCCAAACCAAAAAAAGAAATTAAAAAACACAAAACAGGAAAAATACACTTTGTTAAAAGGCATCATGGAAAAATAAATAATATTAAAAATGAATATGTATGTGCCAAATGGCATGACATCCATATTCTTAAAGGAAGTTATTATTGGAAAAGTTATCAATAGTCATATGAAAAAATGTCCTGAATCCCATTAATTAGAGAAATGAAAATTAAATACCTCATACCCATCTTATTGTCTGAGATGAAAAAAAAGAAAAATGATAAATTTTGGAGAGGATGTGGGAAAAGAAACACACTAATGCACTACTATTGGTGGAGCTTTGAACTGTTCCAACCATTTTGGAAGGCAATTTGTAACTCTTTCCAAAAGGCTATTAAACTGTGCATAGCCTTTAATCCAACAATGTTGTTTTTAGGGATAAATCCCAAGGAGATAAAAGAAAGAGGAAAATAGTCAATATGTACAAAAATAATATTAGCAACTCTTTTTGTAGTAATAAATATTTGGAAATTAAGGGGATGCTCATGGATTGGGGAATGACTAAATAAGTTGTAATATATGAATGTGATCGAATACTATTGTGCTATAGGAAATGGCAAAAGGCATGAATTGAGAAAAACTTGGGATAACTATGTCAATGAAGGTGAAGTGAAGTAAGCAGAACTACCATGATCCCCACAGTAATAGAAATATTGTAAAGATAATCAATTTTGAAAGACTTTGCAACTGATCACAATGGCCTATCATAATTCCAAAGGACTCATGATGAAACATGTTATCTACTGCCAGACAGAGAACTCCAGATAGATGGACTCAGAGTGCTGGATGAAGCATTTTTTCTCTTTCTTTTTCTTTCTTTCTGTTTTTTTTTCAACAAGGCTAATACGAAAATTTGTTTTGCATGACTAATTTGTTGTTGAATTTTTTTCACTTGCGTCTGACTCTTTGTGATCCCCATTTGAGATTTTCTTGGCAAAGATACAGGAGTGGTTTGCCATTTCTTTCTCCAGCTCATTTTACAGATGAGGAAACTGAGTCAAACAGGTTTTAGTGACTTGCTTAGGGTCACACAACTAGCAAGTGTCTGAGGCTAGATTTAAACTTAGATCTTCCTGACTCCAGGATGAACAATCTATCCACTGTGCCACTTGGTTGCCCTCTGTGTGACTGTACATATTTATATTAAGTTTTGCAGTTTTTGGTCTTCTTATTGGGTGGAAAACAGGTACAAGGGGATAGAGAATTTGTATCTGAAGGAAAAGAGAATAAAAACTATGTATGCTTTAAAAAATAAATAAAAATTCAATTTTAAAAAATCAAAGATTGTAATATAATACCTAAAAACAAACCTTTATAGAAGAGCTTTCCTAGTTTCACTTAAATATGATTTATTTCACCAATTAAATTGTAAACTGATTGAGGGGAAGGACTATGTTTTCTGCTTTGCCACGTAAAGCATTAAAGAAAATTGCAACAGTTTTATGCATAGTAAATATTACAAAGTAACCCATTTGAAGGAAGATAAGTTTTAGTGGCAAAAAGTTCCATATACAAACTGAAAGCACTATATGTACAAAGGAAAGGTTTCCACATTCCACATGTAGAATGTGGAACTTAACCAAAGGCTTTACACAAAAACTGTGTATCTCACTAACCATATCCAAGAAGTCTGATAACTATATGTAGATTCCTTTATACTTACATGGAACTGGAGGAGCATAATATGCAAAAGTTAACTACTAAAAAGAAATTGATTGATGAGGTTGTGAAACTCAGTATTTCTTTTTTAAAAAAGTATTTCACACCTTGTTAAGCAATGGGATGGAGTGACTCAACAAAGAAGATTCCAAAATAATTTAAAGAGTTTACAGAGTTTATATTTTGTCTATTTTGAAAAATGAAACTTCAAATGCTCCAATGAAAAAACAAAAGTAACAGCATTGTTCAATTCTCTAAAAGAAGATAGGTAAAGAAACATTTAGGTTAGAAGAAAAAAAAAAGAAAACAGTCTCAAAATAGTTTTTCCAAATGCTAATTTTAGTTTTAAAATGTAATCGTTCATCCTTTGTTCTCAAAGTAGACCAATGACATCCTGAGGGTGATATCCTCACTTGAGCATGAATTGGATTCAAGTGAGGCAGAGCTGTGTGCAAAGTCATCAAGGTCCAGTGGCAAGACAAAAGTCAAGATGACTGACAGTGGCTCAAAATACAATGGATCACCTTGCAACTATAAAAGGAAAACTTTTAAAAAAATTTTTTTTCAAAGAAAGATCTCAAAAAGTATAAGCAATGATCTTGATTTTATTTCTGTTTTCTATTACTTAAACCAGAGGTGATCAGTTGATTACATTTCTATGTTGAAATGTTCATCGACAAAAATACAATTGTTAAACCACTTCATGCCAAGTAGCAAGAGTTGAGAGGGAACATACTGAGAGTTAGAACTGGTGTCAGGAAACCTTGGGTTCAAGTCTCTCCTTTGACATACACTGGTTATGTTACTGTGGTAAAGTTACTTAATGCTTCAGGACCCCTAGACAATACTCTAAGACTATAAGTAACAGGAATTACTGTCCCCAACCAAAAGTCTCCAACACAAATGAAAGTACATATCCTGGTCTTATTTCTCTCTCTTCAAAAAATATTAATGTTACTCCTTGCAATAGTTAATTCTGTAATTTAAAGAAAAGTGACAAGAGGAAATATATAGATTTACCTGATAAATTGCCTCATCACAAGCATTCTGCAGACCAAGATTGATCATGGTGTTCTGTAAAGTACGTCCCATGTAAAATTCCAAGGACAGATAATAAACTCTCTGAAACAAAGAAAAATAGATGGACTTTTCATAGGGGAACATTGATTTTCCTAGTAAATGTCAGAGAGACGCTGAGTCATCAACGAACGAGGAAAAATTGCTTTTCAATATATGTATACATGGGTCTTTCAGATTTATAAAACTGACTAATCTCTTGAAACATTATATAATACATATGCAACCTTTGCACTCTTGTTGGGCTTCAGTTAAAATGGAATAATAATAATATTTGTATTACTTTTAATCACATAACTTCCTCGTATATATTTATTTGCCCATTGGATCTCCCGCTAGATTGTAAACCCCTTGAGGGCAGGGAATATATATATATATTTTTTTTGGTATCCTCAGCCATTAGCTCAGTGCCTAGCCCATAGTGGTAACTTAATAAATATTTATTTACTGAGCAATTGAAAAACATTTTATGGATCTTAAAGCACACTAGAAATCCATTATTTTTGCTATTTTTATTTTGTTCTTTTAAATGTAACCATTTTGACAACAGCATTAGGTTTTAATTTGGGGAGAGGGAGCAATTATTTCCCCTTTACTGAAGATAAGGTAATTTCAGTGTTATAAAATATTAAGAAAATCTGTTGTGACCATGTCCTGTACCAAGCCTTGCATAGAAAACCCTCATCATCATTTAATAAAATTCTTTTTGAAATCCTTTTGTACTATCCTTATCAAAGGCCTAACCAGTTCTTAAAAGGAAACTAACATGAAAATAATTTATATAACAAAAAATAACATAGTAAAGATAAACATCTCTGAAAGATTGAAGAACTCTGATCAATACAATGACCAAGTACAATTTCAGATTTACCAGGTAAGGCACAGGACTCATTCACATGTAACCCATATTGATTAGTGACCCTTATTTCTACTCGTTTGGTACTACCATTTTAGAATGAAGTTCCTGCTATTGCCACTTAGTCTCAATTCAGGCTGAGCTCCTGAGGTCTTGAATTTACAAATCTGTCACCCAAGATGGGAATATCCAGCATAGGATTGTTCACCCATGCCCAGCTAAACAGGTACAGTCTCTTTGGTAAGAACATTTTTATTTCCCCTTTATACTTGCATTCTCGGTGTATAGCACAGTGTGCAGCACAATGTAAGCACTTAATAAATGCTTTATTTATCTAAATAACAATGATGTTGATGGTGGTGATAGTGATAATGGTGATGACAAAGATGTCGTGGCCAGAGAGTTCCCTAGCCTAATACATGTGTGTTACATTTCAGATGCAAATAGTTATTATTTCTGCCATGGCGAGAGAGGGTACCTGAGGCATAGACTCAGTAACAGCGTCAAAAGCTGAGAAAAAGTTATGAAGGTTGAAGATGTTGAGAAAGGTCGTTAGATGTGGCAATTAGGAGATTATTAGCAACTTTGGAGAGAACAGTTTCAGTTGAATGATAGATTGTAGAGATTTAATAGGAGAGTTAGACTAGAGAAAGTAGAGACATTGATTATAGATGGCCTTCTCCGAGTTCAACCACAAAAAGGAAAAGAGATATCAGATGATACCTAGTGGGTTGGATAGACCAAGTGAAGTTTATTTTGAGGATGGGGACAACATGGGTATGGTTGTAGGCAGTAAGGAAACAACAACTAGACAGGAAGAAATTAAACATTAGTGAGAGAGTACGGGTGATGAAGTTGTGTTCATCCTTCATTGCCCAAGAAGACCATGCCATCAGAGAAATAATGACATGATTTGCACTTGACTTTGTTTGCAGGTCACCAGCCTCACTTCTCCTCCAGAGTCATCTGAATTTAGTGACCAGATATTTATCAGAATGCCTGGAGATGGCCCTCTCCTCTTCTCTCCTCTCCTCCCCCCTCCCTCCCCTCCTCCTCTCTTTCATTTCATGTCAATTTTTTGAGCACTTTTTAAAATAGTTTAACAGGTTTTTTTAAATATAAAGGAAAAAATTTGTTCCAACATCTGACTGTCTCTTTATGTCTAAAAAATGAACATCTTGATTTTTGATGAATACATTTGTCCCAATTAAATGTCTACTTTTTTCCCTTGAGATGAGAAATTTTTGCTTTCAAGTTTTTTTTAAGTCTGATTACATTTTATATCTGATCTTTATTTTCCATTTCAAATGTCTCCAATATTTGCAGAATTTTCAGCAAAACTCTCTCATCTTGTTTCAGATCTTGAGCACGTGGGCACAATACTACTCTTTATTCTCAATACTATTTCCTGGCTCATGAGTTTCCTCTGAATCAAGTTCTAATTCTCATTTCAAATGTACCTGAATTATTTATGGGAATCTGGTTCATATCTATAACTGAAAATAGTTCTGCTTCTCAAATTATCTCAGTGGTATGTTCTTGTATCCAGTTGTCATGATCTGACTAATAATGAGACCATGCCTACTGTTTACAGGATCTGGCATGATCTGTACCTCTAGTCCCATCTTAATTCCATAAATACTAATTTCTTAGAATTTATTCTCTTACACACCAACTTTACAGTCACCACTCAGATGCCCATTCATGCCACTGGTGTAAACAAGTTAGTTCTGTTTCTTGGGTCATAGTGCACAGAATGCGGTTTTGTATCAGATTATTGTGTTTTTGAAAGTAGTATGACTTTGGTCAAGGTTCCATTATTTCAGCAGATTCTCTGTAAACTGTCTTTAAAATTATGTTATCAGTACAACTTTCTTGCTGTACTTCTATAATCCATATAAGAGAAGATGGTTTGGTGTTAATCAAAATATATTTTCCTGAATTAAGCTACTCAGTACACATTTAGCCCATTATTCAAATATTCTTATTTTTCTGCTTACAAGTCAATTTATTTATTTTCTGATATTGTATTTATTTGATATGCCTTTAGCCCAGACAACTCTTGCCTATAAGTTACTTTATCTTAATATTGTACTATCTACCTATTTCACTAATTTGGATGTCAGTTTCCCTTCATGTTAAATACAATTGCTGAATTTCAGCATTTGCATGAGACCCAAAGTGCTATTCTAGTTTTTGCAAGCAGTTTTGATATATGATTATATATTTTTTCTACTCTGTACCTCAGAAGCAGAACCTTTGATATTTTCTACCAAACTACACATTTTGTTTTTTAGCCTTTTAGTTACTCTGTAACACAACTAGTACAAACCTCTACTGTTTTTCCTTAGGAAGGGATTCTATCTTGAGAAGATTCTTAACATGGGCCTATATTTTTGTGGTATAACAAATCTATACTCCACACTACCTATACATTAAGCATCTTTCACTGACTTAAGTTTGCCACTCAACTTTTCTTCCAGCAAATTTTTATTACACATGACAAACCAATTTTTAAAATTAAGTCCTAGTCATAGGGTGGCTTAAAGCTCAATTTCTAGATAATATCTTTACATTTAATATATTAGAAATTTTTGAATGATCAACAGCATCTGGTTATTTTTAAGGGAGTAATAGAGTTTTTCCTTTTTTAAAGTTAAATTTCATTTTCTTCAGCAGCAAAAATCTGTCCTCCTTATTCCTCCCATTCCATCGATTAGGCACGAAAGAAAAACAAAATCCTTGCTCTACACAGTCAAGCAAAAAATAAATTTCTGCACTGGCCACATCTAAAAAAAATAGTGTATCATTCGGTACTCTGAGTCTCTCATCCATCTACCAGAGTTATGTAGTATGTTTCATATTCTGGAACTGTGATCGACCATTACACTCATCAGAGTCCCTAGTCTTTAAAGGTTCTTTGTCTTCATAACAGTGTTGTTACTGTACAAGTTATTTTCTGGGTTCTGTTCATTTCAATCTGCATTAATTCACACATTTCTTAGAGCACAGTAGCATTTTTATCATATGCCTTTCTCCAATGAATGGTCACCTCCTCAGATTCCAATTGTTTGCCACCTCAAAATGCTATAAGTACTTTCATTCATCTTCAGTTAAAGTTTATTCACCCTAGGAAAAATCCCTTTACTAATTTACCCTTCTCTAATCTCTCCTTTTCTCTTCGTCTCTCTCTTTTTTTTACCAGTTGGATGAAATGTATTTCACATGAGATAATTTTCCCTAACCTTTCCCTAACCCTAAAATTCTTAATATATTCCTCTTTCCCTCCCATTTCCTTCTTTTAAGATCATAAAGATCTTACAAAACTACTCCAAGACCTATCTAAATAAACTCCCTTAATGACCCCTGATGATGATAGCATTCAGAGGGGACAAGTATCATCTAACATGTGGCTATTGGGAAACAGTTGTAACTACTGGGTATTTTGGTTTATTTTTCTTTGTTAGAATGGAGTCAATGTAGAGTGGGACAGAAATTTTTTGTCTTTCTTAGAAATAATGTACTATCATTTGTATCATATGTACATATACTATGTACACTAAATTATACTAGTGCTACCTACTTCACAGGTTTGTTTTTGGGAAAAACTGCAAAACCTAAGACACTTTGTAACTACCCACAAGAGGTCACCTCTACACGGATGTCCAACTAGCACTTCACTCTTAATAATGTGTAAAACTGAGCTTATTATCCATGTCTGAAACACTGAAGTCATTATATTGGGAAATTAAAGGTGAGGAAGAAGGAAGTCAATTAATGATGGAATTTTATTAAATCCACCTCAACACCATCTCTCAAGTTTGTTCACTTTTGTGTATTTCCACTGTCTAGAAGCAGTGAGGTATAGTAGGGAAAGCATAGAATTTAAAGTCAGTTGATCTTGGCTTTAATTATATCTCTAAATACTGTTTATGTCACAGTAAACAAACCACTTATCCTCCCCGGATGCCAGTTTTCTTATCTGTAAAATGAGGGGATTTGACCAGATGAGCATGTTCTAGCTCTGCATCTTACCATTGATTTAGTCCAGTGTCAAACATGTGACTCAGGGTGCAGATAGCCCACAAAATTCCCAAGTGCAGCCCAAAGTAGATTAAATGTAATTGAGAAATATTTAACAAAATAAATAAAAATACAATAAAACATAGATCTTGTTAATATGTGGTTTTCAAAATCAATATGCATGGTTTAGTCAATCTATGCTTTAGTGGCCCCTGTTTGTATTTGTGCAGTTTGACACCACAAATTTAGACTACTAGCTTTCTTTACAGGTATGCTCCAATTCCTTCTCTCGTACAACTCCTATTCCACTCAATCTCTCATATTGTCAGAATACTCTGATGTGCAGATGTGGTTATATCTTTTGGACCTGAAAATGGCAGGTGAATCCTTTCTGTGTATTGATTAAACTTCAAACTCCTTTCATCTTCATTCGATGCTTTCCACAATTCAGTTCCACCCTGCCTCTCCTGCCTTATTTCATATTACTTCCCCAATACACCCCAAAGCAAAAGACAAATTAGAACTGGGGTGTTTTTTTTTTGTGCTTCCTCTCATCTTCTTTTCTGTGTCTCAGATGATCCCTCTCCTTTTTTTGACTGTTGCCACCCTTTAAAGCCCAAGTCCAATGTCACCTTCTTCATAAGGCATTCCTTGATCCCTCGCTGATCTCCCAGACTTCATGTATGTACTTTTTCCTACATGACCTTAGTATACTTATGTATCACTCTCTATTGAACTTATCTCTATTTATGTCTATGAGGAAGGACAGTGACCTGGAAGGAACTTGGGGAAATCATATAGTGCAACTCTCTCACTTTACAAATGATGAGGTTAAGGATTAGAGAAGTTAAATGACTTGCTCAATATCACACAGATAATAAACTGAAAATCTTGAATTCAACCTCACATGATATAATTTCAACTTCTAAAGTTGTTTCTACTGTGATGTCCTCACTTAGATTGGAAAGCTACACAATGCCAAGGACCATTCCTTCTTACTGTCTGCCTTTAGTTCTACTTGAGGGCAAAATGGAAAAGGAAAAGTACAAAGTTTGAAAAATGTCTGTTTTGCTATTTTGAGAAACTATTTAATGGAAGAAAAGTTCAAAATATTACCTAAAATTGAAGTTTTGTTGTTATTTATCCATGTCCCTCTCCAGCTCCATTACTCATCAGAGAAAATAAACAGGTGACATGGTAAGTAAATTACACAATTTTTCCTTCAATTATGCTGAAAAACATTTAGATCATCCTAAACTTCCCTTCTTTAACTATTTTGCTTCCCTCATCTGATTCTTCCACTTCTCTAGTCCTTTTAGAAACTTGAACTGTAAATATTCCTCTGGTTACTATGCTAGTTCACTGTATAACAATAGGTATGCAGTGTAAATGCAAATACTTATTTTTGTTGTACATTATAATCACTCAAATTGATTAAGTTACTTGGATAGTCATACCTGAGCCTCAGTTTCCTTACCTGTAAAATTAAGAAGTTACATTAAATGTCCTTTGAGGTCCTTTCCAACTCTAGATGTATTGTCTTATAATTTGGTGCTTTACCAGGAATTTTCCCTTTAAAACATTTTGCTTCATAGAAGTGAGCACTCAGAAAATCAAATATTATCAAAATCTACTTGCTAAACAAATCTATGACAAATGGAAACAATATGACTTGGCACAAAATTGTAACCAAATACCAGCTAGGCTGCAAAAGTTATTTATACTCTGATCTTTGTTTCCTGTGGTTTTGGGCTCATATCAAATCACTTCACACAAACTCATTTCTATTAGGCATGAAAGTTAGACTTCAGGGTGATATTCCTGCATTTCAAAGAATTTTTTTTAAAAAGTACAAGTAATGCAACTGTTCCTGGGATTCCACTATGCTGGCAAAGCAGACTGCTCGCAGAGGGACCAAGGGAATTATAGTAACAATAGCTTTCATTTTTAATATAACACTTTATAATTACAAAGCATTTTGTCTATAATCTTGTGAAGTACCTAGTGCAAGGGTAATTCCCACTTTATAGATAGGAAAATTGAGGCTTAGACAAGAGAAGTGCCTTACCTAAGGTCACAAAGCCAGCAAATGTCAGAGGAAGGATTTCAGCCCAAATTCTCTGAATCAAAGGATAAGAGACAGTTCATGGAAAAGAACTTAGAAGTCTAATTCAACACCTTCATTTTATAGATGAGGAAACAGGCTCAGAAACGTTAACTATGATAATATTTTCAAACATCATCTCCTCCATCAAGCCTGCCTTGATCTTTCCTCAGCAAGTAAAAACTTTTCCCAACTCACACAGTACTTTGCTTTGTATCTTTTCAATGCCCTTACATTGTGTATTATAGTTAGCTGTGTATGTGTAGCATACTCCCACCTCATGAAAGACAAGGTCCAGGAAGGCAGCTATACCTTATTATATAGGCTCTGTATCTCCTTCCAGTTACTACTGCTGTGTTTTGCATGCAGAAGTTACTTAATAAATGTTTGCTGCATGAAATAAGGAGTGTATCAGAGAACCCGTGGGAAGGGATTTGGTTAAGTCTAGATTTCAACATTTACTAACTGTGAGACCATGAGTAAGTTACAATTTCCTGGTTTCTTTACTCATCTGTCAAGCTGGAATTATTGCGTAACACTGAGGTTGAATTGAGGGTGATTTTTTTTTTTACACCTTAAAACACTATATAAATGTCTATAATTATTCGCATGATTATAGGGATGTGGAGGGTATTCACCAATAATTTCCAACAATCCCGCTGGCACTGAAATCCTGAAGTAACAGATTATTAGTAGAACGAAAGAGTTTTTCAGATGAGGTAGTTGCGAGCTCTCATTTTACAGAAGGAGTAAAATGTGAAGAGGGGAAAGTGAAGCCTAAAGAGGTGAGGTAAATTTGCCCAAGGCCATTTAACAAGAATTAAGTAGTGGAGATTGGAATTCGAGAAATCTGCAAGTTCAGCTCTTTCCACCAGAAGCTGGAAGTGCTGTATCAAGAGCGCAGCGCAGCAGGAAAGGGTTCGGAAGGTTTAGGCTGGAGAGTGGTTAGGAAGAGGGATGGCCTTTTTAGTACCTTGGGGTGCTTCTCGTAGTAGTACTGCTGAGTGCGGATCCAGCGCCCCACCAGGTGGTCACGCACTGTGTGGGCTAAGGCGAAGAAGTAGTCTCTAGGAGTGGCCACATTCCGATCCTTGACGAGAGTGAAGTGCAAGTGCCGATTAAATCCCTTCTTCAACTCCGCCACGTTCTCAACTCCCACGATGCCACGGATACTAATCTGTTTGCGCTTCTCCTGATCAGTCAAAGGTTTAGCCATGGCTGTGGTGTGTGGGCGTAAGTCCCCTCCCGCGGATGCTCGGAAAAGTTGTCTAGCGCAAGTCAGAAAGTGGGACAAGATGCGGCACCGAAAGAACTGCTGCAGCTTGAGACACTAGAGGGCAAGTTTGGAGGCTCCGCCCCTGAGTGGAGGCGCGTCTGATTGGTGTTCTGCGCTGCCCCGCCCTCCACATAGTAGCGGCATAGCCCTAAAATTGTGCCATAGGGAAGAAGATCCTCAGGAGCTAGGGGTCCCCAGTTAGAGTGGGCGCTTAATAAATGTTTGCTAATTAATTGATTGAGTGGTAATAAATCCCTTTACCTTTATAATTCCGCTCCTTTGACCCAGTCTCCTGTTCCCATAGAGACATTGCCTTCCTATGAGAAGCAACCTAGGAGTCACTGTGTAACCTTACCAAAAAAAAACAACCCAAAAAACCCAAACCAAACAAAACCCCAAACCAACACTCTCATCACCCTCGTGATTATAAATTAGAAATGAACCCTGCGCTGCCTTTGACTCCTTTAACTCCTGGAGTCCTGGGAAGGAGGCAGTCACTCAGTTTTAAGAACTGGAAGCAACCCTGGAAGTGATCCAGGGTTAACTGACAGAAAGTCTGCATGGCTTTCCTGCTAGCTTACATCCCTGGGTTACTTGTTTTTTGTTTTTGTTTTTAATTAATTAAATAAATAATTATTGATTAATCTGTTTTCAATTTTCTACAAACACTTCCATATAGCTTAGATTTTTTTCTCCTCCCTCTCACTTTCCCCCTTACTTCCCCTCTTTCTCTCCCCTTGCTCCCTGAGATAGCCTGCAATTTTATACAGGTTCTACACATACATTCTTATTAAATACATTTTCACCTTAGTCATGTTGCACAGAAGAATTAAAATGAATGGGATAAACAATGCAAACAAAACAATAAAAACAAAATATCACACAAGAGATAATCTGCTTCATTCTGCGATAAAATTCCATAATTCTTTCTCTGGATGTGGATGATACTTTGCTTCAAGAGTTTCACTGGAGACTTTTTAGGTCCTTGAATTGCTGTGAAGGGCTAAATCTACCAGAAAAATTCCTTGCACACTGTGGTTGTTGCTGTGTACAAAGTTCTGGTTCTGCTCTTTTCACTCAGCATCATTTCATACAAATCCTTCCAGGCTTCTCTGAAGTCTTCCTGCTCAACATTTCTTATAGCACAATAATAGTATTTCATTATATTCATATACCACAACTTGTTCGACCATTCCCCAATTGATGGGCATCCCCTTGATTTCCAGTTCTTGGTCATCACAAAGAGAGTTTCTATAAATATTTTTGTGCATGTGGGACCCATTCCCATTTTTATGATGTCTTTGTGATACAATCCTAGAAGTGATATTGCAGTGTCATTTGTAGCCCTTTGGCCATAGTTCCAAATTGCTCTCCAGAATGGTTGGATCAACTCACAGCTCCACCAACAATGGATTAATGTTCCAACTCTCCTATATCTCCTCCAATATTTATCATCTTCCTGTTTTGTCATGTTAACCAATCTGATAGGTGTGATATGGTACCTCACTTGTTTTGATTGGCATCTCTCTTATCAATAGTGATTTAGAGTATTTTTTTATATGACTCTAGATAGCTTTAATTTCTTTCTCTGAAAACTCCCTGTTGATATCCTTTGACCATTAATCAATTGGGGAATAACTTGTGTCCTTGTACATTTGACTCAATTCTCTATATATTTTAGAAATGAGACCTTTATCACCAAAACTAGTTGTGAAAATTCTTTACCAGTTTTCTACTTCCCTCCTAATCTTGGTTGCATTGGGTTTGTTTGTGCAAAAGCTTTTCATTTTAATGTAATCAAAATTATTCATTTTGCACCTGATAATATTCTCTATCTCTTTTAGTAAAAAATTTCTCCATTCCCCGTAATCTGACAAGTGCACTATTCCTTGCTCCCCTAATTTGTTTATAGTATCAGTCTTTATACCTAGATCATGTATTCATTTGGACTTTATTGTTGTGTATGGTATCAGGCATTGGTCTACGCTGGTTTACTTTTAAAATGATAAAAGTGATTGTGTTTTAAAGGGATCTTAAATTTGATTTTTCACTGAAACTTTCCTGTTGAATCACAAAGTATTGCAATTTTTTTTTGTCAATAGCAACAAAGCATTTCTGAACATATACTTTTAAAAAGGAATAATTGAAGGCTTCCAATTGTATTTTATTTTGTACCCCATTTGTCCTCATTAAATTTTAATTCTATGTGGTAATCCTTGGTTCAAAGTCTATTTGCACATGATTCTCCTTATTGGTGAAAGTTGAATACTGAATATTCCAATGAGGTGTGCAGATAGGAAGAGTCTGCGAGAGAAGAGACACTGGTCTCCTGGCTTCCAGCTTCAAGTAAGAAGACATATAGTTCCAGATTTTCTTCAGGTCTCAAATCAGTCAATAAATATTTATTAAGTACCTATTATGTGCCAAACACTGTGCCAAGTGCTGGAGATAAAAAAAAAAAGGACAGTCTGGGAGCTCATAAAGGAGGAGATAACATGTAAACAACTAGGTACAAACAAACTTTATACAGGAGAAATTGGAAACAATCAATATAGGAAGGCATTAGAAACTGAGAAATGCTTCCCATAGAAGGTGAGAATTTTAGCTGGAACTTGAAGGAACCCAAAAAGTGGAAAGGAGGAAGAGCATTCTAGACGTAAAGTGTAATACCATTAAAAATTCCTAGAGTCAGGGATGCAGTATTTTTTTCCAGGAGCAAGAGGACCAGTATAATTGGATCACAGATTATGGGAAGGTGCAAGGCAAAAGAAGACTACAAAGGTGTGGTGGTGGTGCAGTAGGTTATAAAAGGCTATGTCAAATGTCAAACAGAGGATTTTGTATTTGATCCTGGAGGTAACAGAGAATTGCTAGAGTTAAGACTGAGAAGAAGTCATTGTGATCCCAATATCTCAATGCTGATACCTCTCCAAATTGGGTTCTTTCCTAAGTCTTTCTTTCCCTTCAGGGATCTGAAGAGAAGTTGAAAGCCAGAAGACCAGGATCTCTCTTCTCTCAAACTCTCAACAGCTTCTCTTGATTTATCTAATTAAGAGAAGTACTTCTTTCTATATGCTCAAATTGAGTGAATAGTTTCAAGTGAAGTCAATCAAGTATTTATTAAGTTCTTATAGTCTGCCAGGTTCTGTGTTCAGTGCTGAGATTTACAAAGAAAGGCACTCACAAATAATTTCATAGTCTAATGGCAGAGGGGAAGAACACAGAAACACTTATGTAGAAATAAGATATATAAAGGATAAATTGGATATGATCTCAGAGGGACGTCAATAGCCTTAAGAGGGATCAGAAAAGTCTTATGGAAGGAGAGATTTTGGCAAAAATGTGAAGGAAGCCAGGAAATGAAGATGAGAAGGGAGAGGATTCTTAGCATGTGGAATTTTAAGCACAGAGAGAAAATGGAGTGTTTTGTTAAAGGAACTACATGGAGGCCACCATGACTAAACAGGGGATCACCTGAAGGGAAGTAAGTAATAAAAAGACGGGAAAAGTAGGAGGCAGATAGGCTATGAAAAGCTTTAAGAGCCAAACAGAGGATTTTATATTTGATCATGAAAGTAAGAGGGAGTCACAGGAATCTATTGAATAGTGGGGTGACATGGTCAAATTTGTACTTTTGAAAGAATAATTTGACAGCTATGGGGAGAGATGTGAGACAGGGAGATCAACTAGCAAGTTATTTCAATAATTCAGGTGTGAACTGTCAAGGATCTGCATCAGAGTAGAAAACAAGACATATGTGAGAGATATAACAAAGATCCAATAGGTTGCTGTTGCAGCCATTTCAGTTCATGTCCAATTCTTTGTGATGCCAGTGAGAGTTTTCTTGGCAAAGATACTAGTGTAATTTGAAATTTCTTTCTCCTGCTTATTTTAGAGATGAGTAAACTGAGGCAAATAGGGTTAAGTGACTTGCAAAATTAGTTAATTCTGAGGCTGGATTTGAACTCAGGTCTTCTTGGTTCTAGGCCTGTTGCTCTATCTATGGTACCATACCTCCTGACTGATATTTATTGACTAATATGGTCAGACCTGTGTCTTTCAATTGAATACAGAATGCATTGCAGTGGGGAGTGTTTTGAGGTAGGAATACCAACCATAAGACTATTGTAATAGTCATGTATTATTTATTATTGTTGATGTTTATTATCTATTGAATGTATCAGACTGTTTACATTTATGCAAATACTATATGAGCTTGGCCAAGCAACCAGAGAAATAAAGGAAAGAAAAAAACAATCATTTTCATTACAAGTGCAACTGGAAAAATTGACGTGAATGTTTTATATTATTTCAACATATTCTGAGTTATCTGAGGATTATTATTATTCAATCACTTAGTTGTTTTCAACTCTGCATGACTCCATGGACCATAGTGCATCAGTCCCTTCTACCCTTCAACATTTTCTGAGATTTGTCCAAACTTATGTTTGTTGCTTCCATGACGTTATCCATCTCATCTTCTCTTGTTCCCTCCCACTTTTGCCTTCAATCTTTACCAGCATCAGAGACTTTCCCAATGAGTCCTGTTTTCTCATCATGTGGCCAAAAACTTCAGTACTTAATCTTCCAATGCATAGTCTGAATTAATTTCCTTAAATATTGACTCCTTTGAACTCCTTGCTATCCAAGGAACTCTCAAAAGTCTTCTCTAGCACCATAATTTGAAAGCATCAATTCTGAAAGCAGTCAACTTTCCTTGCAATCCAAGTCTCACAGACATACATGACTGCTGGAAAAAAACGTAGCTTTGACTGTATGGACTTTTGTCAGGAAGGAGCTCTCTCTGCTTTTTAGTATGCTGACAAAGATTTTCCATAACTTTCCTTCCAAGGAGTAAGTATCTTTTAGTTTCATGGCTGCAGTTACATACTACGATGATCTTTGAGCCCAAGAATATAAAATCTGACACTACTTCCATTTCTTTGACTATCAGTTGGGGAATAACATATATTCCTGAAAATTTGAATTAGTTCTGCATGAGAAATGAGGCCTTTATCAGAAACACTTGTTGGAATGTGTGTGTGTGTGTGTGTGTGTGTGTGTGTGTGTATGTGTGTATTTCTCAGATTTCTGCTTCCCTTCTAATTTTGGTTGCATTAGTTCTGTTTGTGCAAACACTTTTTAAATTTAATATAATCAAAATCATCCATTTTAATCTAGTAATGCTCTCCACTTCTTGTTTAGTTCTAATTTCTTCCCTTCTCCATAGTTCTGACAGGTAAACTATTATTTGGTTTCTGAATTTGCTTATGGTATCAAACTTTGTGTTTAAATCATGTACCCTTTTTGATCTTATCTAGGTATGTGGTATGAGTTGCTGATCTGCACCTAGTTTCTGCCATAGTTTTCCAGTTTTCTCAGTATTTTTCTGCAAAAAAGGGAGGAGATTTCTAAAATGATTTGTTTATAGACTGTAAATTCCCCCACCCTGAATCCAATATGACTTTGGATCTGCCTAATTATGTGTAGGGCGGGTGGCATTTAGATCCTAATTTCTGGTGGTAGCCCCATCCAAATAATGTCAACCTTTAACTATGGACCTCCCCCACATACCAACATACTCATAATGTGGGTAGATCAAATGCTGAAATTTTGAGCAGGACATCAGTCACCTTTTTGTTAAGTACAGCTCTCAGTGCAAATAAACAATCTTTAAGTTGAGGGGGGAGGTGTCCTCTCTCTATTTAGGTGGGCAAAGTGTAAGTATTGTCTCCTAGGGAAAGCTTTAGATATGGCTCCTGAAAAGTGGGGTTGATAGTTACCAATATATATGACCAATCTATGAGGGTGCTGATTAAAATACTACAGAATACATAGAATACGATACTGGGAAAGAAGGACCATGAAGCACCACCTACTCTCAAGGAATCTCCTAAAGTCCCTGTCCCACTTGGATATAAGGAGCTTTTAGACACCATCAGCCAGGCTATATCACACTGAGAGAATAACAATTGACCACAGGCTTTTGGGGGTCAAACCACTAAAGGAAGGGGCATCATGAACTCCTAGGGGTCAAAACAAGCCCATGAAGAATCTATATAAGCCAATTATTCAGGTAGGGTCAAATGCAAATCCTTAGACTTGCCTCCACATTCCTGTGTAATTAATAGCAAGCAAGATCAGATTCTCTAATAGCTGGAAGATATTCCCTCCTTAGCAATAAAGAAGGCTGTGAAAAAATCCACAGGAATCAGAAGATAGTGTCTTGTTTGAAGGACAGCAAATAAGCCACTATTACTATATAAGATTATGAGAAGATTAAGATTCAAGAAAGCTATTAAGGTAGGAAAAGGCTAGATTATAAAGGGCTTTAAATCTTATGACTGTCATGCTCTCCCTCCACTCCACCTACTGACTTCTGTGACTTCCTTCAATTCCCAGCTACATTCTACCTTCTACAAGAAGTCTTTACTGTCACCTTTAAATCTAGCACCTTCCTTTTGTTAATTATTTCCCATTTATCCTGAAGAGATTTTGTTCGTGTGTGATTGTTTGCTTGTTGTCTCCCCTTTGAGACAATGAACTACTCAACAGGAGGAACTGGGGTTTGTTTTTTTTTTGCTTTTTGGGGGCAAGTATCCCCAATACTTCTCACAATCTTGGACACATTGTAAGTGTCTAATAAAAGCTTGTTGGCCAAAGGTTGGCCAAAAGGAGCAGCAGAAATAAAAAGAAAGAAAAAAGGTTTCCCAGTGCTTAGTCTCCTCATTGACAATAGGAGAGAAAGAAAAATGCAAAGCTATCATTTTATCTTTGAGAAATAAAAGACACCTCTCTAAAGATGTGTATTGACTCCAGCAAGACTACATCATGGACTAACTCATATCTGGTTCTGATTTCTTTCAGGCTATAGAGTCCATTATCACACACACGTTTGTATGGTCCTTTAAAAACTTGAGCATTGATCTATAAAAGTTTAATTGAAAGGAAAAGGAATTTTTATTGTAAAAGATTAGTCATATATAGTAATGCATGCTTTTTCTTCTCTAAAATAGAAATTGAGATAAAATCTAGAGGTCTGAAACATATGCTATAACCTTGTCAAATCCGCTCATTTTACAGAAAAGAAAAATGAGACCCAGAGAGTGCAAGTGATTTACTCAATATAACATAGTGAATCATTGACTAAGTCAAGGCTAGATTCTAGGTTCCCTGACTCCCAAATCAATAGACTTTGCACTACACCATGCCTTTTCTACTTCATCAATCTATGCTCTGTCTGTCTGCCCTGTTTAACCTCTTCACCTTGCTGTACTATGACCGTTTGGTTTGGCTCTGATTACTGAAATGGAAGCAATAGTTCCATATATGTAAACATGACCAAGCACCCAGGTCATTTGTAAAATGTTTAGGTAAATCTTTCAATGATGAAAAATGGGCTTTGGAAGTAAAGTGAATAATAAGTTAGAAAAAATTAATAAAATTTATATAGAGGAACAAAAGATTAATACTTGCGAGGATAATAGAAAGAAAAGTGGAAAAGAAAGGCATCTTTCAGTAGCACATCTCAAACTGTTCCATGAAGCAAAAATCATAACAATGGTTTGGTACTGGTTTTTAAAGGGAAAGTTCCATCAGTAGGAATAGGTATTGATATTAGGTACAAAACATATAGAAGCAAGCAAACGCAATAGCACGGTTTTTGATAAACCCAAAGTCTTCATTAATTGGGGAAGGACTCACTATGTGGCAAAAAAATACTGGGGAAACTGGGTAGTAATCTGGGAGAACTTAAATTTAGAGCATCATCTTACACAATACATCAAGATGAGCTCCAAAATGGACAAATGACCTAAATATGAAAGGTCATGTCATAAACAAATTGGATGAGCAAAGAACAAATTATCTCACAGATCTATGGATGGGGAAGAATTCTTGATTAGACAAATGATAGAGTATCACACGAGATGAAAGAGTTAACTTTGACTAAATAAAATTTGAGTGTTTATACAATCAAATATATCTCTTTGCAACATTTATAAGACTTACAAGGTCTCATATATTTTGACCATTAGATTAATAGTCAAAGTATATGAACAGAAAATTTTAAAGGAAAAAAATCCAAGCTATCAACAGTCACATAAAAATGCCCTAAATTGCTAAAAATTAGCTACCTTGAGGTTCTACCTTAAACCAATCAGACTGGCAAAGATGAGAAAAGAAAAAAAATGACAACTGTAAAGAGATTTTGTGTGTGTTTATGTATGTATGCACCAAAGTATTTATAGCAGCTTTTTTTTTGTGGTAGCCCAGAACTGGCAAATAAGAGTGTCCTTTTTTGGGGAATGGATAAGTAAATTGTGGTATATGAATTTACTAGAATATTATTGTATCATAAATTACAAAATGGACAATTTCAGAGGAAATTGGGAAGACTTTTACTAACAGACGCAGAGCAAAGTGAGTGGAATTAAGGCAACAATGTATTCAGTGATAACATGATAGAAAAGAGAGGTTAAGTGACTTGCCTAGTCACACAACTAATATGTGTCTGAAGCTAAATTTAACTTGTCTTCCTGACTCCAGATCAGGCAGTTAACCCTCTGTGCCTTAGCTGCCTTAGTATAGAATGACTATTATTTTCTGAAACCCGTTATAAATATTTGATGTTATATTATGTAATCATTAAATTTCAGAGTGGAGGGAGACCTCAGAGATCACCCAGTACAACTTATATTTGAACAAGTACTCCCTTGACAACATTTCCAACAAGTGGTCATCTAGGTTTTCCTTGAAGATCCCTACTGTTAATGAAACTAAAGCAGTACATTCCACTTATTTTGTCTCTTACATCAATCCTAAATCTACTTCTATTTTCATTTTCCGTCTATTGCTCCTACTTAAGTCTGCCAAGGCAAAACAGAACATATATAATCCCTTGTCCTTCAAATATATGTCCAGTTTAGGTTAAAAAATCTTCAGTTCTTCCATTTAATACTGTTATTATCATAAATATATAAATTATTGTAACATGATCCAGGAAAAAGGTTTTCTTTATTTTTTAAACAAATATGAAACAAATCCTTATTAATTCATAAAGATAACTTATCAATTTTTTAAGTAAGTATGAACAAGGAATCTAACATACCATCATGAAGAAGTTCTGGGTTCTCCCTGTGAATGATTTCACCTCAGTTTATGGTTAGTCATCAAGTTCTCATCTTCCATCTATAATGAATTAATTAAATTTGTTCCATCTTAGAGTACACTTCTGATGTTGGTCTCTCTCTGGTATATCATGACTTGTTATAGTAAAAGAGCAACAACTGCCTCATAACTTTGAGTTACTACTTTTAAAGACATCTTGACCCATCAGCTTTTTACTGCTGTAATTGATAGGGACATACAAATATGTTGATGGTACACTTTAAGATGACCATAAAGCATTTAATAAAATACTCATGATAGTACAGTGATATTTTCCTTTAAGGTAATAGCATTCGGTCACAATTATATTCACAAAGTCGATGGTCATTAGATAGAAACTTGTTGATGGATGAATTAATCATTGCTATAGCTCCTTTTGACAAGGTATTTAGGGTATATTAAAGCAGAAAAATTTGACCCAAAACATGGAAAAAAAAGACAAGAAATCCTTTCTTCATAGCTTAGCTTCCAATGCCATGGAATAAATCCTGAACTTTTCTTTGATATACCTGATGGATTGAAGTCTAATGCAAATACTCAAGGGTTTTTTTTTTCTTTCTTGTCATAATGTTCAAGCTAAGTTGAAGTTTTTAGGACAAGGATTCCTTGTACGATCAGTGCTTCTTATCAATCTAAAACTGAGTCACTGTCAATAGAGAATTACATGTGTACAAAGTATGTGTGAGTGCCAGATGTCATCATCTCCCATAGGAAACAAAGTGATTTCACATGTAGTACTCTTTCTGCTACTACTTTGAAACATTTCTCACCACCAGGGCTACCTTCTCTCCATATAGCCCCTGTAATAGAGAATGTCTTGCACAATGGAGGATTCTCAATTACTACATAAAAAAACTACTCATTATGCTGAAAAGTCATCATCTGGCTTTTCAACTGTACCAATTCAACACTTAGACTTGCTACATGAAGCAAGGAGCTCCTCCTTTTTATGTTATAAATTCCATTATGTCTTTTATGCTACTTCTCATGTACAAGCCTTCGTTGGTAATACATTACAGCTTGATTATATCCACTATATACTTTTCTATTGCTTTTTAAGATCATCTATAATTTTGATTCTTCAACTGTCATCACATTCTAGAATTTATAACTGTATAATATCACTGAGATAATATATGTTAAAATGGACTTCTTGATCCTCTACAATCCAGAATAGAATTTGAAGGTGGAGTACTTAAATATTGTTTAGTCTGAATTATTAATTTCAAACATGAGGAAACTAAAGCACAGAGAAGGGAAATGACTTAAGTTTGTACAGTGAATTACACGACAATCCAGGTCTCAACACTTCTAGAACACTTTCCATCATGCTAGGCTGCACTGCAGTTATGAGGCTTGTTAGCGAACATGCTATAATATTTTATGTTTTATGAAGCATCTTATGTGCTTTATCTTATAAGTTTCTCACAAGAACCTTGACAGCTATGCTATGTAACTTATCATTTTACATAAAAAGAAGCTAAGGAGCAAAGATGTAAAGTGAGTTATCTAAAATTGCAAAGTCAATCACTGGTAGGGCAAGGTCTCTAAGCTAGTTCTCAAGACTCCAAATTCAGTATTTCTACTATACAACATTGTCACTTGGGTATCAATTTGCTCATCAAATTGTGAATATGTGACTTCTAAGAATCCTTCCAACTCTATAGTTCCAGAAACATATTTGAAGAGGGAGAAGTAGAACTGAAGAAAACAGTCAAAGGATAGCATGGAACTACGGAAGCAATAGTTCTGTATCAGAGACATGAGAGCAGATTTTGCTGGGGGTGTCTAGGTATATAAAATACATAAAGCTACCTCACCCCTCATTATAGAATTCCTTCTTTCAGAAGAGAACAGAATAGCCAGTCTAATTTCCCCTTCCTCTGTGAGTCCCAAGGCAGAAATAATACTCTGTCTTGGAGATGGATGGGTAAGATTCCAGAGAGGTATATCCCTACCTCTCCTTGAGCTGCATCTGGGTATGCGATGTTATATAGGTGATACACAACCTCACATAATCTTCTTCATTCTAGCCTCAGGCAACTTCCTGCTTCATCATGGAGACTAAAGTCAAGTCAGAGGGAAAATCATCTAATATTTTTCCCCTTTAACTTTTTCAGCCATTTTATTTTCTGTGACCCCCATGATGCTAGTTGGTATAGGAAAGAAAAGCAAAAAAACTTAAAATTTAAGTTTTGAAGAATGTATCTCTGGTCATAAGTTCTCAAATTCCTTCACTGTCCTTTTTTTCTTTGCAAAATTTGGGGATGAGGGAAAGGGGTTTATTTGAAAAGATGATTTTTTTTTTTAGCTAGGAAAATAAAACTGAACAGGTAATTTTATATTTTAGGATGGATGGAAGGATTTGATTTAAAAATGGCCCTTTAAAAAATTTGATTTTAAAGTAAAGTTTCATTGTTAATATAAAAAATTAGTTTAGTTTCTCTAGATTTGTTGATGAACAAAATGTCCTTTAAATTACTAGATTATTAAATTATCAGATTACTTAAATTATTAGATTACTCTATTCAAGAAATGTTTACCTTTTTAAAAAAAATTCTGAGTACACACTCAGTGAAATGTATTGTGTGAAACACTCATGTTCTGCATATCCGAAGATAAGAACTTAGGCCAAAAAATGGAAAGAAGTTGCTGCTAAAGGAAATTCTAGTACCTAGGGTGTAGGTGAAATGAGGTTCCATAGTAATCTTTTACTCAAATCAAATATTTAGCAGGGATGAAGGGAATAGGAAAATAGATCAAGAGAGGAAATGTTAGAAATGTTAGAAAGTTAGAAAGGCAGTTAGAGAGGTGGCAGAATGCTGCTTTTTTTTCTTCTGTCACCTGATAAATGCTATCCTAGTGGTAATGTTTAGTGGCACATAGAGCCAGAAGATTATAGAGAATGACAATGTCAGACCCTTCATATAATTTAATATTCTTTCTATCTGCTAGAGAGTAAGAGTTACCCAAGATCAAGGGATCATTCTGGTTCTTTAAAATTATTGTTCATTCTTAATTCTCCTTTGGAGCCAGTATGACATTTATGATGAGAATGGGGAAGGGAACACACATTTATTAAGTATGTACTTTGGATCAGACATTGAGCTAAGTACTTTGCAAATATTAGGTATCATTTGTTCTTTACAACAACCCTGGAAAGTAGGTGATATCAATTTTACAGTTGATGAAACTTAAGCAGACAGAGGTTAAATGAATCATTTTTGTTTATGTGGCTTGGGAGTATCTGAGACCATATTTGTACTAAGATTTTCTTGACTTCAAACCCAGTATTTTATCCACTGAGCAACCTAGGCATCTTCATGTATGCCCAAAACAAGATGTGATCCTAGTGAACAGCTTTGATCACATCACACACCACTGCTGAGAACCTTTCAGGGCTTGTATTTTCTGAGCCAATCCTTGGTAATCAGGCCAGACCAGTGGAATATCATAAAAAATTCATGAAGGATAAATGTTAATAAAGATGAATTTATAATAATTATTTTGCTTAGTATGTACCAGTCACTGTGCTAGACCTGTGGATACAAAAAAAATGAAATAATGGCTTCTCTCAATAAGTTTACATTCTAGTGGGTAAGTAATATGCATATTTACCTACATATATGACATAAATACAAAGTTAAATATGAATATAGGAAATATGAATATAAGACAAGTTAAATAGGAATATAGGAATATGGGATTAACAGTCTCAGTGATCAGAAAAGAAATCATGTAGAAGATGGTGTCTGAGCTGGAAGAGAGAGAATCTATGAAGCAGTCATAATAAAGTACATTCTAGATATGGTGGGATGAACAGTGCAAAGGCACAGAAATGGGAGATAGAGTGTCATATGTAAAACATAGAGACATCAGTTTGGCAAAATTAGAAAGGGTGGGAGAGAGAGTAATGTCCACTAAGGTTAGAAAGGAAGGTTGAAGCCAAGTGGTAATGGGCTTTAAAAGCTAAACAGAGGTGTTTTTACATTTTATTCTAAAGGCAATAGTAAGCCATCGGAGTTTATTAAATAAGGAATTCATGTGGTTATGTCTACAGTTAAGAAAAACCATTCCCTTGGCATCAGTGTGTAGGATGACTTGGAGTGGGTAGAGACTTGGGATAAGAAAGCCAATTAAGATGTTTTAGAAATAACCATGGTGACAAATGATAAGACTTTCAACTAAGATGGTGACTGCACTAATAGAGAGAAGGGGTCAGATGTCAGAGATGTTATAAAGGTAGAAATAGCAAGATCTGGCAACTAATTTGATATGTGAAATGAGGTAAAGAGTTGAGAATAATGCTTGGATTTTGAACCTGAGACACTGGAAGGATGGTGTTCTTGACAGAAAAAAAAGTAAATTTGGAAGAGAGAGAAAATGAGTTCAATTTTAGTTAGGTTGAGTTTAAGATATTTCCATGGCATCCAATTTGAAATCTCTAATAGGCAAGTAGTGATGTGGGAGTAAGTATCACAGGAGAGACAGGGATACTTTGATCAGGAAGTACCACAATTAGGGGGCATTTTATGAAGGATGAGTCATCAAAAGAGAGAAATAGTAGGCAGATATTTAAAATGTGGACTAGCAGAGTGGTGTCATGAAAACTCTTAGAGGAGAGAGTATCCAGGAGAAGAGGGAGACTGACAGTGTTAAATGCAGCAGAGAGATGTTGAGAAGGATTAGAATTAAGAAAAGGCCATTAAATTTGTTAATTAAGTAAGATCATTAGTAATTTTGGAGAGGGCATTTTCAGTTGAAAAAATGAAGTTGGAAGCCAGATTGCAAAAAATCAATTGAGTATCAAGGAAGTGGAGACAGTGAATATACAGGTCTTTTTCAAGGAGTTTGGAAGGAAAATGGAGGAAAAACATCTCAAACTAGACACAAACATCTCAAAAAATCTTAAATTCAACCTATCCAAAAGTGAATTCCTTATCTTTGCCCTCAACTTCCCTTAAACTTCCCTGCTACTGAGGAGGGTACCACCATCCTCCCAGTTACAAAGGCTTGCAACTTAGATATCATCTTGAAATTCTCCGTCCTCACCTCCATATATAATCTGTTGCCAGATCCTGTCAACTTTACCTTTGTAAGCTCTCTCACCCCTTCTCTCCTCTCACCACCCTGGGGCAGGCCCTTATCACTTTGCAAATGCCTTCTTTCTGTCTTCCTATCTCAAGTCTCTCCCCACAGTCAATCCTTCATTCAACTATCAATCCAATTTTTTCTGAAGAGTAAGTCTGAATGTACCTATTCTATAAACTCCAATGGCTATTATCTGCAAGATAAAGTCAAAACGGCCCTGTTTAGCTATTAAAATATCTTTATATTCTGGCCACTTCCTACCTTTCCAGTCTTAGGCTCTCATCTTGTGACATGGGCCTCTTTGCTGTTCACTGAAGAAAACATTCTAGCTATGACTGCATTTTCCTGACTATTCTCCATGTTTGGAATTCTCTTCCTCCTGACCTCCATAATTTCTAACTTCCCTAACTTTCAAGTCCCAGCTAAAATCTCACCTTCTACTAGAAGTCTTTTCTTTTCCTCCTTAAGGCTAGTGGGTTTCCCTCTGTTGACCATCTCCAATTTATTTGTTATATATCTTGCTTATACAAAGATGTTTGCATATTTTCTCCCATAGACTGTGAGTTTGAGAGTAGGAACTGCCTTTTTTCTTTCTTTGTATCTTAGTACTTAGCAATATACTGAGTACATAGTAGACACATTAAATCCTTCCTAAATAATTGATACTTTTGGAGAAATTTGGACTTTTTTTTGAAGGCTATAGAGAAATGTCTAGTTAATAAAAGAGAGTTTGAATATTGTGCACATATAGAGGGATTGACCTTGATAGGGAGAAGTCACTTTGTCAGAGACTTTCAAAAAGGAAGTAGTAGGAGAAGATGTCAAGGGATTTTGACATGAAGAGAATGGAAGTAGTTCATACCAGGTGGTCTCAATTTTTCAGTAAAGTAAGATACAAGGTTCTCAGGTGAAAAAAAAAGGGAGGAGTGTGGAAGGCTTAAAAAGGGAGGAAAAGATTCAGATTTTTTTCTATGGGAAAATAAGGAATTAATTTGAAAGAAATAGAAGACTTGGCTTGCAGAATTGAGAGTTGAACTAGTTAATAAGAATTTGTAATGTGCCCAGTTAGAATGGTTCTGAGATTATCTCCAGTTTCATTCTAATTAAAATACAAATTAATCCCCACCTGCCTCTGAATTTGTGTGGCAACACTGAGTCAGAAATGATATCCCACAGGGTCATTGCAATTTCACTAAACTTTCAATGGCCCAATTTTCCATAGGGTTATCTTCAGGCACCAAAGTAGTTCAAGCTTTAGTTCCCCAGACCTAGAAAATCTTGAATATACCCTCCTTGATCCCTTAAATGGAAACCAGCCCAACCAACATCAAGTAGATACCACTCCTATGATATCCTGACCCTTCTTAGTAAAATCTCAAAAATCTTTTATAGGACTTTCCATTATTTAAGTTATTAAGACCTTAAGCTGTTTCAAAATAACTCTCATCCCAGTGATGCAAGAAACCTAGCAAAGGTCACATTGGAGATTAGTATAAAGAAAGAAGGATGAAAGCATCAAACCACATTAAAAAATCCTCTAAAAGTACAATCTAAGTAGTAGGGATAATGTTAGGGATAGATTACAATGGGTCTCTTGATACAAAGCAGAGGTAATGAATAAGAACAGCACAAATATTTCAGGGCCATAGCACAAATTACAATGTTTCAGACACTGTTACCAGACTCATGATCCGAGGCCATCAATAACAAAGTATCTAAATGTTTGTAAGTTTCTTGCATGCAACCTCTCTTGGCATCTGAGATGATACTGATATAAGTCCACCCAGTGTTCCCCCAGCTACCGGTCAAGATCTCCCCTTCTCTGGAATCCCAAGGCTTTGTTCTTTTAGATGCATCTGCTGAGGGGTTACCATTCTCTTCTTTGGGGGTTAAATAAAAATTTCCTTCACCCTTCACCTTCATTCAAGGAGTGATGATTGTCACTCAGTTAGCTGCGACATTTCTTTTCTGCCAAATAAATTCACATTCTCCATAATAGGTGAGTGGATAGTTTCATCTTCCTTATGTCATTAGAAAGCAACCTCTCGGCAATCTAATATTATCCAATATTCAATTGGATAGCAATATCCAATGCTATACTTGCTATAGCAATATTAATTGCTGTAGCCAAACTTTTTTTTAAAGAAAACTATCCCTTAGGGAAAGGAAGATAGCCAATTAAGGAGACCTTAAACCTGAACCTTAAGATTATAGGCAAAAAAATTTCTATATAGGGAATGGAATAAGGAATAAGACTGGAGGAGGTTATTGAGGACTATGTCTAAAAATAACCACCCCTTGTCAGATAAGACTTCATGGAAGATGGATACAAGAAACTGATGAACAAGAGAACCTTCCTAGTTCTGTTGCTCTTCAGTGGTTCAGTCATGTCCAACTGTTAATGATCCCATGGACCATATTGTCTGTGGTATTTTCTTGGCAAAGCTATACTGGGGCATAAGGGTGGAGCCAAGATGGTGGAGTAAAAGCAGGGACTTTCTTGAGCTCTACTCCAAATACCTTTTAAAAATGACTCTAAACAAATTCCATGGCCTCAGAACCCACAAAATGACAGAGAAAAACAAATTTCCAGCCTAAGACAATCTTGAAAGTTGATAGGAAAGGTCTGCTTCTCCAGTCTGAGAGAGGAGCACAGTACAGCTGTGGGTTGCATGGGCACAGACCAGGCCCTAGGAAACCTGGATGAGGCCTCAGGGGACTAAATCACTGGCAGTTGTGGCAGTTTGCTGACTTCTCAATCCACAATTACCAAAGAAAACTTAAAAGGTAGTAAGAAAGGTCTCTCAGACCTGGGTGAGAGAGAAGTATGGTCCTCCTGCCCCAGCCCCAGGGTGGTGGCAGCAGAGACTGCTTCTGGAGCTCCTGGATCATGGATGATGGAGGGATTTAGTGGCTGATCAGAGGGGAATTTTAGGGTTCTCTTTGCTGAGGCAGAATTTTTTTGCTTTTCCTGTGTTTGGATCTGGGTTGCAGTCCTAGGTGGTGGTCTTGGGGAAAGAGGGAGTACTAGTGTGATGGAGCTTGTGGCAGTGGTGGAGAGGGAATCCTCCTCACAGTTGCAAGGCAGAAAAGAAGACTTGTGGTCATTCACAGATAAGAGCACAGAACAAGAGAGGAATAAACAACTCTCTTTTAATCATACAACCTTGGAAGAACTGAAAATTTACAGGAAATTGAAATATCTCTGAAAATAGCTTCACAAAACCCCTGAGGCTTGAGACTATATGCCCTCCACACTAGAAGCAGAGTCCTACCTTAACAAATGCTAAAAAGCTAAGGAATTGGCTAGGATAATGAGAAAACAGTGGAAAAACTTAGACTATAAAATCTTACTTTGCTGACAAGGAATATCAAAACATACAACCAAAAGAAGACAACCAAGTCAATGCTCCTATGTCCAAAGTCTCCAGGAAAAATATGAATTGGTTTCAGGTCATGGAAGAGCTCAAAAAGGATTTTGTAAATCAAATAAGAGAAATCAAAGAAAAACTGGGAAAAGAAATGAGAGGGATACAAGAAAATAATGAAAAACAAGTTAACAGCTTGTTAAAGGAGACCCAAAAACATGCTGAAGAAAATAACACCTTAAAAATAGGCTAACCCTAATGGCAAAAGAGGTCCAAAAAGCCAATGAGGAGAAGAATGCCTTAAAAAGTAGAACTGACCAAATGGAAAAGGAAGTCCAAAACCTCACTGAAGAAAATAATTCCTCAAAATTTATAATGGAGCAAATGGAAGCTAATATCTATACGATAAATCAAGAAATTATAAAACAAAACCAAAAGAATAAAAAAGTAGGAGACAATGTGAAATATTGTAATGTTAATAGAATAGGATCTTCCCCCCTTGTTAATAGGCTTAACACATGGAGTCTGTGGTCACATGGAGCCTGGGTCACATGGAGCTCAGACTGGGAGGAACTTGCCCAGGGAAGACAGGGAGAGTAGACATACCAGAGAGAGAGAAACAAAGTGTGAGTGGGAGCAGTTGGCTCAAAGAGCAGAGAGAAGCAAACTGTGGGTGGGCAGAGGGAGAAGTTTTTCTAGGGAACTTGTTTTTGTGGGGAGACCTAACAGAAAGAAGGTTCAAGATGTCAGTGCTCCCTGGATTAGTGATAAATATTCTGTTAAGTCTTACCTCCTGGTATTCAATATTATCTCAAATAAATATTTTGGTTTTGCCTTTGGAGAAGAGAGTTTGTTATATTTTGCAAATTTACCCTGTAAATATGCATGCATATTCATAGTTGCTGCTATGGGTTTCTATTGCCATTACAAATATTTCATTGGAAAAACAACTGACCTGGAAAATAGATCCAGGAGAGATAATTTAAAAAATTATTGGACTACCTGAAGGTCATGATCATAAAAAGAACCTTAGACATCATCTTTCAATAAATTATCAAGGAAAACTGACCTGATATTCTAGATTCAGAGGGCAGAATAGAAATTAAAAGAATCCACCAATCACCTCCTGAAAGGGATCCCAAAAGGGAAACTCCTAGGAATATTGTAGTCAAATTCCAGAGTTCCCAGCTCAAGGACAAAACATTGCAAGCAGTGCAAAAGAAACAATTCAAGTATTGTGGAACCACAATCAGAATAACACAAGATTTAGCAACTTCTACATTAAGGGATGAGGGGGCTTGGAATATGATATTCCAGAAGCCAAAGGAGCTAGGATTAAAAAGAATCACCTACCCAGCAAAACTGAACATAACACTTCAGAAGAAAAAAAATGGACATTCAATGAATTACAGAGAGCACAGGGTGAGTTGAATATGAAGGGATAATATCTAAAAATAAAATTAAGGGTTGAGAGAGAACTGGGAGGAGAAAGGGAGAAGTAGAATGGGGTAAATGGGGTAAATTGTCTCAAATAAAATATGCAAGAAAAAAGGTTTCTTAGTGGAAGGGAAGAGAGGGGAGGTGAGAGGGAAAGAGTGAACTTTGCTTTCATCTATATCGGCTTAAGGAGAGAATTACTATACATACTCAGCTGGGTAGGGAAATCTATCTTACCCTAAAGGAAAATAGGGGGAATAAATAAGAAAGGGGGGTAGTAAGATAGAAGAGAAGGTAAGTGGGGGCAGAAGGCAGTCAGAAGCAAACACATTTGAGGAGGGACAGGGTCAAGGAGAGAATAGAATAAATGGGGTAGGGGTTGGGATGGAGGGAAATATAATTAGTACTTCACAACATGACTATTATAGAAATGTTTTGCATGACTACACCTATACTGAATTGCTTGTCTTCTCAGTGAGGGTGGGTGGGAAGGGAGGAAGGGAGAAAATGTGGAACTCAAAGTCTTAAAATTTAATGTAGAACAATTGTTTTTACATGAAACTGGGAAATAATATATACAAGCAATGGGGTATAGAATTCTGTCTTGTCTTACAGGAAAATAGAATGGAAGGGGATCAGGGAGGGTGGTGACGTGATAAAAGGGAGGGCAGTTTCGGGGAAGGGGTACTCAGAATGCACTCCATCTTGGTCTGGGGGAGGAGAGAGATGGGGAGAAAGTTTAGAACTCAAAATCTTGTGGAAGTGAATGTTGAAAAGTAAAACTAAATTATTAAAAAGAAAAAAATGCTAAAAAATGAAAACAGATGATATTTTAAAAAAACAGCAACCACAAACATAACATGATGGTTTGCCATTTCCCTCTCCAGTAGATCAAGGCAAACAGAGGTTAAGTGGCTTTCCCAGTGTCTAAGGATGGATCTGAACTCAGATTTTCCTGACTCTAGGTCTGAGTGCTCTATCCATTGAGCTATCTAGCTACCTCTGCCTATTTCTCAGATAGTACTAATTCATCACAAACATAGTGTGTGGCAGGAAGGACAACAAGCCTTGATAATCAGGACTATGACAATGAAATTATTGTTTTGAGACTTCTTTCTAGGGAGCAATAATTCCAATTGCCCAAAGATGGTATAGGAGGTGAAAAACATAGGGCAAGGATCTGCTTTATTTATTCAATCGAGCTATCTTACCTCACTTAAATAAGGGATAGGGTACCCAATCAATCTCAGTTATAACCTTTAGACTAAAATCTTAAAAAAAAAGTATTTGGGACAGCAATGACATTGTACAAGATGAAGGATTTTAATATGTTTAGGAAACTTTGTTACATCCTAGGAATAATCTGTTCAAGTATCAAGTTAGTTTAGAACTGGGATCATTGGAGAGCTTGGAACAAGTAAGGCTTTCAAGTAAAAGCCATGAGAAAGGACCTAGTGGAGCGTAAGAAGGAGAGGTCTCAGATAAGTCTCTTCCTTCCACCTTTGACTATATTTAGGATTCAAGAACAGATAGGACAAATTTTCATGGCTTGATAAAGAGCCTAGCAAAGAAACCATACAATGTCCAAAAAGGATATTCTTGAGCATCCCTATTAATGTGGGAAAAGACTTCTCAATACCAGGAGTAATGGTCACCCTGGGCCACTGAAATGATCAAGATTGCCTCAAAATCTTTTAAAAGGGAGCTTTCCTTTTGCCCAGATCTTTAGCATAAATAGAGGCAAGCCATTGGTCCATCTTTTTTCCCAGATAAATGCCCTGTGAATAAAATGTTAAAATTTTTGAAGAAATATGCCTTGATTTACCTTTTTGTTAAATTTCATTCATGGCATCATGTATGCCCATTTCCCCCAGGATTCTATATGTACTTCCAGAGGAGTGCATCCAAGACTCTTGGGGACTATTTTGTAACAACTTTTCTTATATCATCTTAGTAAATGTCCCTTTCTAAAAGCTGCTTAAGAACTGAAATCAGTAGAACTTTAAAACTTATCTAGTTCTCATAGTACTTTATATGATATTAAAATTAATAGCTTTCTTGACTGAAAAACAAAAGGTACTAATAAGCTGACTAAAATGATTCTTAGCTGATAATATTAGAGGAAAGCATGCCAGTGGGAACATGAACCAAATGGCATTACAGAATCAGTCCAACACTTTAGCGGTATCCCTAGAAGTCTTGCTTATGTGAGATGTAGCCTTGTTCTAGACAGACATATCTGTAAGAGTGTGAAGTGGTATAAGGAACTTCAGAGATTATAAAGAGATACATGGATGCAACTGTGGCAGAACCAATTTCAGATTTCCTTCAAAGGAAAATGTTGACCTTTAATGATCCAGATCAGAGGAGATGTTGCAGGGGGTCTCGTAAGAAGGTTATGTTCTATAAAAGATTGATAGTGGTTTCCATAGTGGTAAACCATAATGCCCTATCTTAAGTAAGTATCAACTGCTGGAATGGCAAACCTCTTGCTCAAAGTGGGAGGGAAAAGGTCCAACATAATCAATTGGTCTGTTGGAAGCAGGGTGAGAGTCATGTAGCATCATGCCAAAGTGATTTTTCAAAGGCATGTTATTTTAATAGTCCAAGTATCAACTCTGAACAGAAATTAACTCATCCTTAGTTAAGGGACTCATATGGTCACTTGTCCAATATAATATAATATCATAGCCTCCAATTCTATACTGATAATGGACTCAGTCCGCAGTCACTGCTCCTTTAGTAAGAGTAGCAACCTAACTATTCAGTTCAGCAGAGGGTGCATGATGTCTCTGATGGGCACAAGCAATTGTATGTGTTAGGAAGCAAAGGCAACATTCTTCCATTGTTACTAAGCTCAAAGGAGAGAGCCTTCAATTATCTAGTTCTGTTCTCTCTAAGTTCCAGATAATTCAGACAGATCCATAACCCCTACAAAAGAATTACATAGATGAAGATCTAATTTGCCCCATTTCTCAAGGCTTTCTCACGTCGGTGATACTGCTCCCACTGTGAGGACTTACCACAACTTCAAGTCCTTCATTCTTTTCCTGTAACAGATGAAGTCACTTGGTGAGCTTACAGAACAAATTCCTTAAGAAACAAGTTATTTTAGCTGAAAGGACTCTCAAAGGAGTCAAAGCCCTGGTGCTTGGACTAGAGGTTTTAACTCCCACTTGTCATAGTCTTTTCATTTTTTTTCATTTTCATTTTTTAATATTCTAAACTTGACAAACACTAACAAAAGGAGCATTTCTACATATAAGCAATAGAAAAAAAGATTTTTACATGACACTAAAAATCCATGCCATATACATCTTGCCCATGTTTCTTCTTCTTTTAAAAGAATTTTTATTGATTATTTCATTTTCTTATATCAATCATCACAGTATCCCATATATCCCTCTCCCTTACCTTGACAAAGGGCCATCCCATATGATTTTCTTTCATCCTCTACCATAAACCCAATCGAGGATGTGCCCCTTCAGTTGCTTTACTTAATCTTTTAAAAATAATTCCCTAGTTCTCATTTGTTACTTTTTCTCCTTCAGGGGTTTGTCTGTTAATTCCTTTCTCCTGCTTTTTTCTAGTTACATAATTTCTTTCCTCTCAGTGTATCAGGTAGACTTCCCCTTAATCTCTTCCCCTTCAGATTGTTAGCGTTTTTAAAAAATTTTTTTATTTTTTGGGCCCCTTTGTTTTTTTTATTTTTCACTTTCCTCCTTACCTATCTTTTCTTTCTGTTTACTCTGAATCAGGGGTGGGGAACCTGTGACTTTGAGGCCACATGTAACCTTCTAGGTTTCTGACTGAGCCTAGGTTTTACAGAAGAAATCCTTTCATTAAGGGAATTTGTGCATGAAGGTTAGATTCAGTCCAAAGGTTGTATTTGAGGACCTAATGGGCCCCTGTGGCCTCATGGTTGCAGGTTACCCACTCCTGGACCCTCATTCCCTGATTCATGACCCCTATAATCACCTTGTCTATCTCTTTTCTCTTTATTATTCATGCAATAAAAGATTTCAAGATGTCCATTCTAGCCTCTGCCTTCTAGGGCCTTTGCATTACTGCCTTGTGGAGTTTGTCCCACGGATTTCCCTTTTCCATTGTGCCTCTCTCATCATAATTCCAACTATTGCAGGTGTCAGGGAGGACAATTCCCGATGGTACAACACCTCCCCACTTCCACTAATCTATACTTTTTCTTATTGACTCTGCCCCCCATATTTGCTTGGAAATCTCCCTGGGTCCATGCTTTTCCACTTCTCCAGGGGCCAGTTGGTTTTAGGGGTTTCATCTTCCCTCCTCCTAGGACAAGTAGTCTTTTGAAGCACAAATCCCTCAGGACACATCCAATGTAAGATTCTCATCTTCCTTCATGGAGAGCATAAATGTATAGGAGCAATGTATAGAATTAGTGGAACCCTCGCCTACCTCCAAATTAAGACCTTCTCCCTTTCCTCCCCTTTCCAAACTCCCTTCTCCCTTACCAAAATACCGTGTCTCTTCTTTTTTCTGAGATGACAGAGGTCACTTTTTGCTAGATTTGATTTGACTCTAATAAATCACTTACTTCTCTTCATCCCCCTCTTTCATTCCCCTTCCATATGCCCTCCAATGTTGTAATGTAGTTCTACAAAATATACATTTACCTGTGAGCAAGGAGTCACCAGATTGTGCTCATGATGTGCCCTGTCCACCTCTTCAGTTACTTCTACAAGATTTCTGAATTCATCATATGTCCTTGTTCATATTTAGAAAGAAGTCTCTCAGTGGTCTTTCTGTTGTCACTTCTACTGTTGTTGTCTACATTTATCCACTCTTCAGGCATTTCTGTTTTTTTTCTTTTGATGATTTGCACAATTTATTCATGAATTGAATAGTTAAATTTTAATGTATCTTGAACTTTTTTTTCGGGGGCGAGGGAGACTATGAACTCTTGAATTTGAAATTCATTTCTACATTCATAAGTTCTTTATTTATTTTGGTATTTTTAAAATTTATTATTTTATTACATTTTGAATGCTGAAATATCTTCCTTTTGCCCTTCCAACCTCACACTAGAGCAGACTAACATTTGACACACCTATACACATATATATGTATGTACAATGTATGTATGTTTACGTATGAAACCATATAATACATACTTTCATATATTAGCTCTTTAATTGGAGTTGAATAGTTTCTTCCTTTATGTGTCCTTTGTAATTGATACGAATGTTCATATTACTCAGAATGACTTTGTCATTCACAGTTCCTCTTTGAACAATATTGCTGTTACTGTATACAGTATTCTCTTGGCTCTGCTCATTTTGCTCCCCGCTATTTCATGCAAGTCTTTTCATGTTTTTACTTTTCTTTTTTTGAAAAATTTTTTATTCATTTTAAGCTTAAATGCAAAATAAGAAAAAAGGAACATTTTCATGTACATGGTATAACACTAGAGAGGATTCACTATAAAACAATAAATTTCTGTTTCAAGAAAACCTATATAATAAACACTACACATTGCTTTCAAAGCTACCTAGATTTTCTTTGCTTCCTTGTAGGTTTTTTTCTCTGCTGCGTATTTATTCTTTTTTTCCCTCCCCCCAAGAAGGTTACAATCTGAGCATTTTATATGAATGTATCCCTGATTTCTTCATCCAAAAAGTGCCTGTTTATATCCTTTGACCTTTTATCAATTGGGGAATGACTTATAGTCTCATAAATTTGACAAAGTTCTGTTAATAATGTCCCCTGTCCAGCTTTCCTGTCCCAAATTTCTACATTAACCTTGTCTCCTTTGTACATCTAGAAAATTCTCTTACTGGATTCTCTGTTGTCATTCTGTTGCTGTCTTCATTTATTCACTTCTCTCAAGTTTCTGTTGTTTGGGATGTTAGAGATGCAAATAATCTCTTCAATTATAATTTTCTTTCTAAAAGCGCTTCCAGCTCTTATTAATGAATGGTGATCTTTTGTCCTGTTATGTTCAGATTATTGCTCTGAGCTGTATCCTGAGATCCAGTGTTCTTCAGAACACGATTCCCTTCCCTTCTCCTATTTCTAGGGAGTATAGAATAATAATAGTCTTGTATTATTTAAATCTTTTTTCTTTTTTTTTTTTTAAAGGATTTTCCCCTGGTGGATTGTTAAACTTGTTTCTGAATCAAATTGTTAAATTTTATCACTCTTTCTTTTGAGTTTTGCTTCAACTTCCTCTAATAAGGCTATGTTTTTCAGAACTGAACCAAAATTTTAAAAGCAAGAGCCATTCCTAAATAATTGTTTTAACCACTAACTAAGTGGTTAAAGGATATAAAATGGCAGTTTTCAGAAGAAGAAATCAAAACTATCAATATGCATATAGAAATGCTCTAAATAAGCAATAATTAGAGAAATGCAAATTAAAACAACTCTGAGATACCACATCACATCTATCAGATTGGCTAACATGCCAGAAAATGAAAATTATGTGCTGGAAGGGATGCAAAGGAATAGGGATGCTAATGTATTCTAAGTGGAGTTGTAAACTGGTCCAATCATTCTGCAGAACAATTTGGAACTATGACCAAAGTGCTACAAACTGGGCATACTTTTTGATCAAAAAATATAACCTTAGGTCAAAGAGATCAAAGAGAAAAGAAAAGGACTTATAAGTACAAAAATGTTCATAGCAATTCTTTTTGTGGTGGCCAACAACTGGAAATTGAGGAGATGCCCATTAACTAGCGAATGGCTGAACAAGTTGTGGTATATTGTTGTGGCAGAATACTATTGTGCTATAAGAAATGATGAAGTGGGTGGTTTCAGAAAAAAAAACACTAGAAAGACACATGAGCCGATGCAAAGTGAAATGAACAAAGCAGGAGAACATTGTACACAGTAATAGTAACATTATAACAATCAACTGTGGAATACTTAGATACTCTAACCAATTCAATGATCCAAGACAATTCCAAATGATGAAAAATGCTATCTATCTTCAGAGAGAGAACTGAAGAACTCTGAGTGTAGATTGACACATTCATTTTTCACTTTGTTTTTCTTCCCTTTTTGCAACATATCTAATATGAAATATGTTTTGCATGACTTCACAGGAATAATTGATATCATACTGCTTGCCTTCATAATGAAGGGGGAGCATCTGCAAGGAGCAAAATAATTTAAAATTCCATTTTTTTTGAAAAATGAATGTTAAAGTATAATTAAATTATAAACTTACATTAATTATATTAACATATTAAATCATAAATCATACACTTATAAATTAAAAAATTCATTAGAACACTTTATTGATGATATTGTAGTAACTTTTCATAAGAGAGCTAATGAGTTTTGTTTTATTTTGAGTTCATGATTTTTAGCCCAGTTATCGGATGAGGAACCCCTTTGTTTGGAGAGGAGAAAGCCTTGGCTTTGGCCTTAGTCTACATCTAGATTTCTCCTCTCTTGGACAGAGAGGGCCTTTCAAACTTCAGAGAGCTTAAAAATTTTGGATTTCCTATCCTCTCATCAGTATCTTATCCCTCTAACATAGCAGTGTCTGCATCAAAAGCTGAGAACAAGCTAATTGTGATGTGGAAACATAGATTCAAAGTTCCATAAGTAGCCCAAGAGGGGAAAAAAACCCTTATCATTCCTAAAGGGAAATTCTTGAATGCTCCATGATGGAGAGAAAAGGACTTCCAGGAATCAGGAGCTATGAGGTTTTTCTTTGTCATATGTTCTCTCTAAGCTACTTTCCTGTTGACTCTACCTTCCATAATATGTAACTTACCAGTCTTAATTTAATTTTTAAAAGTGATTATCCAATCTGATTATATGTTTCTCATTTTTATTTAATTTATGTTTTCTATTGTTCCAGTACATGTTGTCCAACATTTTATATGTATTTTCTCCTTCCTCTTCACTCCTTCCTATAAAATGCACAGTAACAAAAGAAAATGAAAGCAAAACCCCATAACGAGTATTTGTAATTCATTAAAACAAACCTCCACATTTTCCATGTCAAAAACATCTATCTATCTATCTAATAAGGAACTGGTACATGCTCAGCTAATGCAAATAACCAAAATGAGAGAAATTAAGAAGCCTGCTTGTAATGATATATAATGGAAACAAATGCCTTGGAGACAGAGTGGAACATTAGTGTTCTTTAACTGCTTCTTGTCAGCTATCTTTGTAGTGAATAGAGTGCTGTTTGGCTGTAGTGGCATTAAAAAAAACACTAGCAACCAGAACCTCAGCTATTTCTTCTTTTGATGCTATGTGCTTAGTTTTTTTCTTTATTGACAATGTCTATTGAGAGAAAATGCTATAAAGGAAAGGTCATAAACTTTCTCCCCTCTGAGGTCATGTGACCCTGTGAAATGGACTTCATTCTTTACCCTCTGAAGGCAGGTGGCTCAGTGGATAGAGTGCCAGGTGTGAAATCAGAAAGACTCATTATCATGAGTTCAAATCTGGCCTCAGATACTCAACAGCTGTGTGATCCTGGGCAAGGCACTTAACTTTGTTCATCACAGTTTCCTCATCTGTAAAATGAGCTGGAGAAGGAAATGGCAAACCATTCAAGTGTATTTGTGAAGAAGGCCCCAAATAGGATCACAAAGAATCAGATATGACTGAAATGACTCAACAATAACCTTAGCCTCCACTCTTGATCTTTTCTGTTTTAAGGTGAAGGAATTACAAAGCAAGCACCCTGTAATCTAGTTGTTTTGGGATTTGGGTTTTGCAACCACCTCAGCACTGATGTAGCAGGGAACCAAGAATGGCCTTTGGGATCCAGTCCATTGGTAGCTGAGATGAGTACTCATCCAGCACTCATACTACATTTGGACATGAACATAGTAAGACTAAAGATACATGGATTCTGAGTTAAGTTTTAGCCCACTTTCCTTAGAAACTAAGGGCATAATGGAGAATATGTCCTTAAGTGTTGGGGGCAAATATTTGTGCTTTGTAATTTCTATATTTTTAAAAGTAATTATCCCCTTTTCTAAGCTAATTTATGTTAGGTGGTTAAAAGGACCTAAGATGCTACTCCTGGGCATTAACAATGGGGGAAGGTGAGAGGGGGAGAGAGCAGATAGGGGCATGAACTTTGAGAAGAGAATATTCCAAATTTTCAAGAGTCAGATTGAAACTTCTCTGCTCTAGATAATGCACTGGGTTGTATTCAACTATATTGGTATGTCATCACTCTAGCAAAAAGTGGGTACTGTACTTCAGCTTAAATTCCCTAGAATCATTGTTTTTCATTGTGTTGTTCAGAGGCTTAAATTCTTTTGAAGTTGCTTTTCTCAAAAATATTCTTGTTATTGAATTTTATTATTTTTAAATACAATTATCTCACAGACTTAAGATACCTAGAATGAAAATGTGATCAATTGGTTACTCCCATCATTTCCTCCTCTTTTCATCTATTCCAGATTCTTGTCTTTCCTTTCCATCTTCATTTTATGATTCACCCTTATAAGTGAATTTTATTTTGCTTGTGACTATTTCCTCTCCAAATCAGTCTTCCTTTTCAATTACCCCACTCCTCTTTCTATCCCTGCCCATTTTCCTGTTGCATTTAATATGTTTTTTCATCAAATGTGTTGTGCATGTTGTGTGTTCAATCTTCTTTTACCCCATTTAGATATAAGTGAGATTCATTAGATGATACCCACTCCTATCGACTTACTTCCATGTTTGTATATTCTTGTAGCACACCATAATTATGAAAAATAAATTTCTTCCCTTTTCTTCATTTCTTTTTTATTTCATTCTTTATTCCCTATTTTCATTACTCTCTAACAATCAACAAAGTAAATTAATCCACAAGATGCTGTCATTGTCTCTATTTCCTCTCTGACCCTTCAAGACAGTGGGATACTGAAGGTGCAACTCTTTCTTCTTCCATAATTAACACTTGATCCAATTTTAACCACTCAGATTTCTCAAAAGAGGTTTCTATTTCTTCCTGTATTTGTATTTCAAATATTCTATGAAGCTCTGATCTTTTCATCAGAAATACTCAAGTGTCTTCTGTTCTATTAAAGGTCTAAATTTTCCTCTTTAGGATTACGCTTGGCACTAAACTGATGCAAGTCAGAGCAGACTCAGGACCATTCCCTGATAGTTGAGAATAAATATTAGAACAAAATGAAATACTCATAGTAGATCTGACAGTTAGCAAAGAGAGGTTTACTTTGAGGCATCAAGGAAAGTATATCCAACAAATATGTTCAATGTGGACACTGTGTTGATCTGGATGAATACAAGTTCTTGCCTCTGTGTGGCTCACAAATTGTCCCTCCAAAATACACCAATTGTTAAATCATTTCATTGTGTCTTTAAGATCATGATTCCATCTCTACCTCAATTGATACAATCACAGAAGGCACCTCCATTGCATCAGGCAATGAAAATCATTAATTTTCATTGTGTATGCAAGATATACCTATATCTGGCACATATGTTAGGTACAAACATATCTTTTATTGAATCACAGAATCAATCAATTAAGAGATGATGATTGGTTAGTGTCAAAGAATTTCCTACAAATGTTTGAATAAATCCTTAATCAACGATAGAGTGCTGATAGAATCAGAGGGTTAGGGTTAGAACCCTAACCCTAAATCTGATTCTAACTCCAATAGGGTTTGCATCATCCTATGAAAATAAATGTCCTTGTTAAAAATTAACAGATAAAGTGAAGGATTTTAGGATGGTGGAGAAATGGGCATGTTTGTATGTAGTAACAATCAATATACAAGAAGAGACTGAAGATTAGTGAGTTCAGACAGAATGTTTTTATTTTTGCTATTATGCTTTCAACATAAGTATTTCTTTGTAAAAGTTAATTTGATTGTTAAATGGTTGAATAGAAATGGGTCATAGAGGACCCCTAAAATGGGGGAAACAAATTGGTTGGGGTTTGACCCAGTGACAGAGGCTCCTATTTTATCCTCTCTGTGCAAGTCCTTCCATTCTGCTTTCTCCTGCTCCCCGCTCTCATTAGAGATTTAAAAAATACTCTCCTTTCTCTATTTGTTTATGGGGATGGTACATCTAGTTTCTGCCTCTTATCTCTTCTCTTCCTGTTTGCTTATTTAACCCTTAGTGTTATCCTTTCCTCACAATGTATTGATTCACATTTAGGACACCACAGGATTTAGTGTGTTGAGTATTCACTCAATTTTTCTTCTTTCTCTTTTCCTAAAAAATTAATTTATCCTTAACTTTTGCCCCATGATAATCTCTCTTATTTTATTCCTTCTCTTAAAGCAGCAACAATCACAAAAATTCTTAAGCACAAAAGAATTGATTTCATTCATGAATACTTTTAAGAAGAATGTGTAGGTATTGTTTTTCTGTTTAATTTCAATTTCCTATTTTTCTGGATATTTTTGCTTCAAATGTGATAAATCATTTCTTTTTATGGATGTTTTCTTATTAAGAAAATTTATTTTAATTTCTTTCAATAATCTGAATTTTCTTTTGTTTAGGGTGCTATTTTTCTAGATTTCTTTCATTCTTCTTTCTAATTTTGTTGCTTTTTAATTTTTATTACTCATGTGTCAGCTTTCACTCTGAACCTGCAGAGTTTTACAGATAATTAACAGGCCTAGCTATTGTGTACTGGATTTCAACCTGTCAACAAGTCTGGAGACTGCAAGATCTAGTTAGCAGCAATCAGATTGTGTCCCAGGGGATCAGACTGCTTGTGTTAATAGCCATGAACAATCAGAAAAGACTATTCAAGGATGAAGTGGGTGCATTTTGATAAGGAGAGATAATACGTGTCCTATCAGAGTCCTGAAGTCATCAGGTGTCATAGAGAAAGTTAAATAAAACACAGGGCCTAAAAGTAGTTTTGTGATATTTTGACACACCTGAACAACGATATAAGTAGTGGTGATGGCATTCTCTCTTCCTACACCCTCACCCTCTACGGAATTAATGATCTGAGTTCCCCAGCACTGGCAGCTAAGGATAGAGTGCAGATAGCAATGGTGATAGAAAAGAGATACTGGATGGTAAGTGGGGCAGGTTGACCATTGAGACAACCTCCACTCCTTAGAATGAAGAAACCAGACTAAACCTGTAGAATGTAATTGCCCCTTTAGGGACTGAGGAGAATTTTGTTATGATTTTGCTGTCTTTCTTTCCTTTCCTTCTTTCTGAAAGGACAGACATTTAAATCTTGAATTTTCTGTTTTGTCTTTTTTTTTTTTTAAATTTTCACTTGCTGTTTTAGATGTTAAAGCCAGCTATGTTAAAGTTTAACCATGTTAAAGTCTAAGATTGTTAAATTCATTTTGAGATGTGTACCTTTAATCATGTACAGGGATTGCAAATAGGTGAAGGCATTAAAACAACTAGCTTGAATATAAATGAATGCTTGCGTGCATGCATGCGTGTGCATGTGCGTGCGTGTGTGCGTGTGTGTGTGTGTGTGTGTGTGTGTGTGTGTGTGTATCTTAGGGACTTACCCTGTCCCATGGATAAGACCTGAATTCTTATCCAGGGGCTCTTATCTATGACGATTCTTATTAGTAAGCTCCTCAAAGTAGGAGAGAAAGGAGTCCACACAGAACCAAGGACTCCTAGACTTTGTGAGTTTATGGGTTGCAATATTGACAGTCATGGTATGGAATTTCTTACCCAAGGGGGCAAGATCAACGATGATTATCATAGCTATAGAAACAACAACAGCGATGATGCCAATTACACAGGGACCAAAAAAGAGATCTGACAACTGACTATATGATTGGTCTTGGGCATATCATTCAAGGCCTCTGGTAGCTTTTGAAGCTCTAGGTCTATGAATCAGAAAACCTCAGAAAAATGTATGATGCAGTGAGGGAAATGAGACATGAGACATTGTTTTTTCTTTGCAGGGAGAGAGGGAGGCAAGGAAACTTGCAAGGGAAATGAAAAAGAAAAGGACAGTAAGTGTAAATCCCCTATTCTTTGATTCATGTTTGCTTTCATTTTTCAAGACTTGGCCTATGATGGAAAGGGAAGAAACAGACAGAACACAAGTAACTCTCTAGATTCTCAGATTCTGGGATAGATATCTTTGGAAAGAAATTCTTTATGGTCTTCATCCATGTCTGAGAGGCAAGCTAAGCAAAATTCTAACTGTAGCCAGGTCATATTATACATGGATTCAGTCGTTGTGGTTCATTTTTTTTTTCCAGTGGTGTCTGACTCTTTGAACTGCATCATGAAATTTTCTCAGCAAAGACAATGGAGTGGTTTGTCATTTCTTTCTCTAGGTCATTTTACAGATGAGGAAACTGAGGCCAACAGGGTTAAGTGACTTGCCCAGGATCACACAGCTAGTAAGTGTCTGCACCAGATTTGAATTCAGGAAGAGAAGTCTTCAGTCTCTAAGGCCAGCACTCTATACACTGTGCTACCTAGTTTCCCCATTAAATATGAGTAATTTAGGCCAAAATCTCTCGACCCTAATACAAAGAAGAATAGGATGGAGAGGAATGGAATGGTGACCAAAGAGAAAGTTAATCTCCTGACCTAACCCATTGGTAGGAGACAGGTAAGACAGAGGAATGATCAGCACCAGCCCTTTTCTGTTGGGAGAGGACTGGTGGCATTGTAGATCAAAGATATCTTTGATCTACAGTAAAAATAGTTATTTACATCTCTATTCAAAAGGTCTTGAAATTTCTTTTCTTTTTTTCAATTCATATGCCAAGTATTTAGATTTTTAGATTAAACAAGGCCTTCTTGGTGACTTTTAATTCTTATTCTATGTTTGCATCCTTTGTCTTAAATACTAGATTCTCTGACTTACAGAGAATTATTGATATCATTTTAAAATTATTGCCTTTTACATTTCCTTAGCCAAAATTTCTCTAACCTTTGTATTTTGTGCTCTAAATCTTTTATTTTTTCTTGAAAGTCTGTTTCTTTAGACTAGTTATCCATCATACTTTTAAAGTTCTGTATGCTGTTTTTAATACTCTGCTTTAATGTGACTTTCTCCCTTTCCACTGTCAGCTCTAGAGTTAGCCAAATCAACTGTACACTTTACTCTTGAAACCCTTTCTCTCTATATATATATAATATTAGATATGTATACACATATTTATTACATGGAATATATGTATATGTACATACATATGATATGTGTATATATTTGTATTTATTATATATATGTGGTATGTATGTAAATGTGTCTATGTTCTTTTCTCTTTGTTTCATTCCTCTATCATGAATTTTTTATTGGATTTTTCAAACTGTGTCTCCTGGAGACATTTCAAACTCAATATGTTCAAACAAACCTCATTGATTTCCCCCTCAAAATCCACCCTTCTCTAGAAGTTCTCTTCTTCAATCTCTCAGGTTCATTACCTTAACATTATATTTGACTTCTCATTCTCCTTAATTTAACGGCAAAATGTTTTCCTCTTAAAGAAAAGGGAAACAATTCCATGCAAGTATTATAGGCAGAAGCCAAAGAAGCATATTTTCAGAAAGTAGGAGCAGAATTGTTAAACTTAATCAGAAACATGAAGATATAAGTGCTATTCATTAGCACCGAGTGCTATTATGTCATATAGAATAAGTACTACTCAAAGAATAAAGGATGAGAAGAGGGAAGGGAAAAGGGGGAGAAGACAGAAAAGGAAGGGAAAAGAGATTGACAATATTATCAATAATTGATTCAGGATTCAATGAAACCTATGCTATGGATATTATTCACCTCATATATTACTTATTTCTTTTATTGAAAAATGAAAGTAGCAAATACCTTTTATGGGCATGGATCCCCCAGTTTAATGTCTCTCTTGATATTGATCACCAGAAGATTGTTGAACAAAGTTATGTTTATTATTGTGTTTATCAAGGAATTTTGGGTCATCTTGACATGGTATATCTTCTTGCTTCCAGAAAACTTTAAAGCTGTACTTTGCTCTGAACCTAGTACTATAATCTGAACCTTAACCTGGTACTATAATCAATAGACTATAGACATTTTTGTTCAGTTGTTTCAATTGTGTCTGACTCTTCATTACCCCATTTAAGGTTTTCTTGGCAAAGATAATAGACATAGCAGAATCTCATATCCTCAACATTTTTTTTTTGCTCTTGTTGTGTTGTGAAAGCTAGCCTGTTCTGGACCATTGCAAGGAGCTCTTATTTTGATTTCTGCAGCTACCATAGTAATTTTTCCAAAAATAAAGTTCTGATCATGTCACCTACCTCCACATTTAAATAATTCTGTTTCCTCTCTATTATTATTAGTTTCAAGTATAAGCTCATCTGTTTTGTGAAATTCTTTACAACTTGGCACCTTCTTTACTTTCCAGCTTGTTACACATTACTCCTATACACATTATCTGCTCCTTAGCCATATCGACCTACTTATGGTTCCTCATATAGGAAATTCTATCACCTATTGCTCAGTTTTCCCCCTTGTTATCCATCATTACTGGAATGCTCTTAATGTTTTCCTTCACCTTTCAGAATCCCTGTTTTCTTTAAGACTTTCCCCATGAAAACCTTTCAAATACTCCATGACTGCTATTTTGTCCCCTAGAGTCTTCTTTTCTTCAACCATATATCCAATAGAAATTCAAATCATAAAAGTCTTAAGATACATACAGGATTCTTCTGGAGCTAGCTCAAAGAAAAAGGGTCATCCAACCTTTATATAAACCCAGCTATTTCCCATGGCTGCTCACTTCCCTTTGGAGAGGGGCGTGCTGTTAAAGGAGAGCTGATTGTTAAATTTTAAGTGTGAAAATTTATGCCTTTGAAATTGGCAAACTACACCTCAGGGCTTGATTTATTGTTTTGTTTCTTTCTAGGCTTAAGAAAATGTTAATAATGGAGATTAAATGAACAACAACAAAAAATACTTGGTTCAAGTGCCATCTTCTGTGCAGGGCATTTGCTGGCCTTTACAGATGCTAGTTCCTTTTACTCCAAGGTTACTTTACATTTTTTACCTTTTATATGTGTTAAATATACTTATATGTGTATATGAAATACAGTATACCATTTCATATATCAATAGTATTCTGAAAGGGGAAGAAAATGAAAATTGTGCAAAGAAAATGGATAAAGATGCACTTATGAAGAAACCATCTTTCAGATAAATATTTAGCAAAGGCACAGACTGTTTAGAGCACCAGATAGAGAACTGTTTTTCACATTAATTGTATTGAGAGGACCTACCTGATGGAAGAGCAATGGCTAATTATGACTGTAGGATATTGTGATATAACTGCTCATTTGAATATGACTACTTTTAGAGTTTCAAGGCTCACAGCTGACAAATTAACAGATCAAGTATCTTTCAGGGGATTGTGGGAGCATTTTATAAGGATTGCTGGGTTCATACCTAACATAGGGTCAATTTCTTAAGTTTTAATCAGTAAGATAAAAGATGAGTCATTGATTACCAGGCAGGTCTGCTCTGAGGCATGGGAAGATATAAAAAGACAGAAGCTTTGAGAAGAAGCTATGGAAAGAGTTGGAAATAGCAAAGTGAACTGAGTGCAGAAAGAGCTGTGAGAAGCTGGGGTCAAAGGATTTAGAATCTTATACTTGAGGCAGATGATTCTTCAGTTGTTTTGTTAGGAACTTGTTGAGGAAGAGAGCTTTTGCCTTGCAAAATTAACTGGAGAAAAGCTGTTGCATATGCTGGAAGTTCATTGAAAGACAGCTGAATCTTGCTGCTGTGTGAACAGCTAGTGGGATTTATTTTTCTCTGGTGTCTGTTACAATCGGAGAGATGAGCGAGGGAATTGAGGGGATTACGACAGCAAGTGGTTAATTGTAGGTACTGGGTAAACCACATTGACTTTGTCTTGTCAGTTCTGGAGTTAGCTTGATTTCTAGGAAGTTATGTCTAGCCCAGTTTCTGTCTTGTGAGAAAACTATTCAATTGTGATAATTGGAAGTGTGAGGAATGATTAAAACTTTTGTTTCCACAGAAATGATGTAATATATGACATGATATCTAGGGGATCCATACATACTAGAAACTTTTTTGGCTTGCAGCAAATGTAGGAAAATAAATTGATTGCAGAAGTCACTAACAGCATAGACTAGTACTGGGTTATCGTCTAACATAAGGCTCTCCAATTGAGAGATATAACGGAGAAATTTGTTTCTATAAATTCAAAATAACGATGAGAGGAATAGGAGACAAAATGAATTATGTCTCACAGTGAAGACAATGGGCAGGGCAAGGTTCCAGCTGGTTTTATCCTGTTTTGGGTTGGACGTCAGCTAAGCAGAGTAGAAGTTGTCTTGCTTGGAATGCTTGTGTGTAATAAGCTTATGAATATTAATTTCTCCTCTGAGAAGGCTAAAGCTTCCTTTCAATGGTCATACAACATGTGTAGCAGGAGGGGGGAGAAGACATGAGTGGAAGCTATGTAGTAGGTGCATTGGAAAGTTGTATGTTCTGTATTACCTAGACAATGGGGAGGCAGGGGAGGGACTTTATGGTCAGGCATAGGTTTTAAAGACTTACCTTTATTTCTGGAGGGTGTGTCTATCCAAGGAGATGCTTGCCACTGCAGTCACATTAATAAATTTATTTGTTTCATCTTCACCCTTCCTGAGCCTGATTTTTCTTATTTCTCACAGAAGAAAAACATATTGCACTTTTTGAACCTTGCCCTGCATAGCTGGAAGAATGGACCACCTCTACATGTTGCTTAGAAACCCTTAACTAAGGACCTGGGTCATGCTGACTAGAAACCCACTCAGATCTGAAGATTGATACAAGAGTTTTCTCACAGTTGGACATTTCAAGTAACTTATATGTCTTATCTGACAACTGTCCTGTACTGATCAATCAGTTACTGTTTCCATTTTCCTTTGACTGTTTACAAAAGCCTGTAGGGGCAGCTAGGTGGTACAGTGGATAGAGCACCAGTGCAGGAGTCAGAAGGACCTCAGTTCAAATCTCACCTCAGACACTTGACACTCACTAGCTTTGTGACCTTGGGCAAGTTACTTAACCCCAATTGCCTCGTCCTCGGTCATCTTCAGTCATCCTGATGAATATCTGGTCCCTGGATTCAGATGGCTCTGGAGGAGAAGTGAGGCTGGTGACCTGCACAGTGCCCCCTCACTCAGAACAAAGTCAAGTGCAAGTCATGTCATCATTTCTCTGATGGCATGTTCTGCTTCAGCAATGAAGGATGAACACACAAACACCTGGGAGGAGAGGGAAGATCTGTTTATAGACAATTCTTTTCCTGATTTCAGGGAAATATACCTGTTCACTCTTCTCCTTCCAACTTGGAAATTTCCTAATCTTTCATCTAATTAAAAATCAGATTACCTAATGTTGTATTGTTTCTTTTTAATTAATTGACCTCATTTGATTAATTATTTTTAATGTGTAAAAGTTTGTCTCCTTCTGTATTAGAGGTCCAGGCCTAAGCTGAGAAGGTCTGGTATATGTTAGGCAATTGGCATGCATTGCTTAATAAATTGATAAGTTCAGAAGATAGAACCTTTGTTTTCCCATCATTTCATCTTTTACCTGCCACAAGAGAGCTTTCAGAGATCCTTGTGATGTTTTCTGATGCTTTCTCTGGTTTGAACTGAAGAAGGGGGAAAGACAAACTTTATATCTATCTGTTTTGCTGGGAGCTATGCTCTTTTCTGAGAGGAGACTTGGATATGATTGAAAAAGCAGAATCTAGTCAGCAGATCTAAGGAGCTTAAGGGAATTGCTTATCACTAAAAGGTTATAGCAGTTTTTCTCAGTACCCTATTCATGTGTCTGTGAATAAGAAGAGTTTGTTACTACTTCCTCAATTGTAGAGTAGAAAGGAACTGTAACCTTGAAGGAGATAAAAAAGAACAGAAGGAAAGAAATAACTTCATGGGGTGTAGGTTGTTCCTGGAAGGATCAAGAACATAAAGACCCACCGTCCAAAGTTGTGAGTTGTCTCTAGACAATGTGTTTCCTCACTTAGGTATTTCTCTAATAAATATTTATAGGTGTATACCCACTATCTATAGACACTGGATGGATCAGTAGGAGAATGTCACCCAGGTTTGTGGGTGGACAGTGATTTTCCTTATATTGAATTACAGTTATGATTGTTTCTGCTTTTGCCTTCTGAGCAAATGTTATTCTTCTATCCTTTTCCCCTTATTAATGCAGATGTTTATGTTTATATTTAAAATTTAATGATGTCCTGATGACTGATTTAATTTAGATGGGAGTGGCAGCAGAAGTTCTGGAGGAACAACAGTGAATAGAAAGAGTATATCTGTCCCATACCAGTGTTACCCTTAGGACTCTAAAGAGAGTGAGTAGTGAGTCATAGTGCTATGGTATACTCCCATCTCATCCCAACAAACCCCAGACATGCCAACATGAATTTAGGTTGGGTGAGTGAGCCAGCCCAAAGAGCAAGAATGAAGAATGATCAGTGAGTTACATTTACATGCTATCTTCCTTGTTAGACTCCTGAGGGCATGACTATTGTGGGAAAACTTTATTGCATTGTTTGAACCTAATCCTACATGACTGAGAGATCAGACATCATTTATGTGGAAATCTCTGGAAAGTATGCTGCTAAGGTAAATGAACTTATCCAAAACATTCAAAAATTTTCCATTTACTGTAACCAATGGTTCCATGTATGGATGGTGTGATGCTGACTGGTAGAGAACCTGTGTTTTCTTGGTTCTAATTATTGGGTCAAAATTAGCACAAACAGCAAAGAATCAATTCATACTTTGTTGCATCTCAGTCTCAGAGGTTGCATTGAGTCCACGAATAAAAAGTCATGCATCAACTCTTCCTCCACTTTAGTTTTGTCTTGTACACTTTTCTAGTTAATTTACTGTCAGTGATTTCATTGACCTTAATTCTGTTTTCATCTTTGTTGAAGACATCTAACAACATTGCTGAAAACATCATGCTAAAAACATGGGAGCAAGTCTACTGTCCTGCTTCACTATACTGGAGACTGGGAAAAATTCGAAAACATTTTCTATTACCCAGAACCTGGACAAGCATGCTGTCATGAAACAGTTGTACAATATTCATGAACTTCTCTGGGAAACCAAATTTTGGCATAATTTTCCACAAGCCCCTCACAAATGATAAGATCAAAGGCCTTGGTCAGATGGATGGATGTTGTGTACAGATCTCTGTTCAGCTCCTGGTATTTCTCCTGGAGTTGTTAAACAGCAAATACCATAGCAACCATTCATTGACCATTTCTGAAGCCCCAGTGGCTCTTGGGTAGATGACCATCTTCCAGGTGAAAAATTAATCTATTAAAGAGGACTCTATCAATAACCTTGGTAGAGCAACCAAGCAATGACTAAGAGAGAGACCCCTTTGTGGTTGTTACAGGAGAACATATTTCCCTTTCCTTTCTAGAGAGGGACAATAGAGATATCCTTGAACTCCTGAGGGACAACTTCCTCTTGCCCTATAACCCAGAAGATTTCAGTCAACTTTTGTATGCACAGTAGATACTCTGTTTTGTAAATCTCAGCTGGAATAGGTGCTTTGCCATATAACAGCAGCCTGAAGGCATGCAAAAGATTTTCTTTAGTTGAAAGTTTGACTAAAGAGGGATTGACTTCAACCTGAGATGTACAGTCAATTTTTTTAGCATTGATTGATCACGGTCTGTTGAAAACACTATAGGAGTGTTCAGCCCATTTCCTTATCCTTATCAATGTGGCTCCATCAGCAGTTTGTTATTGAGATGTGCCATAAGACTTTGGCCCCATAAATAGCCTTTAGGGCATCATAAATATGTTTTGTATTGCTACTATCGTTGTGACACCGAATTTCATCTATTTTCTGACTGAGCTGAGAATCCTATACCTCTGTAAGCTTCACTTGCAGTTTACTTTCAACGGAGTTAAATGCTGCCTTCTTAGAGATGGATAAACCATCTTGCTGTAAACCCTATGGAGTTTTCATTTTTCGTTTAGCAGCTTCTAAACCAGTCTTGATATTTGTGAATGTTCTGTCCCAGATGAGTAAATGTGATTCTGTACACCAAATCTCTGAAAACCACCTACTCCTTTTCAGCTCCTCTGTTGACAACCATATGTTGACTCAGCTTTATCTCCAAGTTAGTAACAGGCTGTTCTTGCTCTAATCTGTTGACATTAAGTCATTTTGTAGTTATCTTACCTTGGGGCAACTGCTTTTGTTGAATGCAAATTTTTAGATTTGAGAAGATAAATCTATGATAAGTCCAGCTCTCTGTGCTACTCATCTCTTTTGTCACTTTCACATCCTGTCCATCTCTTTTTCTTACAATGACATAGTCTATTAAATGTCAATGTTTGCTGTGAGGATGAATCCATGTAGTTTTATTGTGTTTATGTAAACAGTAGACAGTGTTGGTGATGGGGTCATAAGATGCACAGATCTTTAGTAGTAAATGACCATTGCTGTTGATGTTTCCAACTCTGTTTCTTCCAAAGACTCCCTGCCATGTCTAATAGTATGTACCTACTCTGGTGTAAAAGTCACTTAGAATTATAAGCTTGTCTTCTTTTGGCACATTAATGATGAGGGTTTCCAGGTCTTCGTGAAATTTTTCTCTGACTTTTTTTTTCAAATTATTCTCCTTCAAGGCCTTTCTATATAATCAAAGAGCAGTTGTTTAAGTAGTCACAACTGATGTTAAATTGGGAAAGGTATTTGAGTGCATTCTAATTTTGTGGAAATCACTAGATAGAGGCAATATGGTATAGCTGATGGACAGTCAGCCCTTATGTAGGGAAGATCTGAATTCAAGTTCCATCTATAACACATAATGGTAAGGAGGGCTCCTGGCACCTCTCTAAGACTTTAATTTGCAAAATGGTTGCTGATATAAAGTCATAGAGGGAGTTTCTTCACTTATCATTAACTACCACAAAATTCAGCCTTGTGATTGTGGGATAATGAATACTTGAATTAGGAGACCCCTTATAATATTGTTGTGAAAGCAACACTGTTGTAATTATTTGAAGATATGGTATTATTTGTTTGTGTTGTGTTCATCCTTCATTGCTGAAGAAGACCATGCCATCAGAGAAATGATGACAGGACTTGCACTTGACATTGTTTTGAGGGAGGGAGGGCTGTGTAGGTCACCAGCCTCACGTCTATTCCAAAGCCATCTGAATCCAGTGACCAGATTATTCATCAGGATAACTGGAGATGACCCAGGATCCAGTGGGAGACCTTGGGCCCTTTAGGCCAAGGTCTTTGCAGGTACCCATTTAGGGTGAGGTGATGCCCATTCATTGAATAGGCCTGTTTAAGAAGTAGCTAGGCATGGCACCTTAGCATTTAGGGGAATGACTACACAAATTGTGATACATGAATGTAATGGGATGTTAGTGAACTTTAAGAATGACAAATAGGCAGAGTTAAAAAAAATGTTAAGCCTTATATGAATTGTGCAGAATGAAGTAGTCAGGAACAATAAAATAATATCTAAACTAAAACAATGTAGTGGATAAAACAATAAAGTGAAACTGATAATTGGATAATTTTTATAGAAGCTTCAAAAGCTTCTCTTGAAGAGCCTGCTATATACACAAACACATCTACTGTCTCTTTAAGAAGCAGAAATATTAAACACATCCTTTTTAGATTACAATGCAATAAAAAATTATATTCAATAAGACACCATGGAAACATAGATTAAAAACTATCTTGTGAGTAAACAATCTAATCATAGAAACAATCAATAATTTCATTAGAGAATGACAATCATGAGACAGCTATAGGATGAAGCAAAAACAAATTTATATTTCTAAATGATTATATCAACAAAATAGAGAAAAAGCAGACAAATGAATTGAGCATGTAATTTTAAAAACTAGAAAAAGAACAAATTAAAAATCCCTGATTAAACTCTGAATTGGAAATTCTAAAAAGTGAGATTAAAAAAATTGAGGGTCAGAAAGCCATTGAATTAATAAATTAAACTAGGAGTTGGTCTTATCAAAAAAGAATAAAATAAATAAATCACTGGTGAAAGAGAGAAGAAAATCAAATCACTAGTATTAAAAATGAAAAGAGTGAATATGCCCCCAGTGAAGAAGAAATCAAAGCACTTGTATGAACTTAATTTACCAAATTATATGCCAATAAATTCAACAGTTTAAGTGAAATGGAAGAACATTTACAAAAAATATAAATTGCTTAGATTAACAGAAGAAGAAATAGACTATCTAAATAAACCTATTTTAGACAAAGAATTTGAACAGGTCATTTTCCTAAGGAAAAAGTATTAGGACCAGATGAATTTATGAATGAATTCTACCAAACATTTCAAGATAAAATAATTCCAATATTAAATAATTTGAAGTAATCAGTAAAAAAGGAGTTCTATCAAACTCCTTTATGAAACAAATATGGTACCGATACCTAATAAAGAAAATTGTAGACCAATCTTATTAATGAATATAGATGCAAAAAATCCTAGGTAAAAAACTAGCTAGGGGACTACAACAATATATTACAATGATTATACATTGTGACCAACTAGGATTTATTCCAGGAATGAAGAGATGGCTTAATACAAGGAGAACTATTAACATAACTGATTATATCAATAACAAAATTTTAAGAATTATATGATTCTAGCAATAGATCCAGAAAAGTTTTTTTAAATATAAAATAAAACACTCCTTTCTACTAAAAAAACACTTGAAAGGAAAGATATAAATGGATTTTTCCTTAAAATGATAAGAAGCATCTAAAACTATCAACAAGGATTATTTGTAATGGGGATAAGCTAGAAGTAAGATCATGAGTTAAACAAGGATACTCATTGTCACCAATACTATTCAATATTTGTATTAGAAATCTTGGTAAAAGCAAGAAGATGAACATGTCTTGAGTATCATAAATACTCAAATCGAATACAAAGGATCTATGAAGGATCCAGAGAAAGAACTGATAAATAGAAGTATATATAGTATGATTATACATATATATATATTTGGGTCTAAAGGTAGCCTTCTCTAGGGCAGAGTGGGGAGGGAGATAGAAAAAAATATAAAAAGTGCACAGCAGAGAGCAAAAGAAATTTTAGGACACACGAAAAAGTAGTGCAGCTTTGAAAACAAAGTATAGTACTTATTACATAGTTCTTTTTTAAAGTAAGCATTTGAAAGGGAAATTCATGGTTTTATAGTGAATCCTCTTTTTATGCTGTGCTGTGTACAGGAAACATTCTTTTTTTTGTCTGTATGTATTTAAGTTCAAAATGAATAAAAACATTTTAAAAAAAAGCAATGGAATCTTGGATACTGCAGTTATCATTCCATGAAGTTGAAGGAAGAGAGTTTAATTGTCATTTTAGAGAGACTGATGACTGCAATGACAGAAGAAATGACAGAGAAAAAGAACTGCAAGAATTTATTTCCTAAAAGAACTGAATTTAATCCCTACCTTATGAAAAAACACAAAGGGTTCTTGATAACAGATTTTAATTGGTATCTATCTATCTACTATAACTACACACACACATACAAATATGTATGTGTGTGTATAGTTACATATGTGTATGTGTGTGTGTGTCTCTCTCTCTATATATATATACATATATAACTGAATATTGAGATTGTGTTTCCATGTTTAAGAAGTCCACAATTGTAGCAATGATTAAAGTTGACTTCAGTGCACTTTTGTCGAATTGACGTTTTAAAAATTGTTATTAGATTATTTATGTCTTTGTTTTTCCCCTTGTTTATTAAACTGTTAATAAATAACTGTAGTTAGAAACAGATGTTTCCCTTGGAGGTTGGGGGATTTGACATAGAAAAATGAGCAAATGTTTATGGGAAATGAATTTTGTGTAGTTTATTAAATAAATGACAATTCATAACCTGAGGTGTGTTCTCAGAGCTAATTGATTAATAAGGATATTGCAATTTTAGCAATTCGTCTGGAAGTTTTCAAACATCCCCTTTTGATTAGATTAGAATCCAGGACAAGAATGAATAAGGACAATTTGCAAATAGATAGGGAGAGGAGAAAGAGAGAAGGAAATGGTAATCATTTCACCTGGTATATCTTGATGGGATATATCTAGGATGGTAACCTCTTGTTGTGTTCATTTTCCAAGAAGACCATGACATCAGAGAAATGATGATATGACTTGCACTCGACTTTTCAGTGAATGAGGACTATGCAAGGTCACCAGCCTCACTTTCTCCTCCTGAGTCATCTGGATCCAGTAACCAGATAGATATTCATCAGGATGACTGGAAATGGTCCAGGATGCAATGGGAGACCTTGGCCCCTTTAGGCTAAGAACCTATTCAGGTACTCACTTAGGATGAGGTAATGCCCATTCAGTGAATAGGCCTGTTTAAGAAGGAGTGAGGGGATGGCCCCTTTAATGAGCAAAAGAAAAAATAATTAAATGAAACTGGAAGGGAAACAGCAACAGTTACTATTGATAATCACTCTTAAGCCAGGAGGATGAGACATATATTCATAAATTAATGTGCCATAAAAAAGGCACCAATAAAAATAGATAAAATAAAAAATGAGAAAATAGAATAAAATATTTATCTTATAAAGATAGAAGTAGGTTTGAAAACTTGTCAATTGAAGTTCAATGTAATTGACATCTGTTTTCTGAGGTGAAAGGCTTACTGAAATGAAGTGTTACTTAAATACAGACTTTAAATACAGTTCATTATTGATGCCAACAGTATTTAAGTCGTAGAAGATAGAGGATTAGCCCTCATGTAAAGCAAAGATTCAGAAAGGCAAAGAACACTGGGAGTCTAAAGGGAGAAATCTGCTTTAGTTTTGTGGCTACCATTTTCTTATTGGGTAAGAAACATTAGCGGGAATATTAAGGACCTTATATCACGTTAGCATAGATTTCACAGTTGCTATAGAAATTAATGAGGTTAATAACAGTAGTAGGATTGCTTTAGGTAAATTGAATTTAGAAGAAGCTTGAGGGCAAGACCCATACTTTAACTGGCATGGGTTTATAAACCTGTGAAGAATAAACAGAATTTTTTCCCTAATACAGTACACCTAGTACTGAACCTCTTATTGATGAACCTTTGATTGTGTCTCCTATGAGTTAGACTTGATTGTGTTTCTGGTTTTTGATCCAGTTTTGAACAGATTTGCTGCCTCAAGTTCCACAGTCTCAGATATTGATCTTGGCTTTCATTTGAAATATCACTACTACATGACCCTTTGAGTCCTCAGACATATCTATTACCACAAACTCACTTTGCTCATACTATGTTTGTAGCTTGTGCCAGAACATGCTGAAATAAAAGTCTTTTTTTTCCCACTGTAGCTAACTTATGCCCAATTCCACCAAGGAAAGGGTACCAGATCAATAAAAAAGAGGCCTTCATCTCATTTGGCATAAAAAATACAGTTGGAAAGTATTTTTTAAAAAGAAGATTATGGATGGGGTAGTCAGTCTCAGGTGCATTAGCTATAGAATTATGAATGTGTTCTATTTCTCCACACACTGTTCCATGTGTGGGTTAGTATAAATCATAAATCAGCTGGTAGAATTTGGGATAACCACTGTTTCAAAGAATACTAGACTCTCAATGTTAGTAGGGCTCTTAGTGGTCATGTAGTTCAACCTGTACTTGAGAAAGCATCCCTGAAACAAAAATATTCATTGTTAGAGCTTTGGCATACTTCCAAGGACTCATTTTTCGGTTCAGATATTATTTTAAGAGAGGATAAACACAGACCAATAAACTAAATAAAGCTAAATAAACATTCATTGCTCTCTCATAAAAGTTATTTATTGGAACAGTAAGTGTGATAGTTTATTAATACAGCAGCTATGAGCAGCTACAAACACGATACAACATAAACAATGTGTTAAATGTACTAGAAATCTAATTAACAGAAACAATTCCATAGAGAGCTAACAGTCACTATGAGTCTATAGTGGTCCAGCCATTGAGATTCATTGGAAATTAAAACAAATATCAAACTAGTGTTGTCCTGCAACAGAGCTTTTCTGTAGCAAAGAAAAACTGAAATGGATGTAAACAAAATAGCACCCATTCAATACATTAGGTCAATTTAAACTTGGAGAACAATGTAACAGGTAAAAAGTGAATGTTAAAAGTGGTTATTTACAGCCATTTTTTCTATAACACCAATGTGTTAGCTATCTTCATTGTTGCCATTTCCCCCATTTGAATCCATTACTGACTGAATGTGATACATTGGCAAATAAATCATTGTATAACTAAACATGACTTTTTTCCTATGTCTTAAAGTTTGTCTAACATGTTTTATGAAATGAAGAAAATCAAAGAAATGTTATTGCAAATATCATGCAATTAATTCTATACAGAAATAGCTAGAGTTAACGTTCTGGAGTTGTACACAAGAGTCCATTTTTTTTCTCCCTAGTCAGATTCCTCCCAGAAAGTTAAGTTGTGAGTGAAAGCAGAGTAAACTAAAATTTTTATTTATAGTAGGCAAGGGAAATGGGTACAAATATAATGTCGAAAAAGCAAATTCCTGAGAACATGAATTCCATGGATTACAATTTGAGATATTCTATGGGGAATGTGAATTTACTGTGGATGGACTGTGAATGATGTTAAAAGATCCTTAACTGGCAAATTCCCACCAACAGAAACCATAAGGGGTGCCCTCACAGAGCTTTTATTTTAAGGCTGGACTTTCTTTGTCCTTTTGACATATTGGAGTACCAATATCATTTGGATCAGAGAAAGACTCCATGATATATAGTGGCACAGTTCCAGTGGGGGCATAATAAGTGACGGAAGAACTGAAAATACATCTATGGCCTACCATGGTAGCAGTTATTGCTATCATATTATAGAAACATTAATGAAAGTTTGATTTAACTTTAGTCACATTCTGCTGATATCATGTGCCATTGACAAGAAATTAGACTGGCTTCAAAGCCTGACTACTTGTTCTAATTACAAGGTTCTGGACAGATTGTAAAGCTTTATTTTTATATGGATGGTATTGTTGCGCTAATTTATAGCAAAATCATTTAGTGCCAATTTTGGAGCAATCTTAGAGTTCAAGGTAAGCAGCACTAAACGTGCTCTCAAAGTAAAAGTGGGGACAGGAGACCCTAACACTAAGCATGTTAGGGGCCCTCTCAGGGTACTGCTTTGTGAAAAGAGAGACCCTGAGAAACTGTTTCCCCCAGGGTGGAGGTGAGGGTAGTTACTTTAGGAGAGAGCTTTGCAGAAAAAGAAGCCCTAGATCCTATTGGAATAATTCCCTATGGAGGAGCAACAGAGCCCATATAGAGAGATACCAGGATACCACAAGGATGATATTGGGAAGGTCATTGGACAACAGGATTACCTGGGTAGGAAGAACTGACCTTGTTTGTGTCACCCAGTGGAAAAAAGCAAGCTATCTGGTAGGTTCCTAGTTTAACTACTTATTATTCCTATATGCAAAGGAACAATGCTATTAGTTAAAAAAATTGAAATGTAATAAATTTTAAAATTACAACAATTGAAAATTATGTAATTTTTGCCCCTTCTAAATATCAAAGCCTGGAAAAATATCCAGGTCACCCCTCATTGATTTCCTTAGTTACCTTGTCCAAGTTAGCTCAATAGAGAACAAACTAGCCACATCTTCAAAATTTCTTTTAAAGTCATTCTTCCTTATAGTATAGCATTATTTGAGGAAAAACTTGGGAAAAGTAAACATGAACATTTCTCTCTTATCATGGCAACATTATCATGAAGAGGAAATAGCTCACCCAACTTAAAACCCCAACAAAAGAACAAAAAACCTAAAATTAGACACAGAGTAACACTGAAGTATATCTAGGTATATTATTGATCAGTAGAGCTAAACACCAAAGCCAATGCACACATGTTAACATTGGAGATATTGAGAGGATACATGGCGGAGTTATAGAATACAAAGAATGTAGAAGACCAGCTTTATTCTTCCAACTTCTCTCTGATATTAACAACCTGTGAACTGTCCACTTTTTATCCCTTACTTTCATCAGGTCTGATCTTGAATAAATTTAGCAACTTTCAACTAGGGATGATAAAGGCAGCTGGCTTCTGAGCAGGGCTCTTGTTATGCTATTGATGCCCTGCTGGAGTAGAAGTCAGGCACCGGCAGTCCAGTATGAAGTGTTACCTACAACAAGAATATGGTCAGCAAATTGCAACCTTCTCCCCCTTGATCTGTCTGCCCTCTGACATGGTAAGAAACCCTGTGTCCTTCTTCTTTGATGTTGGCTCTCAGGGAAACAAAAAAATCATCATATTAAAGCAAGAATTCTAAATTTCTCCAATCTGCTTCTCAACCTCCTTCCTGTTCTAAATATTCTGGTGGAAATTTGGTTGCAGACAGTGAAAGTTAATCTGCATGTTTAATGGAAATATCTCTTAGAGTCAGGAGAAAATAGTTAAAGGCAGCTCTGAATCCTCTATTTCTTATGTCTGGAAGCTGAATGGATGGGTTGGAAAAACTTCGTACTTCAGAATGTCTACTAATTTTAAATATTCCTAGAGGGTATTCTCAAGCTATGCCAAGCCTTTCTATTTATATTTGGGTACATTAGTACAGACTATTAACCTTCACATAAACTTATTTATTTAATTCTTACCCAGTTTGATTATATTAATCTTTACGTTCCTTTTGAGGGCAGCTGTGTGGCACAATGGATAGAGTGCTGGGCCTGGAGTCAGGAAGACTCCTCTTTATGAATTCAAATTTGTCCTCAGACACTTACTAGCTGTGTGACATTTAACTCTATTTGCTTCAGTTTCCTCATTTGTAAAATGAGCTGGAGAACAAATGGCAAGAAAACCCCAAATGGGTTTTTGGAAGTGTCAGATATGACTGAAAAATGACTGAACAACTAAGTTCCTTTTTAGATCTAAAATTCTGTGATTTAATAGGGTCATAGCCCATTGGAAATCTAGATTGAGTTTGTTCAGGACTGCTTCATGTATTGCTCTGATTCTATTTTTCTCATCTTTGTGAAGATTGATCTTCCTTCATTATCTTTAGATTATAAGAAAAACTCTCATCTCAGGAAAGAATCTTGAAAAACAGAGGAGAATCACAGAACCACAGAATTTCAAACTTGGAAGGACTGTTAACCATCATTTCATCTAACTTAGATATTAACAACTATTCTCTCTACAACATACCTGACAAGTGGTCAACTGGTCTTTACTTAAAGATCTTCAATGCAATGGGAACCCACTACTCCTAGGACAAGTTATTTTTGGATAGCCTTAATTGTTAGGACATTTTTTCATTACATCAGGTCTAAACTTGTTTCTTTATCACATCCTCCTTGCTCTTGATTATGCCCTCTAGGACCAATATTTAGCTCAGCATTTTTTCCTTTATGAACAATTAGAGGGTAAATGGAAATTGTGGCAGGAGGTCTTAGATGTGTAGCATGCTGAAGACTTGCCAAGACATTCTTTTTTTCCTCATCAGAGCTACAGGAAGCAACTGGAGGTTCAAGGTAATTGAATCAGTGCATTCTCCTTACTCCAATGTAATCAGCCAGAACATTTAGGAACATCAGAAAAACAGAGCTGAAATATTTGCTTCAATGTGATGAGATCACAAGCCTAGGGATAATTCTATATATCTCTGTGGGTTTATGGTTATAATTAGCTTATGCTGTTCCAGAACCCACTCACAGCATACAATAAAGTAGAGGTATGTAAACTGAATATATGATTGTAATGTCTGTGACCACTCCTCTTCTCCTGTCCCACATGATACCCAAGGGCAGACACTAAAAAATGATACTTCACATTAAAGAGAGTAATGAGCATATAGACCACTGGATGGTTCTTATATAATTGCTTCCATTCCTCCTAAAAATATACTCCCACTTCTTAAAAATTAGATTCAGCATCCTTCATTGACCTGATCCAGCATCTGCCCTACGTATTTCCTTCTCTATCTCTTTCCCATTTGACTATTTGTGATAGGGAAGGATAATATCTCTACAAAGCAACATCAGACTCTATAGACAGAATCAACTATGCATTCAGTTCCCCCACTTCACTCTACGTCTCATCCATCCCCCCCCTGCCCTATCTTTGTAATCCTTCTCCAGTTTTTCAACCGCATCCCTCTCCTCACAATCACTCCCTGGGGTCTTTCATTTTAATGCTATGAATTTTACCCTAAGACCATGAGCCTTTGAAACTTCTACAATGAAAATATTTTGTCCATCTGTAGGGGCAAAATACTTACCTGTACATTCCTGTTCAGGCTGACAGCAGGAAAGAACAGACCCTCCATATTCTCAAAGGCAATAGGACCTTGCTGATCTTCATTGATTGAAAATGATAAGGTTTTTCTATTTAAGTCGAGAAGGACTCCAATTGTGGCTCCCTTTGTTATCCCCCCCTCAGTTCTGTGGGAAAAGAAAATAATTGAGATGGCAGATCAAATTAAACTTTTACTCACTTATGAATTTGAAAGACTATACCATTTCCAAACATAATTAATGAACAATGGCTTCTGTCTTTTGCTGCTTCTTAGTGTTAACAAGTAAAACAAACATCAATGACTAAAAAAAATATTCTAACTCACCAGAGATAAGATTCTTTTATTATGCTCTACAATAGATTTTCATTATTAATTTCCCTGTTTTGGTATCATACAATCATAGACATTTTGAGCTTGACATGATGAGTATGTGGTCCAATATTTTACAGATAAAGAAACTGAGATCTCATCAAGTCACACATTTGGTTAGCAGTAAAGTCTGGATTACAACTCATATCTCTTGACGTTAAGTCTATAGGTTTTTTCACAGCACAGTGCTGTCCTGATTTAATAACTAAAACACATATACATAAATAAAAACAAAAACAAAATAGGCAACTCTGAAAAATATGCACAAGGAATTACGTCTTGGACCTCTTGGTGCACATAGCATTGGAAGATTCTTCTTGAAAGAGAATCAATCATTTTAAAAAAAGAATTTGAATTAAGTTGCTTTAATCAATTTATAATATCACGGACTCTAAGACTGATTCTCTTGTCTAAGAAAATACCTAAACTGGATGAAAATGCCTAAACTGCAGCAATCTCAGGGAAATTGGAGACCAAATAACATGTGTAAAAAAATCTGTCATGTACTTTAGTCAGTAATCTCAAAAATAAAATTAAACAAAATTTATCATATTTGTTCTTCCCACACACACCTTTTGTGATCTGACTATATGGAACTTCAGAAGAAAAATACAAATCTAAGAGCTATAAAAGATCCCTCTCTCCTTTCTCTCTCCTCCACATATAGAGTTAAGACTGTATGGCCATTGTATAGGCAGTCATTTTTACAAAATTCAGAAATTATTAATTATACACAATTCTACAATGACAGCACAGGTTAGATGTTGTTTGTGCCCAAGATATCTATTTTTTTAAAAAAAAGTTAATCTGAATGGTGTGATAGGTAATGTTATTATTTATCCCTTCATTTCTAAATAAGGAATATAAAAAGGGAAGCTGAGTATGGGACATATGTGATATCCTTCTGGTCTGGGCTCTGATAGTCATATGACAGGGTCATTGCCCCAAATATAATTTGGGGCAGGGAGCTTATATCCTTTATCTGAAATCTAGTGTATATCTGGTTGAAATTATCTAAGAACTCAACTTATATGACATTGGATAATGCAAGACTGAGTTGATAAAAGTAACAGAAAATCTCTAAGGGAAAAAAAAGACTATAAATCAGAGCTATAAGAAGAGAAGGACACACTGAACTAGGCCACTGGCTGACTAATATTTCCTACTGCAACATCCTGTTAGGGAGAATGCCATCATCTTACCACTATTTAATTCTTTTCTTAAAGATTGACTTTTTTAAAATTACCATATAGACTGATGAATATTTGCCCAAGCAATGAGAGCAGAGTCTGTGAAAGTTACTTATCCATCCTAGAAAGTTTAAGAAGTATAACTTCAGAAGTAAAAAGAGTTAAAAGTTAAGAAGGATGTCAGAGAAAATTAATTCTTATTGCAAAAATTGCAAAACAAATCTTTGTCATATATACAATGTATTTACTTGGAAAGACTAAAAAACACAAGAGAATTTTCTCTAAAACCTGGCAACTCAAACACAATATGGTGAAACAATATTTCAAATACAGTATTAAGAAATGACATCTATTAATTTATCATTGCCTATTTTAGTCCTGTGAACAACCTGCACACCAAAGTTTCCAGCTTCTTCCTATCTGTCACAAGAAAGAGTGGGATGTTTCCAGTTCTTAGCCTAATACATTAGATATTAAAGAAAGAATTCATGATTCCATATATATGTAAAAACAGGTTCACCAGGATAAACACTCCAGGACAAACCATCCAGTTTCCTATTAAATTAGTTATTTAACTTACATTATAGTGAACTTTCAGATGGCAAAGATGTAGTACAGTAACTTGGATAATCACTAAGTTGCTATTTTCTTCATGAAACCTAGCTTAATGTCCCCCCCACCTACAAATTGTCTCTCCTTTTCTGAATCTCTTTGTCTACTGTTTGCTTCTCATGTACTTTTCCAAGTTAGAGTTATTTGTGTGCATGCTTCTTTTGCTATAAGAATGTAAGTGCATCAAGGGCAGAAAGTTCATTTTATTTTGTTTCATATCCCCACGACTTAGCATATTGCCTTATATACACAAAGCACTAAGTAAATGTGTGTTGAATTAAATAAAAAAAGAAGCTGTTTGTTCCAGGAGCTAAACCCTTTGTATATCCATTACACCTGTGCTGGTTTGGTTTTGCAAGAGCAGAGGGAAAGAGTGATGAAGAACTATGACTGTGGTTCTTATTTTCTTACTAGAAGCTCAGCATGAAGGCTTGACTTTCAGCAAGTTGGCTGCCAAAGGGTACCTGTTGGTATGTGAGTTGTTGTGCATGAACCAGCTCCGATTATTGTCCACATACATCGCCCAAGCCTTGTCATCCTTTCCTAACATCATATCTTTCATAACATCAATGCAGGCCACACCAAAAGCAGGATCTGGATGGTTGTCATATCGATCAACTGTCAGCTCCCAGTAATGAACTCCTTTAGAGAAGCCGGTCTTTCCCAGCACAACTCGATCATCATAGCTACTACAGGTCACAGTCAGGTTGTCATTGGAGAAGATAATATCAGAGTGTGCAGAGCCAGGGTCAAATGCAAACCAGGCAACTGGGAAAAAACACAAAGGGAATCTAGTTATCAGGAGTGAACCAGTGACTATAGTCTATTAAAAATCTCTAGGCAGGAGGACCTTTATGTCTAGGTACCTTGCCACTGGGTAGGTAGAAAGCTCCTAGGGCCAGAAGGGATAAAACACTGAATATGCCCAAGTGGTGGCCATTTTCTTCATGTAGGATGAGACTCAAAGAACTAGACAACTGTCTTAGTAGGGTATGTCTTTGGCAAAGGGTCTTCTTGCCCAGATTACACTCTCAACTTAGTGAACCAGAAGTGGAGTGGCATCAGTTACAGAAAATATGCCTTCTTTCATCTGGAGACTGTCAAAACAATACCACCAGGAGGAAAAGGGGGTTGAACCAAGGAGACAATATGCAAGGGAAAGTGGGAAGTCTAAAATATTGAATTCTCCATGAAGGAAGGATAATAGAAAAATGGTCAATATACAACTCAGTATAATTGATTAAAATTTAATTGTTCTTGGCTCTACTGAAAAACTGAAAAGTTGCTCAACAAGATCAGTGTTTATGAGTTCAATTTTCCTGAATAGCTAAGAATTGGCAACAGGGAAGAAATGACATGAATTTCTTCACAACATAATTTGACAATTTGTTCTCTAAGTCTCAGACATATAATAATTTGTAGAAGTACTGGCCTTTTAGACATTCAGTGTAGATAAAATAGCATGTTAGCACAAGTGATTGTGCTCCAAGTTTTAATTCTTAAATACTACCTTAAAAAAACACACTTTACACAGATTTATTCACTGGTTTATTGAACCCCTTTATAGGAAACTCACATGCACTTAGATTTCTGCACTCTTTAACAGAACATAAGTTATTTCATACCTGCCACCATTTTTTTAATGTCTACTGTTGTCATTCCAAATGAATGGCACGAAGGAAAGAAACAAAAAGTAAAATAGTCATTTGTAAGAAAAGTCATATGTTTTATGAGCATTTGCAGTAATATTGGTTTGTTACTATAAGTTATGCACTACACAAATTTCAATTATTGCTACTGTTTCCTTTTGATGGGACTACATTACTTTGGGGGACAAGAAAAAACATTTTTGAAAATAATCTTAGTACAAAATCATACAAAACATAACTTTTGGGGTGGTTTGTGTTATCTGTAAATTTCAATAAAATAGCATTCTGTGTTAATGTATAATAAAACTAGAAGGAATTGGGCTTTTTTTTCTGATGAACCATAAAATACAGAGCTAGATTATTTTCATAAGGAGAAGTCAAAAGATTGGTGTGATGGAATCTTAAGAATGATTACTCAATTCTCTTGAATTAAACTAAGTATCTACTCTATGAATAAAACTGATGAACATGACAAATAAACTAAAATAAAACTTAGTTATAATAAATATACTTGCCCAGTTGAGAGTAAGGTGCTGATTGTGTCTCAAAATTGCATCCTATAAAGAAATACTATATTACATACATCAAAGATAAGAAAAACTAAGCAATCTTTAAGTTATTCATATACAATAGTGAACAACATTCTGAATAATGTTAACATGTCTGTGATTGATTCAAAACCAGAAACCTTCCCTTTCTCCACTTCTTGCACAAGTTTAGTAGATAATTTTGCTCTGTGAAATCTGTGGTATACTTTTGCACTAATACATTCTTATCATTCAATAATCTTCTTTCAATCTTTTTAAAGTTATGTAGTTAAAAACCTCATCATTCTATCCTCTACCACTTCTTTATGAGTTTCCCATGTTAAGAAGCTTACCTAAATAAAAAGGGGAAAAGACTATCTTGCATGAAATGGAGAAATTTTGTAGTTTACAACTATTCTGTCACAGTATGGCTATAAACTCATGCTACACAGATCAACATAGTTATACTAAACTACTGCTATGATTTAGGTCTATGTTCAATTTTACTAAAATCTCTAGATAGTAATACAACTTATATTACTGTACATCTACATATCTATCATTTAATTAACATGGTACTTATTATTATTAGAATCATTTTAAGGTAAAGAGATATTTTGAAAGCCTCATTCTTTTTAGATGTCAAAAATATTTTATACCTAGCTATATAGAGACCTGTAGAATAGAGAGGTATCTATGAAATATACCTATACTATTTCAATCATGAATCATTCTACTGCATTCCAGAAAAGATTACAATAAGCTTTCCTAACCTTATTCTCATTAGACCCAAAATTTGGGATGGCACCAGAAGAGCCTTGTAAATTTGGCTTTAATTGGAATTATGAGAAAGGATATCTAATATTTCCCCATATCCAATCAAAAAAGAGTAATAAAAACTACTCTCTAACAACATTTTTTGAAGGAAGATATATGATGGACTGAATTAATAGAAAAACATTATCAGGATAGTTATTTAAAGTGCCTTGCTCATAAACTTAAAAAATTAGAAAGTTGCTTTGACGTATGATATTCAATGAGAGAAAGTCCAAGCTTGAGTTGTGGCTAGAATTTAAAGAATATAACCCTACTTTTGGTTAGTATCTTGCTAGAATAAAATAGAAATAATCCATCCATTTATGTTTCATTCTTAGTTTCAATTTGAAGCTGCCTAAATTCCTATCTGTTAATTAGGGCCCAGTGAGTATAATAAAGCTAACTTTTTTCTAATTGAATTGATAGTTGAAATTTCTAATTTAATTCTAATTGAATTTTTTCTAATTTTTTTTCTAATTGAACTTCTTTTTGCACTTATTTCTAGCTGTAGCAGTTATGTAGGCTCTACTTAGGGCTTTTTGTGTTTGTTTTAAATTAATTATGCTTATATATGTTCACTTTCAAAACAGATGTTCTAAAAGTTATTCTATTTTAAGCACAATACGAAAGAGTTACAATTCAATTATGTCACTACTGGAGTACTATTAAATATACCCACCAATCAACTCAAATCACAGGGCCTTTTATTCTTAAGACATATATTATAATAACTGTGACACATGGGAAAAAGTCAGTACCAAAGCATGTTTAAAAGTATACAGAGAGAAACATAAAAGAAAAAAAAGGACATGCTTAATAAAGCTTGAAGTCCTTGAATAACTTTTGGACTGGCATGACATGATCTTCCTCATTTCTCTATATGGGTGATGAAACAAAAGGAAAAGACATCTTTGGAAATATGCAATGTGTAAAAATGTGCACCCAAGATTATAAAATAACTCTGAAGAAATTAAGTATGTGTGGTGCTTGGACAAATTTTCTATTTTCTACTTATTGGGCTGATCCCAGCAAAGTGAAAACCTATGTCTGGTAGCAATTCAAGCAAAATGAGCTTAAATTGGTCTTAACTTGCCTTGATGACATGCGAAGCAAGAGGCATTTAGATTATTAGACCTTGTGGATTGTAATTACTTAGTTATTTTATCTTATTCTGTTTTTCAAAGGTTCATTTTTTTAAACTGAGAAAGTACTATCATGCTATCAGAAAATGTTTTCAAATTTTAGATCTTTTCTCCATAATTTCCAGGATATAGTCTGCTGGTATCTCTCAAGCCTTTGTTTAAATCAGCCCATCATGGCCAGATGTGCTGTTCTACTCTCAGACACAAATGTCTTCCAGGATTCAGAAGCTGCATACCTTTAGAATGTTTCCCTGGTCTTATTGAAGTAGACAGTGGTAGTGCTATGTCATGGTATGCTGTGACAGAATGGATAATTCATGACAGTGTTAACAAAAAGAGTAACATGTGAACAGAAAGTGTGAATGTGAGCAAAAGGAACACTTTTATTGATGTGGAGGGCTTATTTATTAATGTCGTTCTACATGAATAGCAGCTCAAATGATGTAGTTGTTTTATCACACAGACACAACACAAAATGTTACTATCCAAACCCTCTTCACCCTAGAAGCAGGCCACAGACACAGAGAATAATTATTCCCTTGTAATGTACATGTGAATGTCAAGAACTAAACAAGATATTTCAGAATAAAGAAAGGCACAGATTAAGAGGAAAAGTCAGATGTGCTCCGCTCACCTGGTACATTCAGAGACTGTAAAGAAGAATGCAAACTCATCTGGTGGGGTGAGGATCGGATATCAAAGCAGGATCTTCCAGGAAAATTAGGTTGTAGATTAAGGGTTGATGAGAAAGGACTCATCCTACGAAGCTGTAATCTTTCTGAAGGAGATGGAAAAGCGAGGGTCTGCTCTTCAGAATCTGTGTCTAAATGTAAATCAATGTAAAATAGATATCAGAAATCTGCCACCTATTTGCATACTCTTACCAGTGCCTTAACAATTACACTAGCACAAAGCCTGACCAATGGGAAAGGGGTGCTACATGTCCCCTCCATAAAAAATGGGGTTTAGGACAAGAACAAAGTAGAGAAGATCTTTACAAGTCGAGAGAGAGAGAGAGAAAGAGAGAGAGAGAGAAAGAGAGAGAGAGAGAGAGAGAGAGAGAGAGAGAGAGAGAGAAGATATGAAAGAAGATATGAATATATGCATGGATATATGTGTATCCTTGCTTTTTTCTTCCTCTGACATTTCAAATAAGATGATGGTATTCTTCCAAAATGTTAAGTAGTAATCAGTTACTAAATTTCTCTTTTGCCATTAAATATTATTCATGTTGAACTTTACTCTTGAAAGTAAATCTTGCTAGGTGATAAAAGGGCTATTAAAGCCTTATCCTAGATGATTGGCAAAGTTACTCTTAGACAATAAAATTCTTCTCATAAGTTTTTGCATAAGTGATACTGATAATTAGGGATCATCTGCATAACCATAATTTTTCTTTTCCCTCTTAACACGTATTTCTTTTAAGAAATTTTTTCCTTGCAATATATATTCAGATTTTTTTTTCCTACAACACACAACAAAACACTCTCAAAGCTTTTTTTTTGGTGTGGGAGGGCTGATGTTAAACCCAAGTGGCTCAGAGAAGAAAATACTCGGTTGGCCTGCTGTTCGGTAAAGGAAACTAGATCCTTGTTTTGTCCTATAAAGTTATGTTTAGATCCTGGAAATTTCAATTAACCTCTTTATGACTATAAAAATAAATTGACCTCACAAAGACATAATATGGGTCACTTATAAAATGCCTGTAAACTATATAAAGGATACGTTCAGGGGCATGCTGGCAAATGTTTACTATCTAGGTCTCCGAAAGATAAGTATGCACAACAAATTTAAGTTGAATTTACATTATTATCAATTTCTATCACTTTTTAAATATAGACACTCAACAAAATAATAAATCAAGCCCTGATTTCTAACATTTGCTTATTTTTGAGGTATAAATGCTTACACAGAACATTTAACAGCTGACTCTTGTGAGATGGTACAAGTTGGCTACACACCACTGGGTATGTTATTGATTCAATGAAGAAGCATTGTAGAAATGCTAAGTCAATGTAAAGATATTCTTAATTGTCTCTCCTGTGCAAATAGAATAGCTAGTGGATTGATTTTTCTAAATTTCAGAAAGAGAAATATATCATGTTCAAACAGGCACTTATACCAGGTCATTTAATACTAACCAGTTGTAGTGCGAGAAGCTGGTCATAAGTTAACTCTTCATTATTTTTGTCTTTGAATTTCATTTTAGAGGGAATAAAAATTATGAGATACAGTAGGTTTCTTATACATTTTCAGTTCAAAAACTTCCATTTTGGGGGCTATGGACATTTTAACTTTTTCTGTTTAGATTTGTTGACATTTTCATCATTGAGAAGGTCACTTTTTCACTATGATAGTCTGTGACTGCTTGATATTTAATAGACAGAGTGGAGATGGTAAATGTGTCTAGAAGTCATTTTGAATGAAGAACAGGCAAAAGTGCTGCCTATTAGTTTGATCCCAGCAAAGTAAAAACCTACAGCTGGAGTCATTACAGGCAAAATGACCTTAAGTCTGTCATAACTTGTATTCCTGGCAAATGAACCAAGAAACAATTAGATTATCAGACCTTGTGAATTGTAATTGCTTAATTATTTTATCTTTTTTTAGTTTGTCATAGGATTTTTCTTTTAACTGAGAAAGTACTGTTGAATTCATTTCTGTGGAAGATTTTTAAAACTGTGATAAAATAATTTAAATGCTTAATTAAGCATTTATTTTATTTTGGAACAGTTTATAGCTATATTTATCACATGCTATAATACTATTTTCATTATTAAATAAATTAAAAGTATTTTTCATCTAATAAGAATGTGCTGGGCGTTATAGATTTCATAATACACTAGCAGTTGATTTGTTATTCTTAAAGGTAAAGTTGCTTTAAAATATGAGGGAAAGAACACATGGTAGAATTCATTTTCAATAATTCTGAATCTTGGCCCAATCTTCAGAAAAATAAGTTGAATTATTTGATGAAAAAAATTTATAGTGGTTCCATCAACCCCAATTATAATTTCACTTAACTATTTCATTCTCACCAATAGGAAGCCTTCAATGAAAAAACTTTCTGGGCTAGAAAATGTAATGATGTATGGCTTGGCACTTTGAAAGTTTTGTCTATGGATTTTGCCACCATGCTTTAGTTGTCTCCTTCCTCTGTGTGCTCCTTTTCCCACTGAGGAGTTCCTCCCAAAACCTCCATTTTTTAGAAAATGCTCAGATCTACCATGCTTCACTTTTTGGACTTTGCCACAGTGTCCTTCAGTCCCATGAATATGACACTGCCCGCTTTGAGCTCCCTTTTATATATTGTCTTCCCTTATAAAGATTTAAGCTCCTTGATAGTTGTTTAGTCATTTTTTAACTATGTTTGACTTTTCATGACCCCATTTAGGATTTTCTTGGCAAAGATACTGGAATAGTTTCCCATTTCCTTCTCTACTTCATCTTACAGATAAAGAAATGGAGGCAAACATGGTTGAATGACTTGCCCAGAGTAACAAAACTAGTGTCTGAAACCAGATTTGAACTCATGAAGATGAGTCTTTGTGACTCCAGGTCTTTTCATTCTTTCTATTTTGACACCTAGCTCCCTTAACAGTAGGAGCTGTCTTTATTTTTATTTGTATTAGTATCTGTAGTGCCTGGTTCAGTGCCTGTCACATACTAACATTTAATAAATGCTTGTTAACCTGAATTGACTTGCCATAATCTTACCCTATAATTTTCTTGATGGTAACCTCATTTTCCAGGTTTTAGCTCTTAAGCTTCTTTCTTCTCAGATAAATTTCTTAGTACACATCATTTTACCATCCCTTTCCCATTCTTGGGTCTCCTTTCATTGTATACTTTAGAGGTGGTGTGTCATTTCCCAACAGCTTGTCAAGTTCTTGCTCATTTTCTCAAGCAACAACTAAAATCTCACCTCTTCCACAAAGCCTTCATTTGCTAATTAGGAGACTTGGAATGTCTAAACTAGAATTACTCATACTAATGAAGAAACAGGACCAGACTAAAATCATTTTTTAAAACTAATTTGATTTATGTTTTGCATAGGGATATTTAAAAAAATAGAAGTATTCTGATTATAATTCTCTCCACATATATCACCAAATAAACTGAAATATAGAGAAGGTACCTTCAAAATTGGTAACTTCTCAGTCAAAGCTAAGCTATATCCTCTCAATTTTGTGTTCCCTAGCAGAATACTTGAAGTAGTGCACCAACATTTCAGGTCACTGATAAACATCTAAGTTCCTTTTTCATTAGAAAATTATTGTTAATTTACTATGTCATTAGAGTTAAGGGGCAGGTAGGTGGTGCAATGGACAGAGCACTAGGCCTAGGATCAGGAAGAGCTGAGTTAAATCTAGTCTCAGGCACTTACTGGTTGTGTGACCCTTGACAAGTCACTTAACCTTTATTAGCTTCAGTTCCTTATTGTAAATGAGAACACACTGGTGAAGGAAATGGCAAACCACTGTAGTATTCTTTGACAAAAAAAATCCCATAGACAAAAGTCTTTTGAATCATGTGGAGTCAGACATGACTGAATGACTAAACAACATGAATAAGAGACAGGAAAACAACTCCTTCAGAAGATTCTCATCATGCTGTTTGTCATGTCCTAATATAGTCCAGACTTTGTTGTACAATTCTTGGATATTCTTTTATAAATGTATGTAACATACCCTCAAAAACTGTAAAATGTATTAACAATGAGAAATAATTTCCAAATTTTAAATTGTATATTTAGCTATCTAAGCACCTGATTTAGTGTTTTACACATGTCAGAGGGTTATTAAATTATTCATGATACTGGTGAATGCAATATTTTGTTAATCTGATCCTTCTTTTTATTGGGTAAGCTTCTGGAAGTGTGTAGTGTAGATGAAAGAATAGTGATCAGGAGAACAAATTACTCCTTTTTGGTTGGCACCTACTCTTACGTGGGCATAGCCACTCTCTCCCATCTCTTTTGTCATAAACCTTTCTTTATGGTCAATATCTTCAGCTCTACCCCTGGGTGTAGGGAGAGGGATAGTTTTCCTTAAACCTATGTGGGACATCAGAAAATTCCTAAAGCAATTGTCCCCAGAAGAGATAATTCAGAAATTTTCTCACAGGAAAATGTCTAGGTTCAGGTGTGCCTTGGTTCATTTGATCAGGAATCTCGACCTCCAGGTCCTCAATTGAAGCCCTTTGACTGAATGAATCCAAACTTCACAGAACAAATCCTCTTAATAAAAGGATTTGTTTTGTAAAATTTTGATTCAGTCAAAATGTTGCACCAAAAGACCTAGAAGGTCACTTGTAGCCTCAAGCCTTCAAGTTCCCCATCCCTGGCTCTAGATCCATTGGGTCAGTCTGGGCATTGGGAAGTTATAAAATATAAATCAATAAAACTATCTTAAGCAACTAGATCTATGCCTTTGTATTGGGAAAATTCCTAGCAATTAAGTCTCCCTTCCTAGGTAAGTAATGACTCATTTACCTCCTTCCTAACTGCGTAACAAAGAGAATACATATATAAATTAGCATAGTAATGCAATTATATGATGTTAAAGTTTCATTTAAAGTAAATGACAAAATAGAAATCAACAAACTCTTAATGAAGAAGAATTGGTAAAATAGATTCATTTCTACATAAAGAGTGAAATAATAAGTTGTGGGGAGAAGAGTCAGGAGATGGGAGCTTTGAATTTATAGGGTTGTATCTCTATAGAATTATAACCACATGACTTATGTGAAGTTCCAATCACATAGTCCTGATATCAATACACTCTTCTTGCTTTCCTGCTTCATATTTTAATGTCACTGAAGGTGTGGAAGAGGCAGGTAGCAGCCCTTGCTTCCAATCATGTTGTTGGTAACCCTTTGGCACTGATGGAGTGCTTCAACTCTTCTCCTCTGTGCATTTGTTCACTTTTACCCTTTTACCAAGCTTCAGATCTTCCTTTTCTTTAGAATAAAAGTAAGAAAAACTGCCCTTTCAAAAACAGCCTCCAAGACTGGAGTAGATGTATATTGGGGGATTCCTTTATGGCAGTAAATATTGATCTTAAATGCCTCACTCTATACTAGCATTTTTCTTGATTTTAAACCACAAGACCCCCTCCCTCCCAATTTTTTATTTGAAATCCAAAGACCTGAGTTCAAATACTAGCTCTGTTAAGTTTTCATCTTGGATTATTTATTTAATTTCCCTGAGCTTTGGTTTTCCTATCTACAAAATGTAAATTTGAGAGTAGGTATTCTCTAAGGTCCATTTCAAATAAAAAGGACAATTCCATTTTCTATAGTTATTTGTTTTTTGCTGTTCCATCATGTCTGACTCTTCAAGACCCCATTGACTACACTGTCTATTGGGTTTTCTTGACAAAGATGTTGAAGTTGTTTGCCGTTTTTTTCTCTTGCAGATAAAGGCAAACAGAAGTTAAGTGACTTGCATAGTGACACAGCTAGTATGAAGTCAGATTTGAACTCAGGTCTTTCCAACTCCAGGCCCAGCACTCTATCTAGTGAACTACCTAGTTGCCTCCAGCAGCTAAGAACAAGATTGTTATTAGGAAATAGTTAACAAATACCAATCAATTTTTTTTTCTGAGTTAAATGAGGAAGAGTAAATATAGTAGCTATTTTTTTCTTACCAAGAATGATGATTCCCCCTCCCCCTCCTATTCTTGCACTTGAAACCAAAAACTTAATAAATTTACCAGCAGTTGGGTACTAGCCAAATGTGGAGGCTGGAATCCTGGCACAGTAAAATTAGATTTTTCAGTAAGATTTGACAGAATTATTTTAAAGTCCAGTTGTAGGAGAATAATTAAAGATGCATTTGTCAGAAATATGACAGAAAACAGGGAACAAATAAATAAGCTGTCCTTGAAATGACTCTTAAAATATCCCTGAAAAGATAAAAATATACTAGTAGACACACAATGTACAACAAAAAGCATCATTTGTTAAAATAACTTTGTCAAATAGTGACAGAAATTGCAATTTGGGAAATGGCAGAAAAATGAGTATTTTTATTATTTCTTTTTAAGCAATTAATAAAAGACCTCTTGCCAACCATGATAGAGCTTGTATTCTATCATTGAGTCCACTGAACAATATTATTTATTATTGCAGAACACATTTCCCTAGTAGCACACCTATCCCTACTTTCACTGTTTTTGTTAAAGGCACTTTTACAATCACTTAGATTTGATATCTCACATTCATCCTTAACATAATCCTGAACACTCTTACCCCTACCCCCCCCCATACTAAATCAGTTTCCAAGTCCTTCACATCTATTGTATCCATTCTCTTCTTTTCTCTTCACTTACATTGCTCCCTCCATAGTTCAGATCCTCATCACTTCTCAATTATAATGTTACACTGACCTCCTAATTTGTCTCTCCTCTCCATTTTTTCCCTTCTGCTATCCAAATTGCCTAAGTAATTTTTCTAAACTTCCAGTTTGACACTGTTTCTTAAATGTTCCCAAAGTTTCATTTAGGGTGAAATATAAACTCCTCTGTCATTTAAAGCTTTTCACAATTTGACTCCAAAATATGGTTCCTTTTTCTCTTTCTTTGACTTTTATGGGTTGGTTATACTCCCAGTTGTGGTTTTGCTAAGTCTGAGATTATGCACAAGTTACAGAATTTTGTGATATAGTTTCAAATGGTTTTTGAGAATAGTTTAATCAATTCATCCAATCTTTTACTTGTCATTTTCTCATTGACAGTTTTAGGTGTGTAAAATAACTAGAACCTCGATTACTGTAATTTGAACTTTTCTTAATATGATTTTCATGTTTGTGGATAGTTTGCCTTTCTTTTCTTGAGAATTATTTGTCCCTATTTTTATCTGTTTATCTATTGGAAAATAATTCTTCGTTCAGTCAAATATTTATTGAATACCTGTTATATGTTAAGCACTAAGGATACAAAGAAAGATCAGAAAATAGAGTCCTGCTCTCGAGTTCATTTTCTAATGTGACAACTTGCAAACCATTATGTAGGAACTAAATTTATACAGGATAATTTGGGGGTAGATCAACAGAGGCACTACCTTTAAGGAGGATGGGGAAATGCTTTTGATAGAAAGTGGGATTTTATCTCAGACTCAAAGGCAGCATGGAAAGCTTCCTGGAAGTGGAGAAAGAAGAGAATTTCAGTTATATTGGATAGTTGAGGAAATGCAGAGAGTTGGAAGATGGGTTGTCTTATTCAAAGAATAGCCAAGAGGCCAGTATCAGAATATGTGGAGGGCAGTAAGATTTAAGAAGATCGAAAATGTAGAAACTAAGTAAGTTATAAAGGGCTAAATAGAGGATCTTATATTTCATCCTAGAGGTAATATGGAGGCATTACAGTTTGATGAATAAAGGGATGTTGTACTTAGATCTTTGCTTTAGATGGCTAGCCAAATGTAGAAAGGCATGGAATGTGGAATGACTGAGACAAAAAGATCAACAAAGAGGCTAGTGTAACAATCCTGGCACAACGTGATGAGGGTATGCACCAATGTAGTGGCAGTGTCCCTACAGACAAGGGAGCATATACAGGAGGTTTTGGGAAGCTAGACTGGATAGGACTTGGCAAAATATTGGATCTAGGAGGGTATGTGAAAGAAAGTGAGGCACTGGGAATGACATCTTGGTTGTGAGCTTGAGTGACTGAGAGGATGGTAGTACATACAGTAATACTAGGGAAGTTAGGTTGTGTTTTGGGAAAAAAGATATTAAGTTCAATTTCAACATATTCATTTTAAAATATCTAATAACATTTAATATAAAATAGATAGTAGGAGATATAAGACCATAGTTCAGGAGAGAAGTCAGTGACGAATGTGATTATAATCTGCATAGAGGTGACATTTGAATCCAAGGATGCTGCTGACATCTTCAAATAATATAGAGGGAGAAGACAAGGCCTAGGACAGACCCCTTGGGGATATTCACAATTAGAGGGCATGGTCTAAATGAATAGAGAGAAGAAAATAGAGAAGAGAATGACTTTCTTTTGGATCTTATGAATCAAAATATCTTGGACATGAGATAATTTGTCATAGACAAGTGTGCAAAGGCTGAGGCTTGACTAGGCATAGTCAACAATATGAGAAGAGAGGAGGACCATGTGGAGTTGAATTGGTTCACCAAGGAGTCAAGATGGGGAGATGGTTTGGGAGACAAGGGACCAAGTGACTAAAGTTTACGGTAAGGATAATGGGAAGGTTATGCAAGGAAAGGCAGAGGGAGAGGTGAAAAATTCTCTTATGGTTGGCTAAGAGGTTTTAAGAATTCTTCCTCATTGAGGTAATACATTTGCGAATAAAGGCAAGATTGTGGACATAGTCCACAATTTGTGTGTGACTGAGGGAGAAGTAGTTCCAGCAGTTCCAGAGTAGGCTGAGGAGCTGAGTGGTTAGGGTATTTGAGGGAGAATCAAATGTATTTTGGAGTCTCCTAGTATGAGGGTATGTGGCAGAAGAGAGAAAAATTGAAGAAAGAAGGTGAATGACTTTAGAAGGCTCTAGATTGAGGGGTAGATATAAATAACATGAATTTCAAAGAAAGAGCTTAGAGAGTGAAGAAGGAAAGGGGAGAACCTGGAAATGGCAATGGGGAGCAAGGACTATTCCAACTTCCCCATCTAGACCAACTGGCTGAGGAGAAAGAGTGAAGGTACAGCCAGTACAAGGATGGGTCGCCAGGGTGTCTGTGTCATCAGGGGAAAGCCAGGTTTCATTTAGAGTTAGTAGAAGGAAGTAGTGGAAGAGTAATAGATTTAAGATGAAGGGAAGTTTGTTGCTATCAAAATGTTTCTATTATATTTATAGTGATTTGAGACTTCTATTACCTTCTGGGAACTGCAAGTATCCTGAGGAAAAGTTAATAAGGGCCTGACTAGGCATCCTCTATCAGCCCCAAAGCAATCACTTCCATCAGTAGCAGCACATAACCATTTCCATCTCTTGCTGCCAGCTCAATCTCCGAAGTGGATTGTGAGGAACCTCTGGTATATAAAAGAGCAATCCTTTGACCTCCCACATCTTGCTGTGCCTATCCTTGAAAGTGACATCCTTCACCCATTAATGATCATTCTGACACCTTTCATATTCCAGTGACTCCGAACTTCTATGGATTAACATCCAAAACCTATTCTACATCCTCTACCACCTAAATCCTTATCCTCAACCCCACCTCCACCCCCATACTCCTAACCCAGCATTTCATCCTAAATCCATCCAGCCCTTCTGTGTCCTCTGTAATGTGTGTTCCGGAAACAACAGATTTCTCTTAATATTAAATCCTTTTCTCTTCCTTTCCTTCTATGTACTAGAGCTTACTGAAATGTAGCTTTCCCCTTCCCCTGATGACCCAGCCTCTTTGGCCACACTTTCCAGTACTAGTTGCACCTTTACTCATTCTCCTGAGCTTACTGGTGAAGGAAAGGAAAAAGGAGGAAAAGGAAAAGAGGGTAACACTATTCTGCTAGTTCCTCAAACTCATAATGTGGTCATCACCTTGCATTCCTATATCTCACCTCCCATATTCAGTCTGTTGCCAAAGCCTAGATTTCACTTTTGCAACATCTCTCCTAAATGCCCCCTTTTCTCCTCGGATACTAGCACCATTCTAATACAGGTCTTTATCACTTCATGACTGGATTATTACACTATTTGGATCTGCCTGCCACAAGTACCATCTGACTGCAATCCTTTCTCCATTCAGCCACTAAAGTGAGGGTCTGATCATGTCAGTAAACTCCACTGACTTCTCATTGCCTCCAGGAGTAAACACATAATGCTGTTTGGCATTTAAAGTCCTTTATAACCTGACCCCTCCTACCTTTCCAGTTTTCATAAACTTCATTCCCTGATAGATGTATTCACTTCAGTGACCTTGGTTTCCTTGCTGTTCCAGGACCAATTTACGCCATCTCTGAGACCCGAGTGTTTTTTTCTAGCTATCCTCCATGCCCGGAACAGTATTCTTCTTCCATTCCAACTACTGCTCACTCTGGCTTACTTTAAGTCCCAATTAAAATGTCAACCTCTACAAGAAGGCTTCTCAATCCCTCTTAAATCCAGTGCTGTCCCTTTTAGTTATTTCCATTTATCCTGTAGGTAGCTTCTTTTGTATATATTTGTTTGCATGTTGTCTCCCCCATGAGACTGTAAACTCCTTGAGGGAAGGGATGGTGTTTTGCCTCATTTTGTCTTCTCTGTGCTTAGCAATCTGCCTGGTACATAATGTTTAATAAATGCTTATTGATTTATTAGTATGTAATATTCATATAATATTTTGTATTTTCTTCTGATCTAGAATTTGTTTAGAATCATTTTTTAACAAGTATTTTATAGACTGTGGGTGGAGGGCTAGAGTAGATTCATCCTTCTACTCTGCCATTTTGGCTCCACCCCCATTTTTCCTGATCTTAATGAGCACTAAATTAAATGAGCATTTCATGTACATTGTAAGAGTATATTCCATGTCAAACTGTGAATCTCATAGAAAACATTTGTTTTTCTTTTTTAAACAATTACATAATTAATCCAACATGTGATTTTCAATAATTCATTTCATGTAGATAATGTTTTTCAAATTAAGGGAAAATTCAACTTTTTTCTTTAGCTTATTTTTTGTATATTATAGATAGAATTGTGTGGTTATCATCATCGTAATTATTAATATTTTTATACAGTATTATAATTTTCCTGATATTGAACCAATCTGCACTCTTATTATTCTAACATTTCAATCTGTTGCCAAGGCCTAGATTTCTCCTTTTCATCATTTCTCCTAAATGCTCCCTTCTCTACTTTGACACTGGCACCATTCTAATACAGATCTTCAACCCTTCATGCCTGGATAATAAATATTCTATTTAACATCTTTATATTTTATTCATTGGAGATACTATTCTTTTAGTTTTCATTCTGTCTTTCTCTCTCCTTAGTTTAGGGATTAGGACTATATTTACTTTGAACAATTTGTTTGGTAGAATATTTTATTTCCCTTTTTTCCCCCAAATAATTTGTATGTTAGAATTAATTATTATTTAAATGTTTTCTAGAATTCACTTGTAGATCTACCTGATTCTATAGTCTTTTTCTCTAGGAATTGTTTTGAGTTTCCAATTTCTTTTTCTGAGACTATGCTATTTAACATCATTGTTCTTTATTCTTTCTATGTAGAAAGAATATTTTTGTAAATATCCACTAATTTCACTTATCAGGTTTTTTTAAAGCACAAATAAAACACATAGTTTCTAATAATTAGTTGTGAATTATTTTAATTTTTTCCTATTTGCAATTTGATTTTCCTCTGTTTTTTCTGGTCTTGTACCTCCTTCTTTTCAATCAGGTTGATTGTGAGTCTTGTCAGAGAACCAGATTTTGTTTTGATGATCATTTCTATAGTTATTTTGGATTTCAATTTAACCATTTCTCTTGTAATTTTCAATATTTCCTCTACTGTATTTTTCATTTATTTATTGGTTTTCTAAATTTTAAATATAAAATCAGTTCTCAGCTCAGTGCTCTCCTTGTCTACTTGGTTGGTATATGTTTTTAAGGACTTTATTTTCTCCTGGAGAACTATTTTATCTGCATTCCAGATTTGGTCTTTACTTACTCATTATTTAGAATTTCAGTGTCAAATCTCTATTTGGTCTATATTTATATGAGCTCTTCCTTAACTGGTTACTATTTTTTATTATGTTATAGCTTGCATAGAAAGCTTTTATACTTTCTGCTTTTTAAAAATAACTATTTGCAACATCTCTGTGCCCTAAAACACAGTTCATTTTTGTAAGAGTTCTACATGGCTCTGAGAAGTGCTTATATTTTTTAGTGGTTTCATTTAGATGTCATAAGTCTTTTTAGCTTTTATTTCTCTAAGACTTTGTTCAATTTTATATCTTTCCTTTTGCTTTTCTTTCTGTTCCATTTGCTCAAAATTGTATTACTATGTCTTCTTTTATTTAAATTATTTTTCCTTTTATGAATTTAGATTATAGGGTACTTGGAATATATGTTGAAATTTATATTAGTTTGTTGTCTATAATCTCTTTCAGAAAAATGTATTTTTTTGTTAAGCTCTATTTTTGTTTTTTGTGTTTTTGTCTAATAGCATTATTGCTACTCTTTTCTTCCATGTACTTGAAAAATAATAAATTTTATTTCAGACCCTCATTTTTACTTTGTTTTTTAAATGTGTTTCTTGCAATTAACAGATTATAAACAGGTTTTTGCTCTCTTAACCCTTATTTTCCACTTAATTGGACTACTTAATCTACTCATATTTAAAATTTTGAAATTTAGTTTTAGTTTCATTGAATTCCCTTTTCCCTCTCTATTGATGATTAGGTTTAGGTTTGAAGGGAATCCTACTTCAAGTTACATCTTGAGCTTATTACATATTTAGAATTCCATCCTCTTCTGTTGTTTCTGGTGAATACCAAACTTTCTTGGGGGATACAAAAGTCTTGTATTATTTGAAATTTTTTTCATTTATATTTGATGGTCTTTTCCCTGGTTGCTTAAAGAATTTCTTGCTTTTCCTTGGAATTGTTAAATTCATTCACTATATGTCTTGGAGTTTGTACAATAAGAATTATTTTTCTAGAGACACTCAATGGATTTTTTTATTCGATTAATTTATTTTTCAGTTACTCACTTTAACTGAGGAAGAAAAGCAAAATTTCTACCACAGATGTATGTAGTAAACTAAAAAAAGTTTCTCCAGTAACCATGTCCTAAAAAAAATTTCATTCTGTATTCTGAATCAGTCTGCTTTCTGTCAGGGGATAGGTAGAATACATCATTATAAGCCTTCTCAAATCATGTTTAGTCATTTTGTTGATCAGAGTTTTAAAATTCCTTTAAAGTTATTTTTCATCACAATAATGTTATTTTATAAGTTGTTTTCTTCTTTCCGTTACTTCACTTTTTATCATTTCATATAAGAATTCTTAGGTTTCGCTGAAACTATCCCCTCCAGTATTACTTTTAGCACAACAGTTTTGCATCACATTCATTTAGTGTAAGTAGTTCACCTATTCCCCTGGTGGATAGGTGCCTTCTGTTTCCATTCCTTTGCCACAACAAAATGAGTTGCTATAAATATCTTTGTTCATATATATCCTTTTCTACTGTTTTTCTGTTTCTTTGGGGAATAGACCAGGAATAGTTCCAAAATACTTTCCAGAATGAGTGAACTAGTTTACAATTCCACCAATAGTGTGTCAATGTGCCTGTTTTCCATGGCCCTTTCAAGCTTTGTTATTTTCTTTTTTTTATGTCACCTGTGTGAATCTGATGGGTATGAGGTAGAACCTCAGAATTTTTTAAGTTTATATTTCTCTAATTATTAATGCTCTAATTATTAGAACATTTGTATGACTGTTGATACCTTGGATTTCTTCTTCTGAGTACTGCCTGTTTATATTTTTTGACAATATGCCAACTGGAAACTTACTTTTACTCTTAAAAATTTGAATCAGCTCCTCAAAGAAACTCAAAACTGCATAAGATTTTTTTTTCTGGCACACTGTATGTCTTTTAAATGAACCTTTCATCACAGAAACTTATTGAAAAGTTTTTCCCCCTTTACATGATTCTCATCTAAATTTAACTGTATTTTATTTATACTAAAACTTTAAAAATTTTACAGAATTAAATTGTCCATTTTGCTTACTGTGATCCTCTCTCTCTCTCTCTCTCTCTTAAAATATTATATCCCAAAACTTTATGGCCTCTAATAAATCTTGTATGAGCATGACCTTGCAACTCAGTATTGAATTCGTTTTTTTCTGCTCACTTATAACATTTTGTCTTTGACTTGAAAGCCCTGAATTTTTGCATAATGTTCCTGGGCATTTAATTTCAGAGTTTCTTTAAGGAGGTTAGTAACAATAACTAATATTTATATAGTAAATATATAACATTTATATAGTATATATAATATATATTATGTATGTAATATTTATGTAGTACATATACAATATTTATATAGTGGGTTTTTTACAAATATGGTTTTTTTTTATCCTCACAAAAACACTGGGAGGCAGGTACTATTATGTTCTTCACTTTACAGTTGAGGAAACTGAAGCAAACAGAGATTAAGTGACTTGCCCAAGGTCACAATGCTAGTAAATTTCTGAGACCAGATTTCAACTCAGATTTTTATGACTTAGCCAAGCACTTTATTCCCTATGCCACCAGATACTCTTGCAGATGTAATAGGTAAATTTGTTCTATTTTCATTTTATCCTCAGATTTTAAGAGATCTGAATAGTTTTCTTTTATGATTTCTTGACTGATGATGGTTTTTTTTTTGGTGGGGTTTTGGGAGTGGGGAAGGAATCATACTCTTTAGGTATTTAAGTCATCTTTAATTTTTCTCTATTGGATCTGTTTCCTAGATCAGTTGGTTTCAATATGAGATGCCATACATATTCTGTTCCTATTTTCCCCAGGCTTTTGACTTTAATATTACTTTTCTCATGGATTCATTAATTTCTATTTAGTTATTCCTAATTGTCAGGGAGTTTGTTTCAGGCTAAGGTTTTGTACCTCTTCTTTCAAGCTGCTAATTTTCATTCCAATTCTTTTTCTCATAGCTCTCACTTCTTTTTGTATTTTCCCCCTATTATCATGATTTGATTTTTAAAATAATTTTTAAACTCTTAAAAAACCCTCCTCTATCTCTTATGGGAATTCTACCTAAACTTGTGTTCAATGTTTATTTTTCTTGAAGACTATTTAGGATGTTTTCTTACCATTCTCTTCTTCTGTTTGTGCCTTGAACATCTTTGTCACCATAATAACTCTTATATAGGGAATTTTTATTTTTTCATGTTTTTATTCTACTTACTGACTTTAGGATAAGATCTGTGTATTTCAGGAGCCACTGGCTTAGCTTAGGCTGTTTTTTCTTTGACCTTTCTGCTGCTTTTTGATGGGGTAGTCTTTTTTTTTTTTTAACTGGCATCTCAGGGACTTATCAGGCTGGGGACCTGTAAGTTTTTACTCTTCCTAAAATAGTCTCATACAATGCAAAGTTTGATCACTGCCTTCCTAGAATTCTGTAAGTTCTTGATTTAAATTTGGGTCTGAACAAAGTGGGCTTTTCCCGAAGTTGGAATTTCAATAAATTTCTGCTGGTCTCAGTCAACTATACAGGTTCAGAATAACAGAATTGGAGACTCCTCTTTATTAGGGGATTTTTGCCTTGATTATTCTCCTGTAGGAATCACACAAAGACCTAGAACTGAGACATCACTTGCTGCTTGCTCAAAGAATTGTTCCTCATGCTGTACACAACCTGACTGCACACTATGGAATGCTACCCCTAAGCATAGGTTCCTTCCTGAATTTGACATGGATGTGTGATGCAGAACTGAGTCACAAAGTAGCCAGTTGGCCTCTGATTGGATCTTTTTATGCCCTGGTGTTAACCTGTTCTGGAATACTATACTAACCCTACATAATTCACTTGACCCTGTCTTCAATGTCTGCGGATATCTCTGTCTCATTTTTGCCAGTCTATGGCTAGAACAATGATTTGTTATGGTTTTTAAACTATTTTCTGTTTCGGATGTGGTCTGGTACACTTTCTGGATCTTTTTGAAGGAGGTGTGGGGGAAAACTGGATTGGATTTCTTCCTCCTAATCAGGCATCTTGGCTCTACCCTCTCTGCCTGTGGATTCTTTAGATTGACAATTTTCTGTGTTCAGAAGTTCTGTGCAATTTTCCTACATTATTCCTTACTTTATTGTGTTCAGATTTTCTGACTTCTAACATTCTTTATTAGAGACCTATGATCCCCTAAATTTTTTCTATCCTTGTTGTCATTGAGATTTATGTGTTTTTCTTCTATAGAGAACACATTCTATTAATAGTGTTACTTTTGGATTCTCTCCTTCCATGTTGTTCTTCTCTTACATATATTTGTTTTCCCAATCATTTGTTCTTTCTTTTGCTTCTTTAGAAAGATTCGCCACTACCAACTCAAGTTTACCTATTATCCCAAATATTTCTGCTATGCAGGAAATAAATTCTGATTTCATGATTCTTATTTGTCTCTTAAACCATTTGGGTTGAGTACCAAATCACTTGAGAATCCATGGGATCATCTGCCTCATCGAGTAGTGGCTTAATTTCCTTGAACTAATTTCCTTGTACCAATATTTCCCTTGAGATAATAGGATTAATTTTAGATGCCCTTGTTTCTTCTATTTTAATAACTTCTTTGCTTATTTTTTCCTGCTTATATTCAATATTTTTAATGGAGTTTTCTTTCTCTTTAGAACTTTGGTAATTTTATTCTACATGTTGGTCATGTATTGATTTAGACTTTATCTTGTGTGAGATGCTTATTTAAACCTAACTTCTGCCAGACTTCTGTTCAGTTTTCCCAGTGGTTCTTATCAAATAGTGATTCCTTACTCCATGAACTGGGTATTGGGCCTTTTTGATTGCTAGACTAGCAAGTCTGCTTCTAGATGTTGAGTAACTATTCTTTCCTACTAATTAACAAATATTTTATCTGCTACTACATTATTTTGTTGATTAGTGTTTTGTAGTATTATTTTAGATCTAGATTGTCATGAGACCAACAAGATGCAGGGCTAGAAATTTTCTCCAATCCTCACAAATCCCTAACATAAGAATTATGAGTGAGAGATAAAGTGAGTGCATACTGACAACACAGCATGACAAATTACATTATATACAAATAAGAAATTACATCAGAACAATAGAAATGGGATGAGTTCATAAACAAACAAGAGACATAGGAAATTACCAAAGATAAAATGCTTTTTCCAAATACCAGTGTCTTCAAGGGTCCAATCGAAAGTTAAGTGGCACACAAAAAAGTCTAGAAATGGATTTGTTCTGTTTTGTTGGTTTTAAGAGTGAAATGAAAAGGGAAGCAAAAGTGAATATATTGGAGAAGAAATGAAGAAGGGGAAGATATTACTATTTCATATCATTTAAGTTTACATATATATGGAAAAGTTCAGAGGAGAGAAGGTATATCAAACATTTTTTCTGACTAAGACAAAAGTGAATTTATGGTACATACACATTCATGAAAAAAATTAATTTAGTTAGGATAGGAAGAGGGGACATAAAAGATTAAGAAGACAGAGTTGGGATGGAAATAGTTACAAGAAAAAGAAGCTTAAACTTCAGAGAGTATATGATGAAGAAGGCTAAAAAAATTGGGGAAAGAAAATATGAGAGCCAGGGATTTGAGTCTAGTTTTGGTGAATGGAAGAGAGGAAAAGATCAATTCAAATATAACTTAATAGTGTTCATCAGATTCCTTTTGTTTCATCCTTTCATTTTCTTTCCTTTGGTTTTATCTTCTTTTCAAAAGATTAGAGGAGAAAAGAAGGGAGGAAAACAAAATGGAAGGAAATATGGAACTTAAAAGTCACAACCATAAACATAAATGAGATGAACTCATCCAAAGATGGATGTGGATAGCAGAAAGGCTTATAAGGAAATTCCAACATATGATGTTTAGAAGCAACATTTCAAAGAAGCAAAAATTCTTGCACATAGTTAAGAGGGTTAGAGCAGAATTTATTTTACCTCAAATAAATGCAAATTAGCAAGGAGTATCAATTAAGATCTCAGAAAAGGAATAGTCAAACTGGATATGATTAAAAGAAAAAAACATGGAAACTTCATTATGCTTAGTAGCACCACAGATGATGAAATTACATCCATTCTCTCTCTCTCTCTCTCTCACTCTCTCTCACATCTTTATCTGTCAAAAAACATATGTACATAGAAAGATCCACACATGTGCCAAATGTTGTATAGGTATTGAGAAATACATAAAGGAAATACATAAAGAAAATTGAATTGAATTATAATAAAAAGATAAATTTTTTAACACTTGGAGGTCTCAATTTACCCATTTTAACATAGAAAAATTCAACAAAATATGAACATGAAGGAACTTAAGGATTGGAAGGGAATATTTTAAAAAGTTTTATGTGATAGACCTCTCAGGATTGTTGAATGGGATTAGATGATAACAAGCATATTTCTTAGTTTTTCAAGGTGAATTTTACAAAAATTGACTATGTGCTAGATTAGAAAAACTCATAAGCAAATACAAAACCAAAGAGAATTAATCTTTTACTAACAACAACACAATAAAAATTATAATCAACAAACACCATTTGAAGAATGCATTTAAATCCAAATAGAGATTAAATTCATCCTAAAGAATATGTAGTTCAAAGAAAAAATTCATGCAAAATAGAAATAATTTCATCAAATAAAGTAGCAATAATGAGACAAGGCCTACCTTGTCTGTGACTTTCCATTATACATCAGGAAGGTACTCTCTTGGATCATCTACAGTTCCACAGGGCTTACATTACCCTGACCTGAGTACCCTCCAGGCAGCACGCATTCCTTCCCCCATGCTTTCCAGGTGCATGTGGCTGCCTGATCCCCTGGGACAGTTTCATTGAAAGATCAAACTCTTGGACAATGATAACCTACTTGAACTCAGTCCTCAATGATTAACATACTTCATACCCTTTATACTTACCCCATTCTAGTAATTCTGAGTCTCTGCAATTATTCATATCTGGGTTTTCATTCTGTGCTATCCTCTCTCCAATCTACTCTCAACATCCCACACTAAAGCTAATTCACTTTTCTGCTCTGTTCTCTGGAATGGCTGCTCTATGAGTAGCAAAATAGATCTTATCTTAAACCTCTTCTTTTCTCACTTCCTATATCTTCCTGCTCTCACTGAGACCTGGTTCCTTCCTGATGTTATACCTTCCCTGAAAACATTGAAGCCATTTTCAGGTACCTCCTTTTTCCTTCCTCTTTCTCATCTTGTATTCCTCAGATGCTATCTGTCACTCACTAGTTCCTCCACTCTTATTTCATATGAATTGGTGCTTCTCATTGCCAAAGCAAACTTCTCTACAAGCGTAAGTGTTCTCATTACATCCTGTCTTCTCAGAAGACTTCCTCCTTTGTCATCCCTTGAATAGTCTGTCACTAATTTTTAATTTCTAACTACTGGCTATTTGTCTGCTACTTACAAACATGCTTGTATCTACCACATTCTCAAAAAATAAATCCCTCACAAACGTAGTTACTCTATCCAAACCCACGTCTTAGATATGTATTCTATATTTTATGTATTATAGAATGAAATTCCTTTAGAAGGCCATGTATAATGGATGCTTCCATTTCCTGTCTCATTTTCTTCTTAACTCTTTGCACTCCGACTTTTGATTTCATCATTCAACCGAAATTGCTCTCTCCAAATTTACTAATGATCTCTTAATTGTCAAGTATAATGACCATTTCTCTATCCCTGTCCTTCTTGAACCTCTCTACAGCCTTTGATACTTCTGATTACCCGTTCTTATCCTTGACATTCTCCAGTAGTATTTCTTCTTTCTAGGTGTTCACCACACTGCTCCTCTCCTGGTTCTTCTCCTAACTGTGTGATCACTCCTTTGCTTCCTTTTCTCAATTTTCATGCAATCCATGCATAATGAGTCATGTCTGCTAATAGTCAGTGTCCTCTAAGGCTGTCATGAGCCCTCTTCTCTTTAACTATTCATTTGCTGATCTCTTCACCTCCTGTGATTTCAATTATCATCTCTATGCATAAAATTCTCAGTTCCTTTGTCCAGTCCTAAACTGTCTCTTCATTTCAATCTTACATCTCTACCTGACTTTTATACATTTCCAAGTGGATGTTCCGTAGAGATCTTAAACTGTACATGTCCAAATTGAACTCACTGTCTTTTTACCAAAATTATCTCTTCTTCATAGCTTACTCATTATTTTTGAGGATATTGCCCTTCTCCCAGTTACCCAAGATCACAATCAAAGTGTCATCATAGATTTTTCAGTCTCTTTCACCTCCCATAATTAATCAGTAGTCACACCCTGTTTGGTTTTTTTTTTTTTAACCTTTGTAGCATCTCTTGGATATGGCCATTTCTTTTCTGTGAAACCCAAACCGCTCTGGTTTAGGTCCTTATCACCTCACATCTGAACTATAGCAATAGCCAGTTGGTTGGTTTCCTTGCCTCAAGTCTATTCTAATCCAATCTCTTCTCAGCCATCAAGTTGATCTTCCTAAAATGATAATAAATAATCAGTAAATGTAAAATCCTCTGTGATTTTCAAGATCAAATTTGCTCTTTATTTAAAGAGCACTTTATAGTTGAATCTATGCAAGTCTTTTACATGTTTTAGGAGGTTGATTGCATGTTACTTTACGGATTCTGTACTTATTTGTAGTGAGATTTTCCTTTCTGTTATTACTTCTTTTATTAGTTAACATTACATAAAAATATTGTTGACTTTTGAGGACTTATTTAGCAGCCTGCAACTTTGCTGAAGTTATTTATTGTCTTAGTATCTTTGTTGATTCTCTGGGATTTTCCAAATAACTATCATATCATCAGCAAAGATAGTCTTATCTCCTTTTTACCTATATCCAATTTTAAAATGTCTTACTCTGGTCTTACTGCTATTGCTACCATTTCCAGAACTACATCAAATAATAATGCAGAGAGCGGGCATCCTTGTTTCATTCTCGTATTTATTGGAAATGATTCCAGTGTGTCCCCATTGCAAATGGTGCTTGCTTTTTGTTTTAGATATATGCTTTTATGATATTAAAAAGATCCTTCTATACCTGTACTTTTAGGGCTTTTTTTTTAAAATATAAAAATGTTGGATTTTGTTAAAGGTTTATTCTAGATTTATTGAGATGACCCTGGTGTTTTGGATGTTTTAGTTTTCTAGTATGATTAATTATATTGCTTGTTTTCTTAATGTTGAAGTATTCTTGCGTTCCTGATATAAATCCCACTCAGTCATAAAAATTATTTATTGGATAAATCACTGTGTGCATGTGCATTAATTATATTGTTCTATAATTTTCTTTTTGCATTTTATCCTTCCCTGCTTTAAGTATTAGGGCTATATTTGTCTCCTAAAAGGAGTCTAGTAGGGTGCTTTATTTCTCAATTTTTGAGAATAATTTTTTAAAGTATAGGTATTAATTGTTCTTCAAATGTTTGATAGAATTCTCCTTTGAATCAATCAGGATCAAAGGTTCCCTCCCTTCCTCAGCCCCACCATGGTAGCTCCTTTACAACTAAGTATACTTCCTCTTCTGAGACAAGATTATTTAAGATGTCTAACTGGTTTTCTGATTTTTAGGGTATTTTAAATTTTTTAAAGTATTCCTCTATTTCTTTCATGTTTTTTATTTTGTGAGCATATAATATAATGTTCTCATTGTTCTCTTTATTTCTTCTGGGTTTGCTAAGATTTCACTTACTCCATTTGATATTTTATTGACTTAATTTCATGGTTTCTTTTTAATTAGATTAGTTAAGGATTTATCAATTTTATTAGTCTTTTCACAGAATCAGTTTTTAGTTTTATTTATCATTTCTATGGCTTTTTTGGTCCAATTTACCTATTTCTCCTCCAGTTTTTACAATCTTCTATCTTTGTGCTTATTTTACGTTTGCTTATTTGTTGATTTTCTAATTTAAAAATACATATTTAATTCACTAATCCTCTCTTTTTCTATTTTTTAATACAAATTTATAAAGATATTATTTCATTTTTGTTTCAATTTCTATTTTGATTGCATTATGATCTGTAAAGAATATATTAACTATTTCTGCCTTTTCACATTTGTTTGCAAAATATTCGTTCTCTAATATATGGTCAATTTTTATAAAAGTTTCCTTTAGTGAAGAGAAATATATACATATGTATATATATATATATATATATATATATACATATACAAATAAATATATATAAATTTATATATAAATATATAAATCTTTGAACTCTACCTTCTTCAGAAACGTATTCAGTTCCATTTCCCTTCTTGTTTATCTTTCTGTTAGACTTATCTAAACCTGATAGAGGAATATCAAAGTATGCTGTCTCTCTTGTCTTACTCTCTATGTCTTCTTGAAACTCAGATGTTTCCCTTACAAATTTGGATGTTAAAGCATTTGAAGGGTTTTAGTATGTTATTGATTTTGGTTTATTGTCTAAGATTTCCTTTGACATAATATGGTTTCCTTCTAATTCTGTGAATATTTGCTTTTGCTCTCCTCCTGCTTTTTTTAAATTCACTTGATGCATAGTAAAATTTTCCAGTTCTCCCAGTTTTGTTGATCTCTTGATTTTAAATATGTTTCTTTTATCATAAAAACGGGAAGAATCTACATGCACCAAAACATTTGTAGCAACTCTTTTTGTGTTGGCTAGGAATAAGAAATTGAAGGAATGCCCATCAATCACGCAATGGCTAAACAATTTGTGGTGTATGAATGTAATAGAATACTATTGTGCTATAAGAAATGATCAGCAGGTAGATTTCAGAAAAAACTTGGAAAGACTTACATGAAAAATGCTGAGTGAAGTAAGCAGAACTAAGAGAACATTATAACAGTAATAGCAATACTCTATAATCTTAGCTATTTTCAGCAATATGGTGATCAAAGACAATTCCAAAAGACTTACGAAGGAAAATGCTATCTGCTTCCAAAGGAAAAACTGATGGAGTCTGAATGCCAAGCATACTATTTTCACTTTATTTTTTTGTTTTTCTTTTTGTTCTGTTTCTTCTTATATAACATGACTAATATGGAAATATGTTTTGCATGATTGCATATATATGTATATAACATATCAAATTGTTTACTGTCATAGGGAGGAAGGAGGGAAAAGAGGGAGGGAGAAAATTTGGAACTCAAATTTTATAAAAAATGAATATTCAAAATTTTCTTTCCACATAATTGGAAAAAAATACATTTAAAATGTTTCTTTTCAGGCACAAATTGTAGAATTTTTCCTCCTGGTATGATCTGTCACTTTTTTTCTTTAATTGTATTGTTAATCCATTCACACTTAAAGTTATGTTAGATTTATTTTTTCCTCCATTTGTCTCTAACTTTTTTTAAAGTTTTAACTCTTTTTCTCCTTTGCTGTAAAATTGGTATTAAATTCCTTTCAATTACTTTAATCTTTTTGAAAGTGGCCCTGTTTTCACTGACTTTCTTCTCCATACTCCCAATGACTTCTTGTTTTTTACTCCTTTCCCTTTAGGGCTTTGATATGAGTTCTTTTTTCTCTTCTGCTTTTATCTGATTATATATTTCTTCCCCTTCTTAACCCCCCCAATTATTCAAATAGATTTCCCATTCCTCTTATCCCTTTCAACCACTACTCTGTGCTCTCCTCCTTTTTAATGCACCTTCCCATGTTGTAATGTAGTCTACCCCCAAAACAACAACATTGATTCACCTGCAGGCAGGGTGTTGCCCAGTTCTGTCTATAATGTCCCCATCTACCTCTTCACTCTTACTTCTACCAGATTTCCAACTTTAACTCTGTCTCCTTATGTACATTTAAAAATAGGTCTCTTACTGTTCTCTTTCTATTGTCACTCTGTTGTTGTTGCTGTCTTTGTCAGCTGCATTTATTCAGACTTCATGCATTTCTGTTGTTTGCGGTGTTAGAAAAGTAAAGAATCTCTTCAGTTCAGGTTTTCTTTCTAGAAAAGTTTCAAATTTTTCGTATTATTGAATGTTTTTTCCATACATGGTTAAGGTTCAGCTTTGCATAGTAGTTTACTATGCACTACATCCTGAGCTCCATTGTTCCATTTCACTTTAGAGTACATTATTCCATCCTCGTCATTTTTTATGGTGTAAGCATAATAGTTTTGCATTAGTTGTATGTCTTTTCCTTTGTATGTCAAAGTTTTTCTCCTGATGGTTTGCAGAACTTGTAGTTCTACATCTATGATATCCTACCTCCTACAGAATGATTAACTATCCTTTTTCATTTTCCCAATACTCTTTTTTCCATACCCCTGCATAATATTCAGAAAAAGGAAAAGATTGTAGAGGTTTAGAAAGTTGGAAGTATCATTTAAAAAAAACCAGAAATGTACCCCTGAACCATTATGCTTTTTTCAAGATATCATGGAACTTTCTGGAGATTATATGTACTTCTGTGTTATGGACTACATTTTATCCTGTTGACCCAGAAAGCTCCTGCATAAATAAAAAAACCCTTCAGGATGAAGATCTACCCTTTAATAATTGGTGTCTCCTGGCTCTTCATACAAGACCTTTTTAGTCTAAACTTCCTTTTTACTGAAATAGTATGAAATTTGCTAAAGAAAAATGAATGAAGTCAACATCTATTGGTAAGCCAGTTCACTTTTTCTTCTGTAACCCTAGGTTAATGAGCACCAGTATCATTGGGGTGTGAATGACCACCTGAGTCTTCGGATGACCTCCCAAAGAGCTCAGAGTCTCTTGATCATTTCACTAGGAAAGAAATCTTGAGGACCAGAATGCTGGCAAGCTCTGAGAGCTCAGTGCCTTTTGAGGAAGACTTTCCCCCAAGTTTGAGGTTGACAGACACAACAAATTAACACCTCATCTAAACCAGTGAATAAAAGAAGAGAAGAAAAATTTCTATGTCAGGAGTGGACTAGAGCAGAAAATCAGGCTGAAGAGCTGTTAGCAATTACGGCAATCAATGAGAGAAATTTCAGTCAGCAGCTCCTTTTCCCTCATGCATTATATGAGCCATAGTAGTCTTCTAAATAATATTTGCATGTTTATTTATGTCTAAAAAACTGCATGCATCAAACAAATCTTTTGTTTAAACCCATAAAGTCAAGGTTTAAGTTTGAAAAACGGAAATTCACCTATGGGAGAAGAGATTTAACTGGTTGGGGTGAGGGATGAAATTATTAATGAGTATTTATGATACTTTGGAAATTTCAGAGGATATTCTAAGATATTTCCCTAGAATACCTTTGAATTCTGAGAGATTAAGAATTAATGAAACAATACAGTTATACTTGTGGGGGAGATACTATTGTAGTTTTCCTTGAGGAGACATGATATATGGTAGTATCTTATACACTGATTCCACAAGGAAGATTTGACAAATATTCTGAAAATGTAGCAAACTATATAAGGATGTATCCACTAGTAACAAACCAGTTCCAAGAATTACAAATAAGTTTATATTCCTGAAGACAAGAACTAAATATGTCTTCCAAATTATCTGATGAAAATCAGAGATATATTAACTACTCCATGCTCTAATTCTTTAGAAAGAGAAGCTGCATCTCCTCTGCCCACTGGGAACATGATTTGAATCTGAATTCCTATTGCTTTATGGAGAAGTGAGAGGGGTTTCCAGGCCAAAGAATTATCACTTCTCTGCTGGGCCAATTAACAGCTTCAATGAACTGAGTCATATAAATGGTAACATTTTTGTTCTGTTTCATTTTCTCATGGGAACTGAAAATGGGGAAAACAAGATTATATTGTTCAAGTCAGAGAGAAAGAAAAATAGACAAATGTGGATAGTTTACAAATTCTTTTAAATAAGTTTTTGGTTTTGTGAACTCACACAGATATTGAACCCAAGAATTCTGAGTATTGATGAATTATTACAGATGTTTTATAATATAGTTTTCATAGTTGTACCTGTTTTGCAAAGAAATCTATCCAGTGGCTACCCTTTAACCAACTCTTTCAGACTCACCAGTGTCAATGTATCTGATGACAGTGAATATATACAAAATGAAAAGTTCAAATATTTCTGTTCTTCGTGATCATTAAGTTTTGACTCCTTATTAAAAAAAATAAAACAATGAAAAACAGTTCAGTAAAGACAACAAAGATATCAATCAAATCTAATACATAAATAATTTTATAAACATAATCTCACGTTTTCATAAAGAAGGGAAGAAGGTACACATTCTTGTCTCTTTTGGGGGGTCAAGCTTAGTCACTGTAATTATAAAGTACTTAATTCCTATTATTTTATTGATAGGGAACAGTGATACAATAAATAAAGAACTGCCCTGAAAGTCAAGAAAACTTTACATATTGTCTGTGTAATCTCAGGCAAGTCACTTAATATCAGTTCCTTAGGCAATTTTATAGCCATAAATGGAAGAGACTGTACCAGTTTCCCTTATTAGAGGCAGTTTCCTAAATTAATGAAATCACAAGTCCAATCCTTCTCCCCTTTTCTTTCCATTTATATTATTGAGGTCATCGTGTGTAGTTTGTCAGATTCACCTCACTTTACGTGAGTTCATGTAAGTTTTTTCATGTTTATTTATAATCATTATATATTATATAAATATGGTAAATACAGATATGCATGTATGATTTATTACATGAAATAATATTCTACTTTATGCACCTACCACAATTTCTTTCATCATGGATATTCACCTACATTTTCCAGTTTTTGCTGCCATAAATATTTTAACTTATTTGGAGTATATGCTTAGTAGTTAAATCTTTGGGTCAAAAGTGAAAATTTCTACTTCAAAATCATAATTCTGAATTGGCTGTTGGATAGTCACAACACTTATGAAACTGACTACTCTCATTTTTATCATCTTTGTCAATTTGCTGAGTGTGAAATAAAAGTTCAGTTATTTTAATATGGATTCCTCTTATTTTTAGTGATTTGGAACATTCTTTCCTATGGTAGTTAATAGCTTATAATTCTCTTGAAAATTGTTGTTCATATTCTGTGACCACTCATCCATTGGGAAAATGACCATATTTTTTATTACTTCACTTTCTAAGAGATATTTGAAAAAAATGTTTTTCCCAATTGACTACTTCCTTTGTATACTAGTTTAATTTACTTTTTCATGCAGAAGGCTTTCGGTTTCATGCAATTGAAATAATCTCTTTTATCTTTTGTGATCACTCCTATCTTGTTAAAGAAATAACCCTCCAGTCATAGCTGTGAATGGTACCTGATCTAATTCTTTTCGATTTTTCATTCTTAAGGGATATGGCATAAACAGCTAGTTTAAACCCAATTTCTTTCAAAATGTTCTCTAGTTTTCCCAGTAACTTTTGTCAATTAGGGGGTTCTTCCACACCTCCTCTCCCACTGAAATGCCCTTCAGCAAAATCTCCCTTTCCTTTCACCTGTTTGATTTCATCCCTTCCCTTTGCACAGTCCTCCTTAATTTTTAGCTTCCCCTCTCTGTGTACAGGCTGTAGGAATCACTAGGGCAGTCTCCTATCTTCACATTTATGCAGCCATCCACCTTGCACCTGTCCCACAAAGGGCAATGATAGCTTATAGAGAGGTTAAAGTGTTAATCCATTTTGATCCTCTAACAAATTGCTTTCCTTGTCCTGAAAATTTATTTATCCCTTAGCAAACTCCAACTTTTCATTACTCTTAACATATCTTCTACTCACGTGCTGCTAAGGGGACCTGTGGGAAGGCAAACAAATATTCTGATTGGGTATACTATCCATTTATGGTATCTGATCTCAAATGGGTCTTCATTACAGCAAGGCATTATTTTCCTCTTCCCGAATTGATTTTCCATGGCCCTCTCCACAGAAGCTGTTCTCAGTTTTCTCTTTTCTACTCAAGCCTCTCTCTCCTCCACCTCCCCCACCTTCAAAGAGGATCTGGCCTCTTTACTGAGAAAAAAATGAGGTCATTTAAAATTATTTCCTCTTCTCTCCTTATCTTCTTCATCTCAGAATCCTTTGACATCATCTTCTACTCTCTTCTCCTTTCCTCTAGTCCATGGGGTAGAGCACCTGCGACCCCAGGCCACATGTGGTCCTTTGGGTATTCAAGTGTGGCCTTTTGACTGAATTCAAACTTCACAAGATTCAGTCAAAAGGTCACACTTGGGGACCAAGAGACCACATGTGGCCTGGAGGCTGCAGGTTCCCCATCCCTTCTTTAGTCTCTGATAAGGAAGTAACCAACTTCTTTATGGTTGACCTTGCTTCCATCCCCTCCCGTCTTCTCCAGTAAACTTCATGTTTAATCATCAGTCTTTCTCTGTCTATTAATTACTATATTTCTGACTTCAGATATACCCATGTCTCCCATATCCTAAAAAAATATCAAACAACAAAATGAAACAAAAGAAACCAAAAATGAACATTTTATTACATACCAACATACCCTCAAGCTATTGTCATATATCACTCCTTCCTTTTTCAGCCAAACTCTTAGAAAAATTATAATTGCCTCACTTCCTCTCTTCTTACTCTCTCCCCAACTTTTGTAATATGGCTTCTGACCCTATTACTCAAATGAATTTCTCCCTCTAACTCAATGATACTTTGATTGCCCAGTATATTACTTCCCCTCCTCAGTTATCATCCTTTATGACCTATTTTCTGCATTTGACTGTTGACCTCACTCTCTTAGGTATTCTTTCTTTTTGGGTTTTCATGACAGTACTCCCTCCTAAAGCAGGATGATAGGATAGATAAAGAGCTAACATTAGGTTCAGTGAGCCCCAGATCCAATTTATGCCACTGAAACATACTGATTGTGTCACCCTACACAAGTCACAACCTTTGAATTCTCTAAAAGTATAAGTTGTGGAGAATTTGGCAACTTGTATTGGTAAAGGCAATTTTCTGAACCAGGTGTTCCCTTTATTAATGAAAGCATAGGTCTAGGTGCCATCTTGATGTCTTCACCCTCTTGGTTCTATTAGTACAGCAGGATCACTCCTTAGTTTACCATGTTGTCTCATCATCCATATCATGCCCTCTGTCTCCCCCATGGTACCTTTTCACTTTTCATAATTTCTCTTAATGACCTCATCAATTTTCATATGTTTAATGACTTTGTTTGTGCCTATAATTCCCACATCTAAATGTCCCTATTTTCTCTTCTGAGCTCTTTTCCCACATGATCTATTATACATTTCCAATGAGATGTTGTAGAAACACCTCAAACTCTACATGTTCAAAACAGAATCTTTTACACTTAATTCTTCCCTTGAATTTCCTTATTTCTATCAAGGGTGCTATAATCATTATCGTCTCCAAGGTTTGTAACTTCTGGGTTATACTTATTTCTCCCTCAGTCCAAATATCCAGGCTCAATTTTTTTTTATTTCTACTGCAACAGTATCTCTTAGATCCCATATAGTTGATAGCTAATGACCTGAAATATTGCATTTGATCTCTCTGCCTCATTTCGTTCTATTCCAATTCATCCTTTATATAGACCTTGCCACACTATTTAGTAAATTTCAGTTGCTCCCTGTTGTTTCTAGTACAACATATAAACCTCTCTATTTAACTTTTAATGTCTTTGACAACCTGGACCCAACCTATCATTATAATAGATTTCTTCTCATTCTGCCTAGTATGATCCACCCAAAATAGTCTTCTCTCTGTTTTTCACACAAAGATCTTAATCTCTTGTCTCTATGCCATTTCCTATGCCTGGAATGCATTCCCCTTTTATACCTGTCCATATAGAATCTTTTCCTTCCTTGAAGATTTAGCTCCAGAATTACCTTCTACTCATGAAGCTTTTCTGGATTCCCCCAAATACTAATGCTGTCCCTCCTTGACTGCTTTGTTGTTAGGAAGCTAGATGGTACAATGAATTGAGTGGCAGACTTGGGGGCAAGAAAACCTTTGTTTAAATACTGCCTTAGACACCATAGTGTCTAAGTCATAGTACCTTCCAGAGTTTATATCAGGATAAAATGAAATAACATATGCAAAGTATTTTGCAAACCTTAAATCACAATATAATTGCTAACTTAATTGTGTTTGTTTTTATTTATTCTCTATTTACTTATATACGTATTTCTTCTTTACAATATATCCCAAAAGTCTTAGTGTAATTAAAAAAATTAATACTTAAAATTGCACAAAGAATTTTGGAATTACCTATATGATACAAGATCTATGAGAAAAAAAATTGATTCACTTTTTATCTTTAAATATATGCCAGTGGCCACCATATTTTCTCACACATAATAAGTGTTGAGTACTTATTGCTTGAACTTAACTGCCACTTCTTATTTCTTAATACCCTTAGGTGCTAATATCCACCTCCTCCAATATTTTCTATTTATCTTTTACATATTTATATTTCCCTATGGTGTGCATATTGTTTCAACAGAATATGAGCTTCTTGAGGGTGCGATCTATTTCATTTTTCTCTGTATCTCCAGGTTCTAGAACAATAACTGGCACAAGTATTAATAAATACTTGTTGAAGGAATTATTTTAATCTTTGTCCATACTATCTTCAAGGCAAGTTTCTTTAGTTTACATAGTCATTCTCAAGCTTCTAGATTCATTTTTTTCTCCTAATCTATTAATTTGAGATTCTTTTTAAAAATTCTGTATTGAGAGTTCTAATTCCTCCTTTAGGCATCTAAGTTGCACAGTAGATAAGGGTGTTGAGCCTGGAATCAAGAAGACTGAGTTCAAGTCTGGTCTAAATCACTTAATAACTGTATGACTGGGACAAGAAATTTAACTTCATCTATAAAATTGGAATAATACTAGTTCTTACGTACCACCGTTGTTTTGAGGATAAAATGAGAAAATATAAAATGCTTTGTAAATCTTAAAGAGTTATGTAAATGCTAGCTATTCCTATTAGTTAACAGTTGTAGTACATAATAATTTCTTTTTTATAGATTTCATTTTCTTTTCAAAAATTCTGAAATTTTTTGTTGTTGTTCCATACATTCTAGAGATTCCATAAGATCTTGTTTTTCATCAGGCATTGGTTCATTCTCATTATTATATATATTCAAAGTCTTATTCTCGTTGAGGTTTTACTTATTATATATTCTAGTTTTAGAATCCCTTTTGTTTATTTAGTTCCTTATGTGCTAAGTCATTCACTTTCATTCCCCTTCCCCTTTTGCTTGATTCCAGAGAGTTAGCTATAATCCTGACAGCCCTCTTCCCTTCAGGAATATAACCTAGGTCAGATGTAGGTCCCTGTACTTTCTAGAAGGACAAAACTGATCCTTGTTGGGTGTCAGTTCACTCTTTTTCAGCTTTGATAAAATTGCCACAGATACCTGGATTGGTTCCTCCCTCTGTTCTCTTTTATTCATGTGGCCAGAGTCTGTGTTTCTTGTGAAATGAGAGGGGGGAGGTGATCCACGAAGAGTCACTGACATGTACCCTCTACAAGCCTGTAAGTTTTTTTCCCTACTTCTTTCAGGAGTGAATGGAGGCACTTTGGGGATGGCTTTTGAGTGAACACATTAAGTATAAGGATTCTCAAGTGGTAATTTGAGAAGAATTTTATCTTTTCATGAATTTGTCTACTTTTTTATATTTAGCTATAATAACTCCATAACTTTATAATACCCTTTTGGTGAAAAACTGAAGTGGTTTTTTGGGGAAGTGACTATTCTATCATTTTTCTAGTCACATGACTTTGGAAATTCTTTTTCATTTCTTGGCCTAAACTGATAACCATCTGCTACCAACAACTTACATAATACTTATAAAATCTTTTAGGGAACCTGAGAATAGAATTTCTGTAAATGAAAAATGAAAATGTCAGTGTATATTTTAGTGAATGTTAGCACAAAATGATTTCTGTATAAAATTAAAATTATTTTTGTGTGTTTTTTTTCAGATAACTAAAATAAGAATCTACTAAAAATAATATCTTAAAGACAGGCTCAGATAGGTACATAAAAATTATAGGAAAGAAACTAGTGAGGATTAGACATATAAACATGAATTCTTTTAACTTTGATTATAATTTACAACATTTTTGTAACTTTACTCATTTTTGCCTTCAAAAATCGGATTCATGATTATTTTAAAATATTCTTTGATATCTGGCTACTTAGTCTCTCACTGCAGGGGTAGAAACGTCAAGCTAAGAAAAGGATTTTTTTTTCTGTCTAGGCAAATGGTAGCACTAATGGATAGAACATTGGTCCTGGAGTCATTAAGTGGGCCTCAGACACTGGCTACCTGTGTGACACTGAATAAATCACTTCATCTCTATTTGCCTTAGTTTCATCATCTGTAACATGAGGTTAATCATAATACCAACTTCCTAGGATTGTTGTGAAGACCAAATGAGATGATAACTATAAAGTGCTTAGCTCAGTAAAGTAAATACTACATAAATGTTGACTATTGTTATTATGTTGCTGTTATGATGTTATAGAAGATAGTGATGACAAGTAATTAAAATTCATTTAAAATGCTTGTAAATAAAATTTAGACTTACTGTAAGTAGTGTTTACAATGTAAATATCATAATTTTTGAAATCAGTTACCTATTCAGAGGAATTTGCAAGATAATATATATGTGTGGCAATGTTCATAAGCTTATAACCTACAAGAAAAGAGAAACACAAAGAAAACTAACAAGATATAAGAAAATTAATTTAAAAATATGGAACACAATTAAAATAGCAAGTCTCATCTAATAAATTTTTCTTCATTGACCTCTGAAAGTCATATTACAAACTCAGTTTTGTTGACTTTTACTTTTATAGCAATTTGTCTTTATCAAGGCTTTTATCTAATCACTTACCAAGTATTCTCAATTCCACATTTACATTATGGCTCAAAGCCCTATCCCCTAAATCTCCTTTCCCTGGTATGAGTCATCTTTATACTCTCTGATCTTACTGATTAGTCTTCCACTAAGATTCATCTGTACTATTGCAATTACAATGTATTGCAGTAAACAAATTGATTTCCCACTTCCAAATCTCTCCTAATGCCTATTCTCTTTTGACATTCTTATACGTACAATAGATGTAGCCATATCTTAAGTGGTCCTCTATTTTCTAAGTAAACTTAAGTTCTTTTCCTTGGAATTCAAGACCCTTCACAATATGATGTAACTTCCCTCAGCCTTGTCTTTCCAGTCATAGCCCATATTGTTCTCCTTCATGCACTGTATGCCATGCCCAAACTTGATGAACTCTCTGTCCCCTAAACAGTCCTTACATTTTTTACCTGTATACTTTTTATTCATGCTATCTATTATCACTATTTCTTCAATGCTACCTACTGCCTAAAGCTCAAATTAATTACTGTTTATTCCATGGAGTCTTCTCTGACACCCTTCCTCCATTATCAATGACATGGAACTCATATAGTATTTGACATTGAACCTCCATGTTGTACCTGTTATGTAATATTATGTGTCATAGTTTTCTGTATTTGTTTCTTTCCCCTCAGTAAAACTATAAGCTCCACATGTGTCAAGGACTCATGTTATTTAAAGTTCTTTATCTTCCCCAAACCTAATTGCAATAGGATTTTGAAATCTTACTACTGGAATTTTTCTGAAGTTTAATTTTTCTAAAATATGCTTTTTAAAATTACAACTTACCTTACTGTGAGTGTTACTATGGGAGGAGGAAAAGGGAAAAAGACACAGAACAGACCAAGATTCTCATGAAAGTATACATGTGACTTTTATTTTATTATAGGAAATATGATTTATGTGGAGTAATAACTATAGGGTTATAGAATTTTCTTTATATTTCTATAGTTATAGAAATCGTGCAAGTTTAAAATTCAGGACATTTATTTTTCTTTACAGTTCCTTCACTTCATTAGATATCTCATGGAAAGCATCCTTCTATCTGCTACTATGTTACATAATTTTAATATCGAAATATACAGAATTAGATACATCATCATTATTATTAAAATAAAGTCAATATCTGCTTCTTGATATTATATTTTGAAAAGGGAATCAAGTTTTCCACCTGTCATATTAATAAAATTTTGATATTTCTGGTGGACTTTTGGGCCATATTTTATGATGAATAGAAATAGTTTTCCAAGGAATCTGATGGTATGTAATAGCAGCCTCATAGTAAATTCTTTCCATCATTTGTCTTTTTTCTCTTTGCTAGTCCGTTGGTTTAAAGACATAAATTAAGGCAGCTGTTTCGAGATTCTTCAAAGGGCAGTTAGAATAACCTCTTTCAGAATTTTAAAGAATCAGATAAAACATCAATATATCTCTTTAAGAATGAAAGCATTTACTCTAAAATTAATAGCTCTGTCAAGGAGAGAAAACTATGTTTCCAAAATTGCAACTTTATCCATGTAGAAATTAGAAAAATGTGGCCCAAAGTGTTTCTTCTAAACATCAACACAATTTACATGATATTTGCAGTTCTTTCCCTACCAAATAAGCATGTTTAAAAGACATAATAGGGTTATTCTTACAAACATACTTCTCAGTGTTCCAGGACCATATATCACCAAATAAAATAGAGAAAATATGCTCTGGAAAACATAAAAAGGGAGACATGAAAGCTAAAATGATGTTATTTCTATGCGGTAAAACTTCATTTGAGTGGTTTGAAAAAATGCTTTGACACTGATGGCAGTCTCTAAACCTTCACATGAGTTTTATGACATGGTTTTAAAATAAAATGTATAACAAAATGCTTAAGATAATAGGACTGGCCATCAGATTCAAGGTTGTTTTCTGAGCTTGATATACTGTGTGGTGTGAGCTATACAAGAAAAAGGAGAATATTTCCTGGATTTGGAAGGTAGTGCAATTATCACTTTAAATCAAACAGGAGACAAAGATGGCGATGATGAGGTAATATAGCCTCACTCTTCTTTTTCTATGTGGTACTTCCAGGTAAGTCTATTTCTCACGTGAATGTGATTAGCTTTGCATGAGAAAGTGGAGCATTCCAGTAATGCTACATAGAATACAAACTCTTCCTGAATGCCATGTTCTAACAAAGCATGCTTTTACCTAAAGTCCATTAAGCAAAAAACACACAACAACAATAACGAAAACAAAGCAACAAACAACTCCCATCCCCGTAACACTGTTGAGAATATTCTACAGGTTGTGTTAAGGAAATAGCATGAGCTACAGTGATATTTAAAAATGCAGAACACAGAAATGTGCTTATCTTTTGGTCATGGGAGCTTGTTCCAAAGCCTAATGATGAGAGGAGCACATTTAAAAAAGCATTTCTTTAGAGTATTAATCTAGAGTTCTTTGAACGTATCTATCCCTATCTCTATCATCTCTCTCTTTCTATCTCTATCTCTATCTACCTTTTAAAATTGATTGGAATTGTTTAAATGCAAACTTTGAGCAGCAGACTTTCACATTTTAATGCTACATATTTATTCAAAGTCAGAAAAGTAACAACTTTGTGACAAAATATATAGATTAAGCCAAAAAAAAAACCCTTTAGTAATGTGGGCAATGGTAGTGTTTGCTTAGGGGCTTTGGCAGTAATTTTAGACGCTATACAGTTCTTGTTCTGAGGGGTACTGCTGAAGTGCCTTACCCTCAGATGTCTGAAGGACCAAGGTCTTGCTGTATTGGCTGACTCCTGTTTTGTTAAAGGCTTTGACTCGAGCACTGTATGTGCTGTTGAAGTGAAGACCGTCCACTGTGCACATTGTTTCCTTTCCAACATACACCTCCTGATTAAAAAAAGAGAAAGATCATATTTTAATACATAATTTATTTATTTTTCAGTTTTCAACATTCACTTCCATAGAAATTTGAATTCCAAATTTTCTCTCCATCTCTCCCCACTCCCCCACTCCAGGACAGCACACACCCCATTCACCCCTTCCCCCAGGCTGTCCTCCCTTGTATCCTCTCCCCGCTTCCATCTCCCTCCCTTCTATTTTCCTGTAGGACAAAATAGATTTCTATACCCCATTGCCTGTAAATCTTGTTTCCCCTGTTGCATGCAAAAACAATTTTTAACATTCAGCATTTTAATACCAACATTTTTAGGATAAGAGTTTTCAGACTTGGAAATGAGATTTATGATGACAGTGTAAGCTTATTACTATTATTTAATTTGAAATTTTTGAAAGTTCTATAGTATCTCTTTAGAATAACACTATACCTCTTGCATATACGACATGGTACTGTTTCCATAGGAAGGGAAGGTTTGCATTACAATTATGGCTGCTATCAATGATATTTGATAAGATGTCAATGTCTTCTAAAATATATTCTTGACTGATACAGTGCTGTCTGAGAGCTCAGCATGTTATCAAGGAATAGTCATGGCTTCTGACAGAATAGAACAGGAGGACATTTGACAAAACAATTAAACCATGTTGAAGGTAAAGATGAAACTCACTGGTCCAGAACATATCTTCCAGATAAAATATGCTATTTAAAAAAAAAACAACTTTACCTTGCCAGAATTCTCTTCCCCTTTCATGCTTTCCTCTGTCTAGTCAAATTGAATCATTCTTTGTCCTCAGAATAAATCTTGTATTTTCCCACCTCTGAATCTTTATATATACTTAATTATTCTTGATTATATCCCTTCCTATCCCTTCCTTCTAACCACAACTCCCCACTGTTAAAATACTATTAATCCTTTAAAATCTAACTCATGACAAAGCCAGGAGAACATCGCACGAAGTAACAGCAACATTGTGCGAGGACCAACTTTGATAGGCTTAGCTCTTCTCAGCTGTATCCTACATAGGGTAAAAATCAGGGGAAAAACATGGTTACAGTATATAAATTTCCATGAGCAGGAATTGGGAAATTCTAAATTAAAGGCTGATCTTGTGACTTATTCCCAGGAAAAAAACTACTAAAGAAAGCTCTATTTACTTCTAGCAAAATTTGGCATGTTATACCAATGTTGTCATTTTCATTAACACAGTTTTTCAGTGTTTATGTGATTGTTCTTTGACATATTCATTTCTTTAGGAAATGATTATTTGCTATCCTTTAGGGTCTGAGTCTTTTTCAATATTTTTCATTTTTTTATATTTGATCTCTGGTATGTTTAATATTTCCATCTTTCTGCATTTATCTATGAGTCTTATATGCCCTAGAACATGATAATATTTGTAAAGGTGCTCTATGATTATAAAATATAGGTATATTCTCTAAGATTCCCAATGAACAATCACCAAATGTCTAGCAAATAATTTTCCCAATATTCTATTAAAATCTATAATTCCCTTTTGCTTGATCAAGTTCTGAAAAAGAAATGCTTGTCTCCTACAATATGATCAAACAGAAGAGAATTACACATTTTAATAGAATATTGCTATGCTATTTGATATGTTTATATTTAATAGTGATGTTTTCATTATCTACCTTCATTTCAACTAAAAAAACCATTTACTATGTGTGTATTAAGTGCTAGGCTCTGGGAATACAATGTCAAAATGAAAAAATCTCTTCTCCTAAGGAGTTTATTTTCTAGGGACTGGGGGCAGGGATTAGTGTAGGAGTTATACAACATAAATAAATTCAAAGTAAATAAAATAATTATAAAGTCATTTCAAGATAGAGCACTAATGATGGCGAGCATTAGAAAAGATCTCACTTGAAATGAAATCTGAGGGGATGAGGGGTTCTATGAGGAAGAAAGAAGAGACATGAGACAGTATGGTAGAAAAGAGCATTACTTCTGGAGTCCAAAAACATTGGTTCAAATCTCACCTCTGATAGTACTTGTGTGACATTGGCCAAACTACTTAACCTTAATGGGCCCCATCTTCCTTATCTCTAAAATGGAGGAGGAGTAAGTTGTCCTAGTTGATAACTGAGGTTCCTTCTGGTTCTAAATCTATTATATTATGAACTCAAGTTGAATTGTTGTGCACAGGAAAGAAACCTAATAGTCCAATTTGATTGTAATAGAGCATTTTAAGGGTCTTATAAAATAAAATTATGGAGGATTTTAATGTCCTACTTTGGAATTTGTATTATTTTATCCTAGAGGCAATAGGGAGCTAATGATTTTTTTCCAATATGGAGACTGATGTTGCCAGGTCTGTATTATAAGAAAAACACTTTGGAGTTTAGAAGAAGAAAGGGAGAGACTGGAGTCACTGAGACCAGTTGTAAGGCTGTTGTTATTTATCTTCCATTTTTTAAAATAACCAATGACATCATGGGATCACTGGTATGTGAATTGGATTTAAGTGAGTCAGAGTGGCACAAAGTCTTCCACCTTACTCTCTCTTCTAGAGTCACTGAAGTCTAGTGGCAGGACAAAAGTCAAGATGACTGGTGAAGGCCAAAAATGCAATGGAGTACCTTGGCATTTTATTGTCTGACCAAACTCTAAGCACTCCACAGCACCGGTTTTAGCTGCCTCCACAGCCAATGGAACAACTTGTTCTTATGCACCCATTTGGCCAGGGAAGTCTTCATATACTTTAAGATAGACATCCCTTAACTCATTGAAGGTTCATATACTTTAAGATAGACATCCCTTAACTCATTGAAGGTTTGAGGTCTATTGGTAATCCTCAATCTGGTTTAGCTCATCTGCCAAGACTGTTTTTCTAGGGTTGTAGTCATTGTGCATGCTACAGCTTCTTGGAGCCACAGGTGAGAGTTGTGTGCTAAGTAGACACCAAAGGTAGATGAAAAGCCTTGAAAAGGATTTGGCAAAACCTCAAAATTCTAGTCCTCCTTGATTACCCCATAGACCACCATTACAATGGTCCAGGCAAGAGGTAATCAGAGCCTGATCTGTAAAGAAGCTTTGTGAGTAGAGAATAGAGGATAGATACTAGAGATATTGAGAAAGCATCAACCATACTTGGCAACTAATTCCACATAGACAGAATCTAATTTGCCTGGTTTTCTCTCTTGACATTATTTATCAAATTACCTTAAAATCATGGTCACAATTTCTGCTTTCTTTCATTGGGATAAAGTATGATAAATCACAATGATCCCTTCAAATATTTTGATGTCTTTGAATGTTTCTTGTAAATAATGAATTGTTAAGTTCTGTTTCCTAATTCATTTTATAATGCTTTTATATTTTATAATGAATTTAGTATATTGCTTCTAGTCTACAACTCTTGTTAGATTTTATGTCTACCAAATCTTAGAGTGTTACTACAGCATCCCCTGAGGAGTACTCAATGTCATAACATGAGTTCCCAGAGTTCAAGTGTTTCTACTATTCTAATATAACCCATGAATTTAAACTCTTACGCTTATGTCTAATGAACCCCTACTAGTATGCTTTCCAGTATCAGTCAATAGATATAATTAACTCACAGCAAGGACATTTACTAAGATATCACAATAAATATAGTTGCCACCAAAACACCTTAACACAACACCTTGGTTTCCCAGTCCTTGGGAAGAATGGGCATAAAGTGAGTTAAAATGGGAATAAAGCACATGTGAAGGGAAAATATATGGTTAAGAAAATTCACAAATCTAACCCTGTAGGTCCTAGAAATAGTTTTTACGACTGAGTCCCTTCTGTAGTTCAATTCAATTGTTGAGGCTAGGTTCCTTTTGAGTCTATATCTGACTGTCTTCTCTACTGTCAGAGGTGATGCTCCTTAAAACTGGTTCTGGAAGCTTTGGTGTTCTCCAACATCTAGATGAAATATCTCCTTCTAGGAAAGTAGCTCCACTCTTTGACATCATGGACAAGAAGTGGAAAGTAGGGGAAGAAGTTCTCTCCTCCCCTTCTTCCAAGTGGTAAAAAACTGGGTTCTTTCTTGCCTGCTGGCTCTTCCTTTAGCTCTCTTGAACCAACAAACTCTCAAATTGAAGAATCGTATCAAGGGATGGTCATATTGTAAACATTTATAAAAGAAAAAGATTTTATACTTATTAACACATTATAAGTCATCTGTGAATACACTACGACAACTGACCAATTCCTCTCCCTCACAACTTAAATTGTATCAAAAAAAGCTTCCTAGTGTTGAAATATCCTAAGCCCAGAAAGAGGAAATAAAAAAGGAGGTTGAGAAACCTGATCTCAAACCTGATGCAAAAACATAATATAGTAGAGATAGGGAACATCAATAATCCAGTTATCAGCTAGACCCTTCTCTGTGTGGTATAGAGAAGCAATAATTTCTTAACATACTTTAGTGATAATTTCAACCATCAAAAGATGAAAGAATCAACAAGGAGAAATTCTATTCTGGATCAAATTATTAGCCAAAGGAGGAAGAAATATTGCTGTTTGGAAATTATGGGAGCCTTAGGAGAACTGACCACTCTATCCTAAAGTTTATGATAAGAGAAGGGATAGCTCCAGCATAGTCTGTCATACACCCTAGATTTAGGGAAAGCAGATATAAAAGAAGTGAGAGGAAAGATATTATGGACTAAAATGCTTCAAGGGAAGTCTGTTCAAGGGGCAAGAAAGATCCACAAGAATGGTGTTCTGAAGGTGCAAAGGAAAACAATTCTAATAAAGAATAAAGCGAGATTTGCTTAAATATAGCAAGGTGAATGCATAGGGATTTAACAACAAATTTATATTTTAAAAAGAAAATTTATAGAATATACATGTAAGATCCAATAACACAGGATGACTCTGAGGGTGGGATAGCCCTGCAAAAATAGTATATAGAAATAATAAAGTTTAGAATGGGCTAAGGCTCTTAAGAGGTCAGAACAACAATGTTATTTATTTACTATACTGAGGGGGAAAGGAGAAGAGATATTTGACTGAAATAATTGCAAATGACAATAGGAAGAAGGCAGATATGTTCAATTTTTATTTTTGTTTCTCTGCAAAGAAGAATGATATTTACACCTGAAATGATAGTTAGAATATGACCAAAAAGAAGTAGATAACAAAGTAGGGAAAAAACTCCTTCTAACTGCCCTATTAGTCACATGGCTAAGAAAAACTTCTTCTTTGGGTCCAAAATGACTTGGAAATTTGGGATGGCTTGACCACTCTCAGTAATATGAGAGAGATTGTGAAAAAGGGGAGAGATACCACAAGACTGAAGAAAAGCAAACATTGTTCTACTTTTCAAACAAGGAAAGAACAGAATCTGAAAACATTAAGTTGGGCAGCTTGACTTTAATTCCAGAAGCAATTATAAAACAAATCATGAAAGAGATGGCAAGAGAAAATATAGAAAGGGAAGCAGCTATTATAGATTTCATCAAGAACAAATCTTGCCAAATTAACATTTCCTTTTTTTGGGTATACTAAATTAACAGATGAAGGAAGTGCAGTAGAAATACTTTATCTAGATTTTAGCAAAGGATTTGATAAATATCTCATGTTATTTTTGTAGACAATATGAGTTAGACATGTAATACAATGATAGGGAATCAAACTTGTTAGATGGTTATCCTCAAAGAGTTAGCTGTACAATATCAATGAGTCAGTTTTCTAGTAGAGTACCCTAGGGATCTGTGCTTAGTCTTAATCAATTGAACATTTTTATCAACGACTTGGACGAAAGCCTAAATGGCATGTAAGCTCATCATATTTGAAAATAATGTAAAGCTGTGGATAGATAACAGTGAATCTTAGAATTTGGATATAAAAAAGATCTTGACAGTCTAGAGTATTGGGTTGAATCTAATGAAATTGAATTAAATAAGGATAAATATAAGACCTTGCATTTTGATACCATAAAGAAACCAAACTTCACAAGTATAAGATAGGGGAGTCATAGATAGCAGTTTTGAAAAAGATCTGAGATTTTTCATTCACTGTAAGTTCCATATGAGCCAGCAGTTTGATATGGCAGCCAAAAAATAAATGTAATCTTGGGCATAGAGGAGCATAACTTCCAGGAATAGGGAAGTGACAATTCCACTGTACTTTGTCCTCATCAGACCTCATATGGAGTTTTGCGTTCAGTTAGGGACACTGTGGTTTAGTTTTTGGAAGGACCCCACAGCTTATTTTTCTGGAGATTGTCCAGATGATGAAGAGACTTGAGTTCATGTCATGTAAACATCAATTAAAGAAACCGGCTGTGTTTAGCCCTCAGTAGGGAAGACTTCAGGAAAAATACAATTATTTGAAAGGATTATATTAGAAGAAGGGATTAGGCTTGTTTTATTTTCTTGTGTTGAGGGCAAAATCAATAACAAAGAGTGGAAGTAGCTAAGATGCAAATTTAGGTTTGATTTTAGGAAAAATTTCTTAACAATTAGAGTTATCACAAAGTCAAATGGGTTACCTATGGAGGTGTAGAGTGATCCCTATTTAGAGATCTTCAATCAGAAACTAGATGATTACTTGTCCAGTGTGTTATGGGAAAGATTCTTCTTGTGCTGGGTTGCATTAGATGGCCACTAAGGTCCTTTCCAATTCTCAATATTTGTGATTCTTCTTTTGTTATAGAATAGTAATATTTTATTACATTCATTTACCATTTATTTTAGTAATTCATCAATTTTTTCCACTATTTTGTTTATAGTTCTTTCCTATTAAAAAAAACTTCTGCTATTTTGGTGTGTATAGAATTTTTTTATATCTCCAGTTTTCTTTTTAGAATATATGCCTGGCAGTAGTAGCTTTGGGTCAAAGAATATTTTAATCTTTTTTAAAAAGCATAATTCAGGATTGTTTTCTAGAAAGTTGGGATCAATTCATAGGTCTTGCAACAGTGTGGATCATCTTTTTACAATCTTTCTAATATTAACTATTCCTATTTTTATCTTTGCCATTTTGTTGAGAATGAAATGAAAGCTAAAAATTGTTTTGATTTTCATTTCTCTTACTATTAGTGCTTTGGAGTATTCTTCCTAAAAATTGTTTCTAGACGGCAATTTTTCTTTCGATAAGTTTGGATTAGAGTTGGCCTCATAGAGTATGAAGAGGAATAGGGCTGTACCTTTGTTCTGGCTATTTTTCATCAAAGTTGTATTTTGGCTTATTGTACCACCAGAAATTTCTTTTTGGCCCTCAGGTACCATCTTTTCATCCTATCTGATCATTGAATACCTGCCAACTCAATAGGTTTTACATCTTTTGTTCTTCTTTCCTTTAGAATATGTGGCCTGGGATACCTACAGTTTTTCCTATATTTTGTATGATGGGAAGAGAGGGTTTCTTCTTCTCTCCCCTGGTAGCCATTGTTACTACCCATATATAGCAACAAGTCTGCTGACCTAGATGAGCCAGAGACTAGATTTCAAGTTTCCGGCTGCCTACTCCTCTTTGAGAGTAATCACAAGAGATGGACTTTTCCAATGTAATAGCTATCTTGGGAGATCGAGAATTCTTGAGTTTGTGCTAATTGGAAGGAAAAAGCATTTTTTGTAAGTATAACCTTCCTAGACAAGATGACCAGTAAGAGGACAATAAACCCCAGCCGTGAACTGGTTTGTCTGAAGATATGGAACTGGAGTAAATTTTTTTAGTAAGTACAGAGCTGAGGTAAAGACAAGATGTCTGTTGAACAGTCCCACAAAATGTAGAATATTTTAGGCACCAACCCTCTTAGGAAATAGAATAAAAGTGATGGTTTACCATTTTAAATTTTTGTCAGATAAAGTGAAATTATGAATATTTTGTGTTTAGACATGTCTTTGGTGGTTAATACAATTAATAACTCTCCTATTTCACTTATAGGTGATCTACCTATGACATTTAGTTCCTTTCTAAAGGAGATCTTGTTTCTTCTCTTTTGGGGAGGTCCTAGATATGAGCCAAACCTAAGTTTGGTTTAAGTAATTGTCCGTACAGTTGTACTGTGGGGTAGGATGAGAAAGTAGTGATCCAGAGGCACATAGGAAGAGTTTGACTTTCATTTTGTAGTCAGGCTTCCCAGGATAGAACCAAGTTGATAAGAGCCCAGAAATGGAATCTGAGAGAGTATACTTCATCCTACTCACCAATTATAACCAGAATAAATAACGAGGAACCTTGTTCTAGGTGGGGATAATTTTTGAGCAAATTCATGGAGATGGGAAGAAACAAAACATATATGAGGACAGTAAATAGGTTAGTTTGATAAGGATGTATAAGGGAGAGAATGAGCACTCACTAAGCATCTACTATGTGCTGTACTAAGCCATATTCTAAGTGATTTTATAGATATTAATACATTTGATCTTCAAAACAATGCTGAGAGGTTCCCTTTTAATAGTTGAGGAAACAGAGGCAAATAGAATCACTTGACTAGGATCACACAGTTAGTAAGCATCTGAGGTTAGATTTGATCCTAGGTCTTCTTTACTCCAGGTTCATTTCTCTGTCCTACTCTATTCTATCTCTGTGCAACCTAGCTGCCTGAGTAAAATAGAAGACTCAGAAGAAGTAAAGTAAGTAGTAGTAAAGTAGAAGTAGAAGTAAAAGTAAAGTAGTAGAAGTAAAACAGAGGCAGTAATAAAAAATATATATTCTATAATGTTCTTTTATAGAAGTCCCAGACATCTCTTCATTTGCTGCTAGCTGCTCTGCTTGGTTTTGACTCTACTGTCATTTCATCATGCCCCACCCAGAATAAGCACATCACTAGGGCAAATTCATCAGCACAGACATTGATTTAGCTTTACTTCTTACATCTAATCGGTGCCCTTATTTGTTTCTGTCTTTCTTATTAGAAGGCTGCAAGGAATAGCAAAAACCAATTCCATAGACTCCCTTAAAAAGAACTCAAAATTCTAGACATCTCTTCATTGACTACCAGCAGCTCTGCCTGATATTGAGTCAATCATTTTCATCATGCTTTTCACCTTTTCTCCCCTCACAGGTTATACTTTGGCACCATTCCCTTCAGTTTTCATTTCTGTATTGTTTCCTCCCCTAAAGCTAGACTGTTCCTTGAGGGCAGTAATTGTTTTTATTATTTATGTTTATATCTCTAGTACTTAGCACAGTCCCTGATACAGAGTGAAGGCTTGCTAAATATTTATTTTATTTTATAACATGGGAGTTGTAGATTATGTAAATGATTGGAAAATATTGAAAGTGTTTAAGGAGTGGGGTGGTATGATGAAATTTGTGTTTTAGAAATATTAATCTCGCAAAAGACCGTAGTGTATGAGATAGACTACAGAAGACTAGACAGATGGAGACTGGCTGGGAAATTATTACATCTATTTTTCACAAGATTATAAAGGATCCAAGGGACATTGTGTGAAAGAAATGATAGCACTTAGTAAATAGATATACAGGCTTAGGGAGAAAAAGAACTTGAAGGTATTTTTGCATTTCTGACTTTGAATGGAATAATAGTTGATAGAAAGCAAGAAGTTGGAAAGAAGGGTAGGGCAAGGATAATTTCCAACTTAAACATGTTGAGTTTGAAGTGATGTTCAGGATGTAGAGAAACAGAGAAAATGAGAGATGTCATATGCATACTTTAGATAATCCACCAAACTCTCCACTAGATTAGTGGTGATCATTGAGCCTTGATGAGTACATAGAAGATGAAAATAGAAATTCACATTTTAAAATACTTTAAGGTTTACAAATTGTTTGCCTTTTGACAACCTCTTAAGAATGTAGCTAAATGTGCAGAGAAGTAAAATGACTTGCCTAGGGTCATATATTGGAGCAATGTCACATGATCTCAAATCCAGGTCCTTTGATTCCAGGACCAGTACTTATTGTCCAACAACTGCCCAATTATTTTAAAAACATAACTTTCAAAAGTTATGACGGTTCTCATTTATAGCATGCAATTAGAAAACCAAATAAACAAGATAGATTCTCTACTTACTCTAAACTGACCACCATTTCCATCATCCAGTTCCAGAATATATCCTTCTGCCATCACTGGCGATAAAGGTGGTTGCTTCCATGACAATGTAGCACTGTTGTTGTGTGTGCAACAATCTTCCAACTGTAGAAGAGGGGCTGCTGGCACTGGAGAGGAAGCTAAACACAAATGAGTGTAACTCTGACTTTTTTAGCTGTCAAAGGACAATTGCATTTTTTAACTTACGTACAAACATTTCAACAAACAGTTGAATACTCCACAACTTAAAAAATAAACTAGAGGGCAACAGCAAGTTGACCCAGAATGGTGAGAGTGTTTCCTGTGTCACTATGCTCTCTTTTAACCATGTTCAGTAATATTTACTATATTAGAAATTAAAACTGACAAGATGATTATTAATTCCTTAAAATGGCAATAATAAACTTATTTCATGCTAATATAAATAATATATTTTTGAAAAATAACTATTTGTAGTTTCCAAAACAAAAAAAATTGCGAGAAAAATAACATTGTTTTACATATTTTTGCATAGTTCTTTAATGTCTGGTTTAATAGAACACATCTGGATTCTCATACTGTAGCTGAAATCAATCTATCATAATATGTTATCTTGGTTGAAGTGTATGAAGAAAATATGGTCTCACACAAATATGTAGTTGAGAAAAGGAAGAGCTTTTTTAATAGCTAACTAACTTCATGGTATTGTTTTGAAAATGGTTTTAGCCTCATAGAACCCTGAAAAAAGGTCTAAGGGACCCTCCAAGGGTCTGTGGACCATACTTCAAGAAACTGTCCTAAACACATCATATCATTCATTTTAAAAAAAAAAAAGATATGTTCTAAACTTATCAGACCATTCATTAAAAGACAAAGGCCAAAGTGAAAGAAAAAAGGAGACCTTCGTACACAGCAACAACCACAACGTGCAAGAAATTTTTCTGGTAGACTTAGTATTTCATTGCAATGTAAGGACTTAAAAAATTCCCAAAGTACTCTTGAGGCAAAATACCTTCCACACCCAGAGAAAGAACTGTGGAATTTGATCACAGAATGAAACAGATCATTTTCTTTTGTATTATGTTTTGTTTTGTTTTATGGTTTCTTCCATTCATTTTAATTCTTCTATGCAACATGACTAAGGTGTAAATGTACTTAATAGAAATGTATGTGTAGAATCTATGTAAGACTGTACATCATCTCAGGGAGGTAGTGGGGAGGGAGGGGTAAAGGAGAGGGAGGGAGTGAAAAAAAATCAAAGACATATGGAAGTGACTGTAGAACACTAAAAATAAATAAAATAATTTAATAAAAAAAAACAAAGGCCAAGAAGACTTTAGAGAAGCATGAGAAGACTTAGATGAATTGATACAAAGTAAACAAGGAAAAATAATATACACATCGACTATAGTAGTGTGAATGGAAATAACAAATACAAAACCCCAAACTATAAGTAGTATGCAGAGATGAGAAACTGTGGGTGTGGAACACTGCATTTACTATTGGACTCAATTTTACTGAACTGCTTTTCTCTTTCTTTCATTTTTTCCCTTGTTATAAAGAAGGGCTTGCCAATTATGTGATATGTCCATATATGCAGAAATAAAAGGGTAGGTTAAAAACAAATGACAGAAGTAGAAATTAGCAGGTTTTTTTAAAAAAGAAAAATCCACCAAGAAATGACCATTACATAATGCATGTTGAGGGACATGATCTATTTCATAATTCAATATTTTCAACTATCTATGCATTGGGATGAAGTTTCTGGGCACATTGTAAAGAGTTATGTTTATATATTTACTGAAACAATATATTAATCTCTACCACAATACCACAAGATCTATCCCAGGGATACATTTATTCAGTGTAATTATCCTAGGAATTATGTTTGGGTTCAGGGGAAAATGAAGCAGGCAGTTAGGTGGCTCATTGAATAGAGTACTGGGACCAAAGTCAGGTTCAGAGTTCAAATCTACCTTTAGATCCTCACTAGTTGTGTGACAATGGGCAAGTCACTTAACCTTTATTTGTCTTAATCCAATGGAGAAAGAAATGGCAAACCACTCCATCATTTTTGCCAAGAAAACTCTAAAAGGGCATGAAGGGTCAGAAATGATTGAATGACTGAACAACCACTTGCTACCTCCAATCCTTTTCCATCCAAGTGACTTCTTTTCCCCTTCAAGGATATGATGTTTATATTGATTGTTTTTTTTTTTACCTAAATAAAATTTATGCTGGAGCTAGACCAGTGGTAGTATGAATACTCAGGACTCTGGACCCCTCTAATGATGGAGTTAAGAAGGTCACCTATGAATACTTTGGTACAGTAATAAGGACTTGCTATGATATAAGATGAAGTTTCTCAAATCTCAAAGGGGATGGCCATTCTAATGAACTGGTAAGTAGGGCAAGATAATGACCTTAGGTAAGCAATGTCATCTTTCTGGGCCTCCATGACTTCATCTGAAACATGAAAAAGTTTCACTAGGTATTCTCTAAACTCCCAATTTTTATCGTTTATTGACCAGTTAAAGTAATCTATCCCACCTGAGAAGTCTTGATACTTTGTTTGAACTTCTTCTGAACTTATCTCACTTTATTTATTATTACAATTAATGAGTACTGTTATCAATGTTATGATTGTTTTTTGATTACAGTAAAAATTGGTCTATTTACTTTGCTTTATATATGCTTTAATTTTTTTTGCTTTTAATTTGCTTTTAATATGATTTAGCTACAAATAGCATGGAATCTAATAAATTTAATAAGACCTTGAAAGGGTACAGACAAAACGTATTGACAAGATGAGGATTTTCCAGAAGAACAAATGCCTTTAAATAAAAAAAAACTTTTAAAAGTCTGTGATATCAAAATGATTTTGTGCACCATAATTGCTTGTAGAATTGCTAAACCTAAAAAAGTCTCATTTAATAGAGAAAAGTATCAGTACCACTTGTAGCTCTTGATTGGCAAGCAAAATAGCCTAAATGGTTCACATAACAGATACTGAAATGAGAAGAGGAATTGTTCATATCTGAAGACCTATGTAATTGATTAACTGACATCTTCCCCTTTTGCATTTCAAGTGGATAAATGAACAGATATAGATAAAGATGTCCATTTGATTATATCCTACTGTTTGTTAAAGTTATTAGGGAAGATTAAATATTTAGCAAACTTACCAATAACAAAGCAACATAAAGATACATTTTTATTATAATTGATGGATTTTAAAAATAAAACAATAATGTAGGAAAATTCTATTTATCTCTATAGTAACAGATTTTAATTAGCATTCGAATAAACTGATGGTCTACAATCACTACTTTAAAATATGTCCTTTTATGAAACTTGGAAAAATGGAATGCTTTGTAATCACTTGTGTTTAGAAATATTAGTGAGGAGCTATATTTAGTCTTTTAAATTGTTGCAAAAACAATCAACTTTATTAAAATATTCCAAAAAAGAAAATTCTTTGCAAAATTTTAAGACAATATTCGTGCATAGTCCAGACCATTTCTATATTACTGCAAAGCATATAGGTTTTCTCTTGCTCAAATGAAAATGATCTATATTGATTGTTCTGAGAAAATCAGGTAGAGGTGAGGGACATTTGGGAGGAGGGGTTAGAAAAGGGAGATGTCATAATAAAGTCTGGAAACCATTGCCTTGTCTCAAATATCTTCTCCTCCCAAAGTTAATTATGTGTCAATTTACCTTCTATTTAGGTTATACTTTTCCTTCCATTTTTAAAAGAAGCTGTTAAAATGCCTTGCCAAACATAGCCAAGAGTTACATTTCTCTGAAACATCCATGTTACATGCTCAAAGACAATTCTCTAAGTCTCTCTCCATTAATGAATGTGCAACATTTACTCTCTATCCCTGGGTTCAAGTTTTAGTCTTTTCTGCAACAAATAGGTAATTGGATTATAGAGGTTTTCTGTTTTGCAATACTATGTTGCAATGTGTTATCAGCCATCAAGAATATAAATCCAAAACCAATTTAGAGATTAGGAGAAAAATGTCACATGGGAACTGAGCACCAGAGAGCCAGATTGAACATATAAAACTACTCAGCTTCATTGTGCTCATCTTTCGTTTTTGTGACATCAGAGAAATGATGACATGACTTGCACTTGACTTTGTTTTGAGTGAGGGAGAGATGTGTAAGGTCACCAGCCTCACTTTCTCCTCCTGATCCATTTACATGACTAAATAAGACACTGTGCCAATCTTCTTAGAAGGCTAGATTTGTAGTAGCCTACTAAATTAATTTGCATGTTTGTCTTCCCTAAAATTACTTGTATTTGGGGTTCTAGACCTTAACACAATTACATAAGCAACAATATCTACATAAGATATTCTTTTACTTATTTGGATATAAATACTTACTTTTCACTTGTACAAAGTCAAGTTGATGGATGGATTGTAGCAGAGGTGTGTTGTCTAGATTCAAATCAAAGTCTGTTGTCATCCTCGGCGTAAGAGTCCCTTTTCCCCATTGATCCTCAGTCAAGTGCACTCTTCTAATGAGTGCATCAGAAATCTAATGACATTAAAGATTGTGTGAGAGATTACACTGGGAAATAGAATAGTTTCTAAAATGAGTTATACTGCTACCTTGAAAAAAGTGGGGTCGCTGAAATGGTCTTTACCCAATACCAAAGTTTCTTGATACATTTCTAAATGTCCCTACATTTAGAGCTAAATTTACATTTAGTCATAGGCAAGGTGAGTGGAAATTAATTTTATTGGTATAAATGATGCATATGACATATATCCAGCTCTACTTGCTGGCTTATGCAATTCTTTCTGATCTTACTATCTTAATGGAACCAGTACTACTGTAATAGGTGATGTATAATCCACTGCATGTGATTGACCAGCTGGTCTCTGTCTTATATTAAGAAATGACATTGTCCTCTCTTTAGAATAATAAAATGAGGGGTGCTAGAAAATGACAAGAGATCCTGAGTTAATTATATTCACAAAATATAATTTCTAACATCTTAAAAATTAAATCTGTGAAATGACTATCATTAGCAGATCAGAAACCAAACACTAGAAGACTTAATTCCTTGGAATCCTACCCTGGGCCCCCGTTGTTCTTATTGGTCTTAGCTTCCCTTCACCCAGTACATCTAGAACTGGATTTCTTCAGGCTTCACTTTTCTTTCTGTCTATCTTCTTACCAAATGCCTTGCTGTCATGAACATATACATCCCTTGCCATGTCATGGGTCCATGAT
>CM053769.1:423275387-423321933 GCA_028658325.1 Potorous gilbertii
CAAGACAGTGCACTGGCTGGAATTTTTTCTACTTTTATCTCTATTTCCTGGCTTCCCTGACTTCTTCCTAGTCCCAACTAAAGTCTCATAGTCTAAAAAAAAATCCTTTCCTAGTTCCTTTTATTTGTAGTACCTTCCTTCTATTATCTTCAATTGATCCTGTATATATATAAACATATATATAAAAGCAGTGGATATACATATATATGTGTGTATATGAATATATAATTTGTTTATAATTCTTTGGCTGTTGTCTTTCCAATTAGACTGTGCTTATCACAGTTCCTGATATGCGGTAGGTGTTTACTCAAAACAAAAAAATACATGGAATTTAGCATAATTATAGCTGCAATAATAAGGTAGAATACCCTCTTCAAGATAAAGCACTTTGAAAGTGTATCAGAGAACTTAACAGCCTAAAGGTCCAATTCACCCAACCTACCATCTCATACATTGGGTGTGTTCAACATAAATAAGTTATTAACCTTTGTTTCAGGGTGAAGCTTTATTGTTTCTACCTGTTCCTTTCAGTGACTCAAACCTCATAGAAAGAAAAAAAATGTGGATTCTGTCTAGAAATATGACTGAAAGCAGGTGTAACCATTGAAGAAGGACTATATGGCAAAAGAAAATGGGCTTCCCTGCCCAAGGAAAGGGGTTTTACAACCCTAGAAAAGGAGTTTATACAAGTGGACTTTACGCTGGGCAACAGGAGCCAATCACTACTACGAGAAGGCTAAGGCTGTCCATCATCAAGGATCTATAAAGCAGAAAATATGTACTTATACATAAACAGGGGAAGGGAAGGGGCCAATGAGTGAAGAAGAAAACCAGAGACAAAGTATCTGAGAATATAAAAAAAATATTGAAAGATAAAAACGGGTACTCAAGCAGATTAACAAGAAGGCTTTTTTCCTCCACAAACCTTAAAATGATGTGTGAATGGAGGTTATCGCTACTATTAATGTTATTTCACTTCAATAAAATTCACTTGGGAATCCCTCTTTATTCCAATAACTTTTTTATGACACCTCATTATTGGTCTGATTGATTTCTCCTTCTGCATTTGGTTTTTTCCAATTATCTCTTTCCTTAGCTATGGGTATAGTTTTGTAAATTTATATATTTTATATTTTTGTAAATACTTCATCCATTTCTGTTATTATATTAATTTTGTTAGCGTACAGTTCAAACAGTTTATTTAGCACTTCTTTCAAATTTGTATCTTCAGTTATAGTGAAAAAGGGGAATTAAATAAGTGAAAACTGATGATGAAGAAAAGTTGTTTGTTACTGCTCAATTTTTATTTTAACTCTGATTTCTCTGCTAAGAACAATGATCTATATATAAAAAAGAACAGGACAACAACAGATAACAAATACCACAGATAAGGAGGGAGACAATAAGCGAGACTACCTTTAAGGAATTCAAATCAACAGACCCAGATGAAATAGTGACCTGTAATTGCTGAGTTACTATAAGCAATCTTTTTGAAAATAAATTTTTATTGAAGTTTTAGGGTTTTTTTCACATATCATCAAAATTCGTCCAGTATTCAACTCCATGAAAGCCATCCCATAAAACAATATTTTAAAGAGAAAAAGGAGGAGAATTGAGAAAAGCTGATCAATATATTTGAAAATATGTGCAATGAACCATAGTCTTGAACTTTCTGCCTCTGCAAAGGGATGGGGTACATGTGTCCTCTCATATTTTTGGAGCTACAATGGATTTTTTTGTAATTTTGTAGCATTCACTTTTGATTTTTATGTTGTTCTTTTTGCTTACATTTTCAGTCATCACATATATTGTTTTCTTGACTCTAGTTATTTTAAATTCTGTATCAGCTTATATAGCTCTTTTCATGCTTTTCTACATTCTTCACATCCATAATTTTTTATAGCATGGTAAAATGCCATTACATTCATGTAACCAAAATTTCTTTAGTCATTCTCCAGTCGATGGGCACCTACTACTTTGTGCTGCCAATGATCTTTGGAAGACCTTGTCAGAAAAAATAAACATACAGGAGGGTTGGAGAAGAATATCTCAGTTTTGAGAAAGGTAATGGAACTTGATTAATATTCCATTAAAACTCCAGAAAGCATTATTTAAAGATACACACACACACACACACACACACACACACACACACACATATATATATATATATACAGGGATCCAGCATGGTTTTAGCAAGAAAAGAATAAGCCAAACCACACATCTCCTTTTTTGACAGGGTAACTAAACTAGTAGATCAGTGAAATCATAGACATGTTTTATCTAGATTTTAGCAAAGTATTTGATAAAGTTCCTCATGCCATTCTTTTAGAAAATGTGAAGATATATAGACTAGATACTAGTTCAATTAAATGGATTCTGTACTGGCTGACTGTCTGGCTTCCAAACATTATTATTCAATATCAACTTGGCAGTTCTCCAAATAGTGTCCCAGGGATCTGTACTGATGAACAGTTTTATCAATGACTTGGGAAAAGTCATTCTTATCAAATTTTCAAATGAAACAAAACCAGGAGAGAGACTTAATAAAGAGATAGAACTAGGATCCAAAAAGATCTTGATGGTCTAGGAAAATTGAAAAACATAAAATTTAATAAAGTGAATAAACATGAATATATACAAAGTAATTAAATTCAAGGCAACTTAGGAGAGAAGATGCTACCAGTTGTATCGATAAAGAAAAGCTTCATACAGAAGATCATTTTTGACATGTATCTTATAGAAGAGGGAATGTGTGTGTGTGTGTGTGTGTGTGTGTGTGTGTGTGTGTGTGTAACAGGTTAGTTTGGCTAGAATACAGAATATGAAAGGAGAGTAATGTCCAGTGAAGCTAGAAAGGTATTTTGGAACCAGATTGTGTAGGACTTTAAAACTAAATAGGGGTGTTTATATTTGATCCTAAGAGCACAAAAAGAATCCAATGGAGTTGACTGAACAGGCAGAATCAAATGATCAGGTTTGCTTCCAAAAACTTATTTTTGCAATAGTATATAGGATAAGACTAGAGTGGGGAAGAAAATTGAAATCAGAGAGGTTTATTACAACTGTAGTACTCTAGATGAGAGATGATGAAAGCTTGAACTAAAGTGGTAACTACCTGAGTAGAAAGAGGGAGAGGCAGAGGAAGGCTATGTTCAACAGATAGTAGCAGTGAAGGACACAAAAATGTTGGGAGTGATCTGGGACAGAATTTGGGCAAGAGATGAAAATTTGTAGGATAGGAACAAGGGATTTGAAAACAAAAGACAGTGTAAAGTTGAAATGGCTTATTGGGTTGAGATCTGAAAGGAAAGAAAGTAAAGACAGAACAAGAACAATGACCTGAGAAAATTTTCAAGGGTAGAAAGATTAGAGCTTTCAAAGAGGGCAAAGATTAAGTTTAGGAGAGATGTGGCTTAGGGAGAAGCAGAATAAGAGAAGGTTATGGTTGGATTGGAGACTGTCGGTTTCTAATTAGGGTAATAGAAAAATTGACAGATAATGATGACATCTAGTATGTGACAATCTATGTGTGACTGAGGGAGTAAAGGAGGAGGTCATGGGATGTCAGGAGACATTTCTTATTTTTAAGTATTTGAGGGATTAACACTGTTTTGGTTACAGAAGGCAGAACAAGGGGCCGTTGTTGGAGGTTGACTGAAATGGAAGTCAGGATGTCAGAGGAGAAATAGCAAGACCGACAATTTTGCCTGACTATAAAGTGAACATAAAATAGACCTGGAAATGTAGCTAGAAACTAGATTGTGAAGGGTTTAACAATGTGTTCAATGCCAATCAGATTTGTAGTTGAACCTAGAAGTGATAGGGAGTCACTAGAAGTTATTAAACAGTGGCGTGGCTTTGCAGCAACCCTGTCCCAGACATTTTTCTGAGGTTAAAGATACAATTGTATGAACATAACAAAGAGAACTCTTTTTTTTCCCAATTCAAAAATTTGCCTATGAGAAATTTCTCCCTCCTTAAGTTGTTTGGTCTCTGCCTTGCCTTCACTGTTGGGCACCAAGTCAAAATATCGTGAGTCCCGAGTTTCAGTCTGCATGATTCATCCCTTTCAAGGAAGACCAGCTCTGACAGGCTGAGGGCAGGTCCTCGTGCCGGCTCTAACCAGCAGCCCCTCCCACCAACCCCAGGATATTTCACTAGCCTAGGCGGCAATGATACAGTGCAAATAACAAGTTGGTAGAAGGCAAAAGCCTTGAGGCGTACAGGAACTAACCCTGCCCAGGAACCTGAGAAGGTGTTGGACCCTGGAAGGGGGAGCGAGTACTCACCTTAGCGCCTTAGAGACCATGATAAACCAGGATCTGACATAGCCGGGCCGATCATGGGGCTGAGCAATGAAAGGGGCTGGGACTGTCACTTCAGCCTCCAGAGTTCCTTTTCCCATACTCCCTGCGTCTTGTTTTGGCATCTGCTTTACCTCCCTGGAGTGGTTCATTTCTATACCGTAAACCCCGCCTCTTCTCACTCATCTCTTATTTTCTTACTCCTACGCACCCTGAGGGATAGAGCCTCACCTGTTCTGCTTACCCGTCCCTCTCTTTTGTGGGGGAATTGGGCTCCAACCTCGCCTTCCTCGGTGGGACACATTATAACCAATTTGGTCAGTGGTCCCCGGAGTTTAGGGTAGTCAGTTCTTCCCATCCCAGTGTGCCAATAATGTATAAAACGATCTTCGTAAAGAATTGATGTTTTTCCCTGCCTTCCTTCTTTTTACACTTAAACTTCCCCAGTCCACCAACCAAAATCTTAGAGATTCTATTTTGAAGACAACATGGACAGCTGTTCTTTTTATTAGTGGTTTATATGATCTAAATTCCTCCATTTAAAAAGGAACAACAGTGGTTTATTTCTGCTTCCAATAAAATTCTTGTTGCTGTCTGCTTTGTATAGATCATGGAATTCAGATCTGATGAGAAAGTAACCATTCTAATGGAAAAGGTAATGCTTTGTGTTCAATTTGAAGGAAGCTTCCTTTCCCAGGACTGGCCTGGATTATGGATTGATGACTGAGTGAAGGTAGTTTTCTGATACATCTAAACATGCTATTAATTGGACAGATCAAAAAAGATTGTCAACTAGGATTAATTTTTCAACAGATTATATTCTGTGCAATAGAGAATCACATAGTAATTAAAAACATTATGTAACTGCAGATTCATATGTAAAGCTGACCTGGTATCTTATCTAATCTGTTTAGAGTATTATTAATATATTCAAACCAATAATAGAAGAATTTATTAATTGAACTGTAACGCATTGTTCTAAGTGCTGGGTGGGGATACAAAGACAAAATGGAAAACTGTTCCTTCCCTTGAGAAATTTATATTCTACTGTGTTTGTGTATGTTCATCCTTCGTTGCCAAAGAAGACCATGCCATCAGAGAAATAATGATATGACTTGCACTTGACTTTGTTTTAAGTGAGGGAGGGCTGTGCATGTCATCAGCCTCACTTCTCCTCCAGAGCCATCTGAATCCAGTGACCAGATATTCATCAGCATAACTAGAGATGACCTAGGATGAGGCAATTGGAGTTAAGTGACTTACCCAAGGTCACACAGCTAGTGAGTGTCAAGTGTCTGAGGTGAGATTTGAACTCAGATCCTCCTGACTTCTGCACTGGTATTCTATCCACTGTACCACCTAGCTGCCTCTTAGGGTGAAGACAAGATCAGATAAGAAGTGCCATCCTGAACTAAGTAGTGTAAGTGGGGAAGAGAGATTGATTCAAAATGTAAAATTATTTAATCAACCAACTCCATTTTATATCAAGATTAACCCTTGCTTTGCGAGCTAGGTTTTCCTCTGCTGTGAAAGAATTCAATTTAAGAGAAGTGATGTTGAATGCAAATGGGAGACAGGAGAGCGGGTGTAAGAGATAGTTCTTCAGTTAGAGTTTACCTATTTTGGTTTGTCAGAAGCTATTCCCATTTTCGAACCTCCTTATTTCTGTCTGCTAATGTAAAATATTACATTAAACAATACCTATACTTCAGCCAATCAGCAAGAAGGCTTATTTATTCCTCAGGAACATTCCCACTTTTCCAGTTCCTCTTTTCAGCTGTCCTAACCAAGCTCTCTTGTATGACACACAATTCCATGATGTCAATTATTCCATTTGTCACAACTTTCATAATGCTATAACCCATTAGATAGAAGGAATGTTTACAATTTGAGGAATGACATTCTCCCAACACATTTGGAAGTTCAGTATTACAAATTAACCTCTTCCTTATTCCTGTTACACTTCCTGTAAATCCTATGAATATGTGTCAATATCATGAATATGTATTCATTTCATGAATATATATTTTAATTAATTCCTCTTTCTAGACTATAAGAATGCTCTGTATTCTAACATGAATGTCCTATTGCCAAATGAGGTGGTCTTGGATCCCTTCTATTGGCAATTGCTACCCTCACTAATAAATTCATCATACTTGGAACTATGTGCCTCAGTTTCTCTTTATCACAGATTTTTATTACCACAAAAAGATGCTGTATTTGACACACTACACTATTTATAATGGAGTGAAGTTAGGGAGTAGGACAGTTAGAAGGGTAAGAAAGAACAATATTTTCATAGTAATCCAAATTTTTTTCAGATGGTATATATACCCTGTGAAATTACTATCTTTTTATTTCATGTTAAGCAACGGATCATGCCATATTTGAGATGCACACACAAACTCTCTAAAAGTATGAGTTATAGAATCATAAGTTCCTAGTATTGCCCTTTTCTATTGTTGAAAGAGGCAGAAATTGATATTTTATATAAAGAAATCAACTGAAGGAGATCTGTTATTACCCCTATCACATGGAAATAGTTTGGTAACTGAAAAGGGGGGAACCCTTTGTGAATGAAAATCTACTAAAATACATGTAGTGAAGAAAAAGCTTTTCAATTAAATATGAGACAGACTGATAGAAGAACTGAGTAGAAAACTTGAGAGAATCTGAGAACAAGCAATAATGTTGACAACAACACCAATGTGCCAGAAATATTGTTAAGTGCTTCACAAGTATTATCTAATTTGATTCTCACAGCAACTCTAGGAGTATGGGCGCTGCTATTAGCTCCATTTTACAGATGAGGAAACTGAGACAAAGAGATGGTAAATTACTTGTGCAAGGTCATAGAGCTAATAAGTGTGTGAGGCTGAATTTGAAGTAAGGTCTTCCCAACTCCAGGCCCAGCTCTTTCCAACTGCACCATCTAGCTGCTCCAGAAAAGCCTAAGGCTTCAGGGCCTTGTGGTCTATCATTTCATGCTATCAAACCACTATCTACCAAGGCTGTCATGTCTCTAACATGGATTAGACCCACTCTAAGTCAAGGTCCTTTAGAGGTGGCAGATGTTCCCTGCAAGTCAGCAAATCTTGCTCTGTTTACCTGATAGATTTCCATATGAAGGCAAGGGGAATTCATCAACCCCTACATGACTCAGGATTCAGTATTCTTGTTTAATTAATAGCCTTTCTAAGGGATAACTAAGTAAATCTCCCTTTGTTAACTGCTAACACCTATGAGTGTTTCATTTTGAAACAACACGAAACCTCATCTGAGTGCTGAGATGAATCAGGACAGTTCATTGCATTTGGTATAGTCAGTAACTGAGACAAAATGGAACTGTTGTTGAAAAAGGGAAAAGTTAACACAAATAAATAACATGGAGAGATTGGAGGATGAGATATTGCACCATGGCGTCCTGAGGCAGGATTTCTGATGGTATATGGAGAGTCTGCTCAGTGGAATAAGAAAGATTTAAGGTGATATCTAGCTTCAAACATTTATTAGTGACCCTAGGAAAGTCACTTAACATCTGTCTGCTTCAGTTTTCTCATTTGTAAAATGGGATCAAAATTGCATCTACCTCCCAGGGCTGTCATGAGGATAAAAGGAGATATTTGTAGAGCACTTTGTGAACCTTAAAGCACTGGAAAAATACTAGCTATTGTAATCCTCCATTGATGCAGATCATTTAGTTCAAGCTAATTGCTGGAGAAGAATTTGTTGATGACAATTCTGTAGAAGTTGAAGTGTCAGCATAATGAGACTTCTTAAAGTAAATTGACCAGCCTACTCAAAAATGAGAAATAGAACTCTTGGCTTTTAAGAACTGTGCAGTAAATGACTTACGACAGTTACAAAAGACTCATGAAGAAAAATGCTACCCACATCCAGAGGAAGAACCATGGAATCGAATGTAGATTACAGCACGCTATTTTCTCTTTTTTTGTTTATTTTTTTCTTTCTCATGGTTTCTCCCTTTTGTTCTGATTCTTCTTTCATAACATGAGTAATGTGGAAATATATTCAATATGATTGTATATATATATAGCCTATATCAGATTGCATCCTATTTTTGTGTAAGCACAAGCAAGGTGGGATTTTTGTTGTTTTCCCTGTGTTCTGTTCACAAGAATGCCCAAAGCCAGTAACTCTTCATAGAAGAAAAAATCTTCTATTATGACACAAATGACCTGTGCCCAGTCAGTAGCATCAGCTGACTCATCCAAAGTGATTAAATAATATATATTTTTCTTTTGAAGTATTGCATGAAGTTGTTCTGTCAAGTTGAAGGCTAATCCATGCTGCCAATCAGTTATGATTCTCCTTGAAAGAGGCGGTTGTTTGTACTTTGAAACGTTATCAGGGTCTAAGCATCCTACAAATTAGACAATGCATTCTTTCACAATTTCTACATCACTGAATGACTTCCCTTTTCCTGACTATATAAGGTACTTTGTAAGTTGTTTCAGTGGCATTATTTCCAGGTCTTAATACTGCTTGAAAGAAATGTCTTTGCTTTTGCTTTTCATCTTTCATTTCTGCAAAACAGCCTTTTGCACCTATCCCTCTAATTTAAAATAATTGTGATCCTTATATGTGTTATAATGCTGATGAACATTGCATTTCTTTAATGTTGATATTGCAGGATCAGCAAGTAAATCACCTTATCTTTAGCAGAAGCAAGATAATATTGCAATTTCCAAACCTCATTTAAAAAAATCTGTTTTCTTCCTTCAGTGTTCTCTTGGTCTTCTTTGCCACGATGGGTTATTAAGCAGACAGAATTAAAAAATACTCTCAAGCTGTGCAACTATTCACAAATTCCCCTTTAAATAGAAACACAATGCACCATTGTCAAAAGCTGATAACAGTTTTTGTGTATTCAGCCCCCATAAACTCTCACCAAACAGCCTCTTATGGTAGTGCAGTCAGATGGAGGAAATTAGAACAAATTAATGAGTGTAGCAGTCATCAATTTAGACCTTATGCCTTCTAATATTCTAATTGTGCCAGCCAATCTGGGAGGATTATTTCATTGCAACTTATTTTATTCTCTGAATAAATATATTTTAAATATATTTATTATACATAAATATATTCACTTTTAAAATAAAATATAAATATAAAAGAGTATTAATAAAAATAATATTAATAAAAATAAATATTAATAAATATAATAAAAATATAAAACAATATTAATAAAAATAAATATTAATAAAAATAAAAAGATATGTTCTGTAAAATTTGGATTCCATTGAAAGTCTGCACTTAAGGACCTAGAAGGCCACATGGGGCCTGAAGACTCTCACAGACTCTCCAGCCCTTCTCTGACCATTCATTTCCTCAATCTATTCACTTCTTATCAGCTAATCCTCTACCCCTTCAAACACATGCAAAGATGTTCATACCCTTTAATCTTATCATTACCCACAAATGTTCCACCTCGATGTTCAAGAATTCTGAAATATCCATATCACAAATATAATTGATTGACTTTTCACCTCTCTCTTTCTGCCTTCCCTTACAAAATCCTACTCTTCATCTGCATTATGACCTCTAATCCCTTGACCCCTCAGTTTTCTTCCAAGTCATGTCCTTTGCACTAGCCACTCTTTCTTCTCCATCTTAACCCTTTGTTGAACCAATTCAACTCTACACTCTTCTCCTCTCTTGAATTCCTAGTTCCTTTGTCATATCACTGATTATGTCCAGTCACCCTGTCAATTTAGACTGAAGCAACCTCTAACCTGCTGTTGGAATTGTGATGGCAAGCAAAGTAGGATCCTGTGCTGTTTTTGTTCTAGTATTATCCAGTACCTCTGATTGAATCTTGCCTTTATCAACCAAGAGCCTTTACTAGGAGTAAAGTATAGTACCAAGAGTTTCTTTAACTAGAAACAGTATATGTATTTATATTGTTAATTATTTTAATATAATTAAAGAAGATCTTCACCACTCATTAATGGGTCTGGGAAGATTTATAGGAAGGCCCACATCTTTTGTTAATGAGGCACTGATTCTCAAAAGTTGTGATGCCTGGGTTCTGGGAGCCAAGATGGTGGAGTGATCAGTAATTGCTATCTCCCTCACCTTGTTGACCTTGACGAGCTCAGGCCACAACACACAAAACTTCAAGTTTTAGACACAAGAACTGTGAGATAGAGCTCCATGTGCCACAGATGCAGAGATCTACTTTAAAAGCCAGGAAAAGGGTTATTATCATGAGTAAGAAGCGAAGCAATAAAGAAAAGACCATAGAATCTTTCTCTGGGGACAAGGATGAAAACACAAATACTAAAGAGGTCAGCATTGAGATTGTACTCCCATCTGAAACTTCAGAAGGGAATATGATCTGGTCTGAAGCACAAAGAACTTTGTTGGAAGAGGTCAGGAAGGATTTTAAAACCCAAATTAGAGAAACAGAAGAAAAACTGACCAACGATTTTAAAAATATGAAAAAAGAATTCACTGAAGAAAACAGCTCCTTAAAAAGGAAAATTGGACAAATGGAAAAGGAACTACAAAACCCAATTGGTGAAAATAATTACTTAAAAGGAACAATTAGACAGATGGAAAGGGAGATGCAAAAGTTAACTGAAGAAAATAATTGGATAAAAAATAGAATCAGGCAAGTAGAAGCTAATGAATCTATGAGACATCAAGAATCAGTCAAACAGAATCTAAAGAATGAAAAGATAGAAGAAAATGCAAAATATATAATTGGAAAAACAATTGACCTGGAAAACAGATCCAGGAGAGAAAAATCTAAGGATTATTGTTCTACAAGAAAGGCATGATGAAAAAAAAGAGTCTGGACAATATCATCCAAGAAATCATCAAGGAAAATTGCCCAGAAGTCCTATACCCAGAAGGCAAAATAGTCAATGAAAGAAACCACTGTTCACCTCCTGAAAGGGACCCCAAACTAAAAATACCAAGGAATATCATTGCCAAATTCCAAAACTATCAAGTGAAGGAGAAAACACTGCAGACAGCCAGAAAGAAACAATTCAAATATCGAGGAGCTACAGTCAGGATCACAAAGGACCTTGCAACTTCTGCATTAAAAGACCAAAGGAACTGGAATATGATATTCCTTAAGGCAAAGGAGCTGGGACTACAACAAAGGATTAATTACCCAGCAAATATTTCAAGCAAGGAGATGGACATTCAATGAAATAAAGGATTTCCAGAACTTCCTGATGAAAAGACCAGAACTCAATAGAAAATTTGATCCTCAAAGACAGGTCTCAAGAGAGGCATAAAAAGGTAAAGAAGGGGAAAAAAAACTTGTTACACAATATGGGCAAACTGCTTGTATCCTTATAAAGGAAGATGATACTTGTTAACTTGAGAATTTGATATCTGAGTATTGTATATTTATTATAAAAAGTAAAAGGGGTATACATAGATAGCGGGAGTGTGTATAAATTAAATGATGTAATGATAACAAACGTGACTTAAAGATGTGAAGGGACTGTAATGGGAGATGTGAAAAGGAGGAGGCAGAAAAAAATAAATTCCATCACAGGAAGATGCACTAAAACATATTACAGTAAAGGGAAAGAGGGGAAGGAGATGAGCATTGTTTGAGAGATACTATCAAGGATTCAAGGAGGGTACAACAAACTCAGTTAAGCATAAAAATACAATTAGCTCTATAGGCAGTAGGAGGGGAAGGGGGGAAGAAAAAGGAGGGGAGGCTAAAAGGAAGGGAAGAAGTAGTAAGGGAAAAGGAGATTAAAAGGGAAGGGACTGAAAGAAGGGAAGGAAGACTGAGGGAGGCAGTGGTCAAAAATTAAAACTATTGTGGAAGGGAAGGGAGAAGGGACAACTAAAAGCATAAACAAGGGGAAAGGGGATGGGGGGAATGACACAGATAGTAATCATAACTGTGAATGTAAATGGCATGAACTCTCCCATAAAATGGAGATGGATAGCAGAATGGAATAAAAATCATAATCCAACAATATGTTGTTTACAAGAAACACATTTGAAACGGGGCATACACAGAGGGTAAAGGTAAAAGGCTGGACAAGAATAGCAATCTTAATCTCAGACAAAGCAAAAGCAGAAAAAGATCTAGTCAAAAGAGATAAGGAAGGAAAACATATCCTGCTAAAAGGCACTATAGACAATGAAGCAATTTCATTACTAAACATATATGTTCCAAGTGGTATAGCATACAAATTCTTAGAGGAGAAGTGAAAGGAGTTACAGAAAGAAATAGACAGCAAAACTATTCTAGTAGGGGACGTCAACTTCCCCTTCTCTAAACTTGATAATTCTAATCTCAAAATAAACAAGAAAGAAATTAAGGAAGTGAATAGAACTGTGGATAAGGTAGATATGATAGCTCTCTGGAGAAAGTGAATCGGGATAGAAAGGAATATACCTTTTTCTCAGTGGTATATGGCACATGTAGAAAAACTGACTGTGTACTAGGCCATAAAAAACTTCACAATCCAGTGCAGAAAGGTAGGGGTAATCAATGCATCATTCTCAAATCATAATGCAATAAAACTTATATGCAATCAAGGGCCATGAAAATATAAACCAAAAACTAATTGTAAACTAAACAAACTAATCCTAAAGAATGAATGGGTTAAACAACAAAGTATAGAACCAACAACTTCATTCAAGAGAATGACGATAATGACACACAACAAAATTTTATGAGATACTGCAAAAGCAGTTCATAGGGGAAGTTTTATATCTTTGAATGCCTATATGGATAAAATAGAGAAAGAAGAGGTTAATGAATTGGGCATGCACATGAAAAAGCTAGAAAAAGAACAAATTGAAAATCCCCAATACCAAATTAGAAATACTGAAAACCAAAGGAGAGAGTAATGAAACTGAAATTAAGAAAACTTAAGCTAATAAATAAAACTAGGAGTTGGTTTGATGAAAAAAACCAAGAAAATTGCTAAATCTTTAGTCAATTTGATTTAAAAAAAGAAAGAAGAAAACCAAATTACCAATATCAAAAATGAAAAGGGTGAACTCTCCTCCAAAGAGGAGGAAATTAAAACAAAAATAAGAAATTACTTGGCCCAACTGTATGCCCATAAATTCGACAATCTAAATGAGATGGATGATTATTTTAAAAGATATAAATTGCCTAGATTAACAGAAAAGGAAGCGAATACTTAAATAATCCCATCTCAGAAAAAGAAATTGAACAAGCCATCAATGAACTCCCTAGGAAAAAATCTCCAGGGCCAGAGGAATTCACAAGTGAATTCCACCAAACATTTAAAGAACAGTTAATTCCAATACTATATAGAATATTTGGAAAAATTGTGGAAGGAGTCCTCTCAAATTCTTTTTATGACACAAATATGGTTTAGATACAAACCAAGAAGAGCCAAAACTATAGACCGATTTCTCTAATGAATATAGATGCAAAAATTTTAAAGAAAATTTTAGCAAAAAAATACAGCAACTTATCACGAGAATAATACATTATGATCAGGTAGAATTTATAACAGGAATGCAGGGCTGGTTTAATATTATAAAAACTGTTGACATTATTGATCATATCCACAACAAAACTAACAGAAACTTCATGATTATTTCAATTGATGCAGAAAAAGCTTTTGACAAAATACAACACCCATTCCTATTGAAAACACTGGAGAACTGTAAGGGGTTTGGAACTCTCGGGTTGTCAGAGTCGTGGTACCCTCGGGAGAAATCTCTTGAGATGTCATGTCCTTACATGACTTACATGATGGACCACCCTCACGCAATAACTGAAGAGGTTCTTGCATACATAGAAGTAGAATGCCTATTTATACTCTGAGCTAGCTGAGAATAAACAGAGTACATACCATCCTTGCTCTCGCCTCATTCATTCACGCCCAGAAGAAAGATTTCATGCAGGCGTGAGATCTTTGGGAACGCAACATTTTTATGATAGGGTGTTTAAGTGCATATACTTGGGCCCTAATGCTAAAATTACATTTAAAAACCATATTTCTCTCTAGCTTCAAAATACTATCTCAGGCACTTTCTCCCTCAAGGACATAGCCAGCCCTAGCAACACCCGTTATCTCCTTTCCTACTGTAGTAGTCAGCTGCACCTAAAGAACTCAGCTGCCAGCTATGTACTGAACTGACTATGTACTGGGTCATAATGACATTTACTATTCACTGACCAATCATGTGTATCCTAGATTCAGACATATCTATACTCTCAATTTTTTGAATATCCCCCCATTACTGTATGCATCATACAGGGACATCATTAGCTGAACTTCATTGACTATGATAGTAATGAGGGATAGACATTGAATATTTCAGATTATGTATTACAATCCTGGCACAATATTACTATGAAGGATAGGAATGATTCCGAGATGCAGGGATTTCCAACACAACACCGGACTATAATCAATGGATAAACAAGGCCAGGGGCATGGAAGATTTTTGCGACAATTGGAGGATCCACGTCCTATATTGGTAAGAACAGGACAAATGGGGTGTTAGCTAACCACATTTATACAGCTCAAGTATGTTTGGGGGGACAATATGCATTTATGTGAGGATGAAAGGAAAATGTTAATATTGTAAAAAGTGTTAACAGAACCTTACAAGGAACTAAGAAGGACATTTATAACATCACCTGCTTCAGCTGCAAGGTTTCAGAATGTATAGATTATAAAGCCTCCGGGGTAGTGTTCATTATAATACGACCAAAATACGTATTTATGCCAGTACAGACTATGGGTTGGTATAGATCCAGAGCAGATCAAATTTTCTGGGAATTAGAGCAGAAGATAGAAGTTGGGGTGGGACCAAGTGTTAATAGATGTATTAGTTGTGTAATTTTAGGAATATCTTTGCTGATCTCATTGATTACATCCTTATTATCATTGACTATGTCAATATCCACAGTACAGAATGAAAGGGTACAAGCTAACTTCATGGAAGAGTTGGCACAAAATGTGTCTTTAGGGTTCAGGAAAAATAAAAATTGATTTGGACTTTTATACAGTGATAAAGGAATTAAGAGCTGCTATTGTAGCAGCTGGTGATGAGGTGGATAGGTTGGAATTTCTTCAACAATTGGTATGTGATTATTGCTGGACCTTCCTATGTGTGTCTAACAACTTGTATAATGAGTCAGATTATGATTGGCATAGGCTCAAAAACCATTTGAATGGGGTTATTGAAAATCAGAATTTGACCCTGGAAATTGAAGATCTGTATAAACTTGCCCGAGCTATGTATGAAGCAGCAGATCAAGATTTAACTCCTGACAAAACTGCACAAAATATTATAGATTTCTTCAAACATTTATCCATTCCATCTATTTTCAGTTATATAACTCATGCTGGAATTGCTTTTATTATGTGCCTATTAATTCTTTTATGTATCCTACCATTTATTGTTAAGTTTACATGCTTGGTCTTAAAAGGTATGGTTAAGAGGGTAGATCTTAACAAACAAGTTGTCTGGAAATCTCATCATGCAAGCAAAAAGGGGGAATTGTAAGGGATTTGGAACTCTTGGGTTATCAGGGTCATGGTGCTCTCGGGAGAAATCTCTTGAGACATCATATCCTTGCATGACTTACGTGATGGACCACCCTCATGCAAAACTGAAGAGGTTCTTGCATGCATGGAAGTAGAATGCCTATTTATACTCTGAGCTAGCTGAGAATAAACAGAGTGCATACCATCCTTGCTCCTGCCTCATTCATTTGCGCCCAGAAGAAATATCTCATACAGGCTTGCAATCTTTGGGAACTCAACCTTTTGGTGCCCAACATGCATGCAAGAAGCTCATAAACACTGCTAAGCTTTCATGCTTGGCTGTTGTTGCTCTTGCTTAAGATAATTGTTAAGGTCGGTTATTGCATAAGGGTGGTCCATCACTTAAGTTATGCAAGGACATGATGTCTCAAGAGATTTCTCCCAAGGGCACCATGACCCTGATAACCCAAGAGTTCCAAACCCCTTACAGAGAACATAGGAATAAATGAAACTTTTCATAAAATAATAAGCAATATCTACATAAAACTTTCAGCAAGCATTATATGCAATGGGAATAAGCTAGATGCGTTTCCAATAAGCTCAGGGGTGTAACAAGGATGTCCATTATTACCACTGTTGTTCAATATGGTACTAGAAAGGTTAGCTTTAGCAATTAGAGAAGACAAAGAAATTGAAGGAATTAGAACAAGCAAAGAAGAAACTAAATTATCATTCTTTGCAGATGATATAGTGATATACTTAGAGAAACCCAGAGTATCAAGTAAAAAACTACTTGAAATAATAAACAACTTTGGAAAATTTGCAAGTTACAAAATAAACCCATACAAATCTTCTGCATTTCTATATATTATTAATAAATTCCAACCGCAAGAGATAGAAAGAGAAATCCCATTTAAAGCTACGGTAGACATTATAAAATATTTGGGAGTCTGCCTGCCAAAACAAACCCAGGGACTATGTGAACACAATTACAAAACATTTTTCACACAAAGAAAGTCAGATCTAAGTAAGTGGAAAAACATCAGTTGCTCGTGGGCCAGGTCAATATAATAAAAATGACAATTCTACCTATATTAGTTTACTTATTCAGTGCCATACCAATCAAACTATCAGATAACTATTTTGTAGAGCTAGAAAATGTAATATCAAAATTCATCTGGAAGAACAAAAGGGTCCAGAATATGAAGAGAACTAATGAAAAAAATGCTAGGGAAGGTGGCCTACCTCTACCAGATCTCAAATTGTACTATAAAGCAGCAATTATCAAAACCACTTGATACTGGCTAAGAAACAGAAGAGTAGACCAGTGGAATAGGTTAGCTACCCAAGACACAGTAGTCAATCAGTATAGCAATCCATTGTTTGATAAACCCAAGGACCCAGCTTATGGGATAAGAATTTACTGTTCGACAAAAATTGCTGGGAAAATTGGATAACAGTGTGGTGAAAACTAGGCATAGACCAATGCCTGACACCATACACAAAAATAAAGTCCAAATGGGTACATGATCTAAGTATAAAGATTGATACTATAAACAAATTAGTGGAGCAAGGAATAGTGTATTTATTAGATTTATGGAGAAGGGAAGAATTTTTGACTAAACAAGAAATGGAAAACATTATGAAGTGCAAAATATATACTTTTGATTACATTAAATTGAAAAGTTTTTCCACAAACAAACAAACCTATTGCAGCCAAGATTAGGAGGGAAGCAGAAAACTGGGAAAGAATTTTTGCAATTAGTGTCCGTGATAAAGGCCTCATTTCTAAAATTTGTAGAGAACTGAGCCAAATGTACAAGAATACAAGAAGTCATTCCCCAATTAACAAATTGTCAAAGGATATGAACAGGCCGTTTTCAGAGGAATAAATTAAAGCTATCTATAATCATGAAAAAATACTCTAAATGACTACTGATTAAAGAGATGCAAATCAAAACAACTCTTAGATACCACATCATACCTATCAGATTGGCTAATATGACAAAACAGGATGATGATAAATGTTGGAGAAGATGTGGGAGAGTTGTAACACTAATCCATTGTTAGTGGAGCTGTGAACTGATCCAACCATCTGGAGAGCAATTTGGAACTATGCCCAAAGGGCTACACAAATATGCATACCTTTTGACCCAGTAATACAGCTTCTAGGGCTGTATCCCAAAGGGATCATAAAAATGGGAAAGGGTCCCAAATGTACAAAAATATTTATAGCAGCACTCTTTGTAGGGGCCAAAAACTGAAAATCAAGGGGATGCCCATCAATTGGGGAATGGCTGAATAAATTGTGGTATATGAATGTAATGGAACACTATTGTGCCATGAGAAATGGTGAACAGGAAGACTTCAGAGAGGCCTGGAAAGACTTATATGAACTGATGCTGAGCGAAAGGAGCAGAACCAAGAGAACTTTATACACAGTAACAACTACAGTGTGCAAGGAATTTTTCTGTTAGACTCAGTACTTCATTGCAATGCAAGGATTTAAAAAATTTCCAATGATCTCTTAAGGCAAAATGCCTTCCCCATCTAGAGAAAGAACTGTGGAATTGGATCACAGAATGTAGCAGATCATTTTCTTTTGTCTTATGTTTTGGTTTGTTTTATGATTTCTCCCATTCATTTTAATTTTTCTATGCAACATGACTAAGGTGAAAATGTATTTAGTAGAAATGTATGTGTAGAACCTGTATAAAATTGTATGCCATCTCAGGAAGGGAGAGGGAGGAGGGGAAAAACCTAAGTTATATGGAAGTGATTATAGAACACTGAGAATAAATAAAATTTTAAAAAAAGATTGATCTGAAAAGAGATATGGTTCTGTGCTATGTGATACATGTATTCATTATTTTAATTTTACTATGTGTTTATTTAATTTACATAAATTGATGTTCAAGATCAAAAAAAATAAAATATATTTGGAAATGTTAAAAAAAAAAGAGTTGTGATGCCCTCTGGTTCTAAAAAGTGTATAAAGACTCTGAGATGGGGTTTTACTTTGGGGCTTAGTTTTTGGAAGAAGCTTTGTCTGCCAGATGGGACTCTGAGAAGCTGCTAAGCAACCCACAGCTTTGAAAACCCAGATATTGATGATTCTCTCTCTAGCAACTATTTATGTATGGTTAGAAAGTTGCATCTGTCTGTTGATGTATGTATTGCTTACTGTCAGACAATTTGGATGCACTGTCTGTTGATTTAGATTTCTCTGTATTTTCTCTGAAGTTCAGGGTTCTTTTTCCACTAAACTATGTGAATGATATATCTGCTTGATTAAAGTGATTGTTGATCCCTCAAAAGCTGCTTTCCTTTTAGAAATGCAGATCTAAGAACCTATGCAAACAGGCCTTTCCTGTGTCAGGGTGCTTTCTGTTACATGGAAACACCTGAGATAAAAAGATCTTACACACTGAAGTGGGTGAAGGAAAAATCTTATTTACATTTTTCTCAAGAAGCAGACTCTCCACCCTGAAATACACTGAGGAGAATACCAGTACAGAAGAGAAGCAAGCCTTTACAAGGTTAATCTTCTAAATGGCCCTCCCTTCCACATCCGGATTGGTCCCCATTCTTCTAGGTTACAATCTTCTGTATACTCCTAGTACATGCAGCTCCTTGTGATGATGCACCCTTCTGGTCATGAATAGCATGTGTGGATAATGAGGCTCTAATTCAGTGCAGGGAGTGTCAGTTAATTGGCATGAAACTTATTAAGCAAGCACAGTTGAGGGAATACCATTACCTCATCTCCACCCCTTAGTTTGGCATATCTCCTGCTGAAACAGAACCTTGAGATTTCTTTTCCTGGTACTCCCTCCTAATCACATGGCTACCAGATGTTTCTTTCTATGGAGGACAAACTTTATCTCTTACTAACACCTGTGAATGGCCAGAGGCAAATACAGCAGACTAGAGACAGAAGAGTCAGGAATCAAACAGAAATTTAATTTCAAAGAGAGCGAAAGGACTTGAAAGCAAAGACACATGTGCCAGAGCCTCCCCTCTAGTGGGGGGACCCACTTTAATGTAGGAAGATCTCAATACACATACCTATAGCTATGCAGTGAGTTGTAGCACTGACAGAGGAATAACAGCAACAATGTAACAAGTTTGATTTATAATAGAGCTTCATAACTGGAACTTGTCTGAGCTTGACCAGCACTTGTCCATGATCAGAGAACATCTGGTGCTGGTCAAAGCCATACAATAATTATGTGATTTTGCCAGAGGGTGAAATAATCCAGAGGGTGAGCACAAAGGATTGTTGTTATACCAAACTCAGGGCACAGCTTGCTTTGTGGTCCTTAGTTCTGCAAAACAGGGTGCCTCCTAATATCTTGACATTTCCCTCTTTTGGCCAAAGGAAGGGGGTCTGAAAGATTCCCTACCCTTTTGGATGAAAAAGAAGAGGCAAATATAAGCCAAGATTCCCCAAGAAGCCAGTTGGGCCAGGACAAGATATTGAGTTGAGTAAGTCTTGTATAGCCACTATTGGTTTGCAAGCAGAAAAAGGAGGGCAGGGGGTGGGGAGAGGAGGAGGGAGAGAGACAAGAATACAGAGAGAGAAAATGCCGATACACACTTAAATCATTGCTTTGGTGGTTGGGTACATAACAAAAGGGAAGAGGGGGAGGGGGAAAGGACAGTATACTCAGCCCTCATCCAGAATCTTGAGACAGTTGTCTCACCTGGATGTCAGCTGCTTTTGGGTCCATACTAGACAAACCCTGAGGTCCTTGGAGGGTTCTGCCATCCACTCAGGGGGAGCTTCCTTCAAATGATCTAGGAATACACACTCACAAGTTTGATAGCTGTGAGAGTAGTCAGAAGGACTTGACAGGGGCCCTTAGAAGACATATAGGTTGAAAATTGTGAGAAAACTCCTCATATCAGTCTTTGGATCTGAATTTCTGACCAGCATAGCATAGGTCCTTGGTTAAGGATCTCTAACTAGCACATAGAGATGGTCCAGTTTCCCAACCATGTGAGGCTAGATACAAACAGTGTAATTAAATTTTCTCACTGTTCCCATAATTGCATAATTACATTAAGACAGATATAGATCAAACTATTTAAAGGGCTCACAATGGGCTTGTTTTGAAAAGGGAGATTAAAATGTCACCAAGGTAACCAAGAAAAGTTAAACATAAACAATGCAAAACAATATCATAATTATCACCAATGCTAGCTAACACCAAGTCTCCTTGTATGCTACTTACCCATTTTCAATGTCCATTTAACCAGCACGTTTTGAGTCCAAGATATCTCATGTAGTTGGCTGGTCCCTATGTATCTTTTCTTGAAAAGTAGCCTTTATTCTCAGGACGGCCCTAAAGGGGACTCTGCTTCTCTGGTTCCAAATCTAGAGGTTCCTAGATAATTCTGACTTAATATAATTTGGTACAATAGCTTAAATTTGATTCTTTAATTTTGAAACTTCAGAGAACTTCAGTTTATATACCATTTGCTATTTCTATTGATTCCTAAATCCTATACATAATATAAGAATCATTTGAAAATTTATGAAGATTAATTTACATAATAAAATCTTCTGCCCTTAAAGGGATCCAGATAATCTTAAAGATTGTCAGACAGCTACCTTAAAAATGGGAAAATAACTTCACTTTCTTTACCATTATCAACACAATTTATGTGTAAAACCTTAATCCATTCTGAGAACTTATTACTAAAACACACTGAAATGGACAGTCAAAATGGTAGAGTTCCTAGAAGCAGGGACATGCTACAGCTTCCCCACAAAACCCCTCAAAAACTTGTAAAAATGACTCTAAATAAACTCTAGAGCAGCAGAAGCCACAAAATGACAGATTGCAGCAAATTTCCAAACCAAGACAATCTGGAAAGTTGATGGGAAGGGTCTATCACACTGGGATGGGAGCAGAGTGCAGTTCAGCATGGGCAATGCCAGCATGGACTGAGCAGGAGTAGGTCATAGGGGACTGAATTGCTGGTGGGTGCTGTGGATTCCAGACATCTCAACCCACAAATGCTAAAGACAGCTTCAAAGTTAAGTGGGAAGGGTGTCTCACCTGGCTGAGAGGGGAGCATGGTCCTGAACCTGCCCTGGTCCCAGCCCTGGTCCCAGGGTGGCTGTAGTCACTGCTGAAGCATAAGCTTCTTCTAGAACCCTTCACTTAACAAAGCTCAAAAGTCAAGTAAATTGGCTGGGAAAATTAGCAAACAGAGGAAAAAAATCAGACTATAGCCTCTTGCTTTCTTGGTGAAGACATATTTTCTTATGTCATTGGTGATGAGGAAGATCATAACATACAGTGAGAAGACAACAAAGTCAAAATGCCAGTATCTAAAGCCCTTAAGAAAAATATGGCCTGGTCTCAAGCCATGGAAGAGTTCAAAAAAGATTTTGAAAATCAAGTAAGAGAAGTAGAGCAAAAATTGGGAAGAGAAATGAGAGTGATACAAGAAAATCATGAAAAACAAGTCAACAGCTTGTTAAAGGAAACCCCCAAAAAAGTTGAAGAAAATAATAGCTCTAAAATTAGACAAACTCAAATGATAAAAGAGAACCAAAAAGCCAAAGAGAAGAAGAATGCCTTAAAAAGCAGAATGAGCCAAATGGAAAAAAGGTCGAAAAGTTCACTGAAGAAAATAATTCTTTAAAACTTAGAATGGAGCAAATGGAAATCAAAATTTATGAGAAATCATGAAATTAAAAATAAAATCAAAAGAATGAAAATATAGAAGACAATATGAAATATCTCATTGGAAAAACAACTTACCTGGAAAATGGATACAGGAGAGATAATTCAAAAATTATTGGACTACCTGAAAACCATGACCAAAAAAAGTTCCTAGACATCATCTTTCAAGAATTATCAAGGAAACCTTCCCTGATATTATAGAATTACAGAGTAAAATAGATATTGAAAGAATCCACCAATCACCTACTGAAAGAGATCCCAAAAGGAAAATTCTTAGGAATATTGTAGCCAAATTCCAGAGTTCCTAGATCAAGGAGAAAATATTACAAGCAGCTAGGAAGAAACAATTCAAGTATTGTTGAAACACAATCAGGATAACACAGGACTTTGCAAGAGATGAAAGTGCTTGGAATATGATATTCCAGAGGTCAAAGGAGATAGGATTAAAGCCAAGAATCACCTACCCAGAAACACTGAGTATAATACATCAGGGGGAAAATGGAACTTCAAGGAAATAAAGGACTTCCAAGCATTCTTGTTGAAAAGATCAGAGCTGAATAGAAAATTTGACTTTCAAATACAAGAATCAAGAGAAACATGAAAAGGTAAACAGGAAAGAGAAGGCATAAGGGACTTATTAACATTGAACTGTTTACATTCTTACATGGAATGTAAGATATTTTTAACTCATGAGACCTTTCTCAGTATTAGGATAGTTGGGGGGAAAAAATATACAGAGAGAGAGAGAGAGAGAGAGCACACAAGGTGAGCTAAGTATGAAGGGATGATATCTAAAAAGAAGATCAAGAATTGAGAGGAATGTACTAGGAGAAAGGGAAAGGGAGAGATAGAATGTAGTAAATCATCTCACATAAAAGAGGCAACAAAAAAAGCTTTTACAATGGAGGAGAAGAAGGGGAAGGTAAGAGGGAATAAGTGAACCTTCTTTTCATCAGATTTGTCTTCAGATGGAATAACATACACACTCAATTGGGAATGGAAGTTTATCTTATCCTACAGGAAAAGAGAGGGGAAGGAGATAAAAGAGGAGGGCAGATAAAGAAGGGATAGCAGATTGGGGGAAGGTGTCAACAGAAGCAAACACTTTGGCAGAAGGACAGGTCAAAGAACAGAACTGAATAAATGGAAATTGGGACAGGATAGAGGGAAATACAATTAGTCTTTCACAACATTACTGTTATGGAGGTATTTTTCATGACCACACATTTATAACCTTTATCAAATTGCATGCCTTCTCAATGAGGGTGGGTGGGGAGGGGGTAGGGAGAGAATGTGGAACTCAAAGCTTTAAAAATGAATGTTAGAGGGTTTTTTTTGCTAGAAACATTTTTTTAAATTTATTTTCAGAGTAACACATTCATTTCCACAAAATTTTGAGTTCCAATTTTTCTCCCCATCTCTCCCCTCCCTCTACCCCATAACACCTTGCATTCTGATTACCTCTTCCCTGAATGTGCCCTCCCTTCTATCACACCCCACCCTTTCCTTATCCCCATCTTCTCTCTTTTCTTGTAGGGTAAGATAGATTTCTATACCCCATTACCTGCATTTCTTATTTCCCAGTTATATGCAATAATAATTCTCAGCATTCATTTCTAATACTTTGAATTCCAATTTCTCTCCCTTCCTCCCTACCCACCCATCCCCACTAAGAAGGCAAGCAATTCAATACAGGATATGTATATGTCGTTTTGCAAAAGACTTCCATAATAGTCATGTTGTGTAAGATTATATTTCCCTCCATCCTACCCTGTCCCCATTTTGTTCTATTCTCTCATTTGACCTTGTCCCTTCCCAAAAGTGTGTATAATCTCTCCACCTATCCAAATACTGATAAAAGTCTCAAGAGTTACAAATATTATATTTCCATATAGGAATGTAAACATTTCAGCTTTAGAAAGTCCTTTATGATTTCTCTTTCTTGTTTACCTTTTCCTGCTTCTCTTGATTCTTGTATTTCAAAATCAAATTTTCTCTTCAGTTCTGGTCTTTTCATAAAGAATGCTTGAAAGTCCTCTATATCATTGAATGACCATTTTTTCCCTTGAAGTATTATACTCAGTTTCACTGGGTAGGTGATTCTTGGTTTTAATCCTAACTCCTTTGACTTCTGAAATATCATATTCCAAACCCTTCGATCCATTAATGCAGAAGTTGCCAGATCCTGTGCTATCCTGGTTGTATTTCCACAATACTTGAATTATTTCTTTCTAGTTGTTTGCAATATTTTCTCCTTGACCTGGGAACTCTGAAATTTTGCCACAATATTCCTAGGAGTTTCTCTTTTCAGGTCTCTTTCAGGAGGAGATCGATCAATTCTTTCAATATGTATTTTGCCCTCTGGTTCTAGAATATCAGGGCAGTTTTCCCTGATAATTTCATGAAAGATGATGTCCAGGTTCTTTTTTTGATCATGGCTTTAAGGTAGTCTCATAATTTTTAAATTGTCTATTTTCCAGGTCAGTTGTTTTTCCAATGAGATATTTCACATTATCTTCTATTTTTTTTATTCTTTTGGTTTTGTTTTGTAATTTCTTGGTTTATCATATAATCATCAACTTCCCTCAGCTCCACTCTCATTTTCAAAGAACTATTTTCTTGTGAACTTTTGAACCTCCTTTTCCATTTGGCTGATTCAGCTTTTTAAAGCCACCTTCTCCTTATTCACATTTTTGACCTCTTTTCCCAATTGAGTTAGTCTATTTTTAAAGGTGTTATTTTTTTCAGCATTTTTGGGTCTCCTTTAGCAAGCTATTGACTCACTTTTCAAGTTCTTCCATGGCCTGAATCCACTGCATATTCATTTTGGAGGTGCTGGATGCAGAAGCCTTGATTTCCTCTGACAGTATGCATTGTTCTTCCTCATCTGAAAGGATGGAAGGAAATACCTGTTCACCAAGAAAGTGATATTCTATGATCTTATTTTTTTCCCCTTTTTTGGGGCGTTTTCCCAGCCAGTTACTTGACTTCTGAATCCTCTGTCAAGAGGAGGGTCCTACTGCTCTTCCTCACCCCAGGACCATGCTCAGGGCTGAGGTTCAGATCAGCTGCTCAATTTTCCCACGGGCTTTAAGCTGAGCCACTTCCACAATGAAAGCTGCCACCCAACTTGGCCACTGCCACACAGCACTTCCACACCACTGCTGCTGCTGTCGCTGCTGCCTGGAGCCTATGTTGTGGGGGACCCTGCTCCCCTCTGGCTCAGTAAGGAAAGCCCTCTCACTGACCTTTGAAGTTTTCTTCAGAGTTTGTGGGTTGAGGGATCTGAGACCCTCCCTGCCAGTGATTCTGCCCTGGAGGCCTGTTTAGGTCCTGTTCCTCCTGGTGTCAGATGGCCAGGGCTGAGTTCCACTCTGCTCAGTGTCCTGTGGGATAGACCTTTCCCATCAGCCTTCCAGGTTACCTTTGGCTGGAAATCTCTTTCACTCTGTTGTTCTGTGACTTCTGCTGCTCTAGAATTTGTTGAGTCATTTTTACAGGTATTTTATGGGCTGTAGGGGAAGAGCTATAGTATGTGCATCTCTCTACTCTACCATCTTGGCTCTGCCCCTCAGAGGTGGTTTTTACATGCAACTAGGAAATTAGATATAAAAGCAATGGGATATAGAAATCTATCTTACCTTACAGGAAAACAGAAGGGAAGTAGATAAAAGGGGGTTGGGATGAGAGAAGAGAGTTCAGATTGGGAGAAAGGGCAATCAGAATACATGCTGTCCTAGGGAGGGGGTATGGGGGATATGGGACAAAATTTGAAATTCAAAATTTTGTGGAAGTGAATGTTCAAAACTGAAAACAAATAAATTTATATGAGATTTAAAAAAATAAAATAAAACACACTCAAAGTCTGAACATCCATGATAGACAAATTTGGAAGCCAATCATACAATCCTGGTACTTTCACAAAATTAACTATTCCACTTATTTAGAAAAATTTTACATTACATTTTTATCTTACAACTTTGTCTAAGCATTTCCTTCTGAGAAGGATGTCATTCCTATATTATAATTTGACCACAAATGCAGGCTAAAATTGTAAGATGTTCATACTTGCATTCTATTATAGAAACTCAAAGAAGTACCAATGTCAATCTATTGTTTAATAGATTAGGTATTGCATTTACAAAACTTCTTGATTATAGACATTTTCTATAAAAGGAAAAAGAGGAACATAGTTATAACAATGTCACATATCATAACATGAGGAAAATCTCTCAGCGCTGTTTGATTCCAGGGATACATTACATATATCTAAAAGCCAATCATGTAGCTACAGGGTATCAACAGGATCAAACAGTTGGGGAAATTTCCTTTTCAGAAAGGAAATAGTGCAATGCAGAAATAGAGTCAAGAGGATTTTACCATACAAGTCATCCCTAAAACTTTTCCCAGGTACAAATATTCACCCTTAGCAGTTTTCAGACTGCAGCACATGCTATTTTATACTATTGGTTTCATGACAATCAAAGGTAAAACAATAGCAAATTACAGTCACAAAAAATTTTTACCTTAAATAGCAAAATTTCACTAACTACAACTTTGGACTTAAATATCTTTCCTGATGTTTCCATCACAATTAACATTTCATTTTTTCTTAATTTATAAATTAAAACTACCCATATTCTGGGGCATCAGACATACAGCAAATATAGAATAGTTGGCTTATCATTAATATGTTAAAGTTACATCTTTAAACTTCCCCAAAGGTTGTCATAATAGTCAAGATTTTCAAATGAAAATTCACAATTATAGTAAACTTAATATTATCATCATCTGCTTTATAACAAAATATACGTTAAATATTTAACAATTTTCAAATATCTGTTTTTATCCCATACTTTAAAAAACCCAATTCATGTGCAACAACATCCAGATTAAAAGGTTGTTTCAGCATTTCTGTCACAATGGTCTTTCAAATTTAACATTATAAGAGAATTTAGAAATACAGCAACAACACAAGAACGTCATGTATTTAAAACATGAAACAAAACTTCAGATGACATCAATTCGGTTCACTGCATTTCCAAATTATTACATATATAATTAATTCATCTTATTATCTTTGATATTTTAAAGCCATTTTAAGGTCGTCAGGTATAGAGCCATTACACTCAATTTAAAAAATAATGTAGTGCTTACTTAGCATATGCCAGTCACTGTGTTAAGCACTTTACAATCATTATATTATTTTGATCTCACAACAGTCCTGGGAGGTTGGTACCATTATTATTTTTCTCTTTATAGATAGGGAGACTGAGGCAAACAGAGATAAGATAATTTACCTAAGATTACATTGTTAATAAATTTCTGCAACCAGAGTATAATTAAAATTCCCCTACATTTTTCCAGCATTTGTTTCAAAACTTTTATTTGGAAATTCGGAGAGGGGGTAACAGAATAAGAGGGAGAGAGTCTCTGAACTGAGTTGGCCACAGGAGATCTTTGGTTTAAACCAAGTAGAGGGAACCATGTGGCCTCAAGGCAAGCAGCCAGAAAGAAACAATTTGAGTATTGTGGAAATACAATCAGGATAACACAAGATCTAGACGCTTCTACATTAAAGGACTGCAGGTCTTGGAATATGATATTCCAGAGGTCAAAGGAGCTGGGATTAAAACCAGGAATCACCCAGCAAAACTGAGTGTAATACTTCAGAGGAAAAAATAGTCATTCAATGAAATAGAGGACTTTCAGGCATTCTTGCTGAAATGATCAGAGCTGAATAGAAAATTTGACTTTCAAACACAAGAATCAAGAGAAGCATGAAAAGGTAAACAGGAAAGAGAAATCATAAGGGACTTAGTAAAGTTGAACTGTTTACATTCCTACATAGAAAGATCATATTTGTAACTCTTGAGACTTTTCTCAGTATTAGGGTAGTTGAAGGGATTATATACATATAGACAAAGGGCACAGGGTGAGTTGAATAGGTAGCGATGATATCTAAAATTAAGGGGTGAGAGGAATACATTGAGAGTAGAAAGGGAGAAACAGAATGGGACATATTATCTCATATAAAAGAGGCAAGAGAAAGCTTTTTCAATGAAGAGGGGAGAGGTGAGAGGAAAAGAGTGAACCTTACTCTCATCACACTTGGTTTAAGGAGTGAATAACATGCCCACTCAATCTGGCATGAAAATCTATTTAACACTGCAGGAAAGTAGGGCAGAATGGGATAAGTGGGAGTTGGGGGGATGATAAAAGGGAGGATAAATGGGAGGAGAGGGTAATTAGAAGTAAACACTTTTGAGGAGGGACAGGGTCAAAAGAGAGAATCGAATAAATGAGGGACAGGATAGGATGGAGGGACATAGTCTTTCACATTATGACTGTTATGGAAGTGTTTTGCATAACTACACACATATAACCTATATTGAATTGCTTACCTTCTAAGTAGGGATGGGTGGGGAAGGAGGGAAAGTAGTTGAAACTCAAAGTTTTAAAAACAAATATTAAAAATTGTTTTTACATGCAACTGGGAAATAACATATACAAGCAATGAGGTATAGAAATCTGTATTGTCCTATAAGAAGATAGAGGAGATAGACATAAGAGAAGGGAGGAGTGTGATAAAAGGGAGGGCAGATTGGGAGAAATAGTAATCAGAATGTATGCTGTTTTGGGATGGATTGAGAGAGAGATGGGGAGAAAATTTGAAACTCAAAATCTTGTGGAATTGTCTGTTGAAAACTAAAAATAAATTAATTTTTTAAAAAAATAAATCTAATACTTACGTCTCCTTAAAACAAATTCTATAGTGATACCCCAAAACTTACTAAGATAGGAGGAATAGGATAGAATGAGGGAGTGAGTTCCTGGATTACCCAAAGTCTCAGGAGTTCTCCCCTGCAATCTTTAAATAATTAATCTTCAAAACTCTTAATCTGCTACAATGTTTTTAGCAGTTCTACAAACTTTGATTATCTGAGTTTTTTTTCCTATTACCTAATCTCCCTGAAAAGCTGAAAGTGGGAGTTAGTCCTGCTTACTGGGACAATTACTTCAAGTATCAAAGTTCATTGATCTTTCCCATTGTTCTAAACAGTTTGGCTACAGACCTTAGAAGTTTTTCTGGATGGCTGCATTTTTAGAACTTTCAAGGTAACAAAATTTATAAACAACACAAACACAACACAGCCATTTTACATTTTACAAAGATACAAACACAGACAAAATGACAAGACAGACACAAACAATTCTAACAAAGCACACAGTTACAATCCATACAAAGTACAGTAACCAAGGTGTGAAGTTTAAAAGCTGCAGAAGCACACAGAGAGACCAATTAACAAAGGTATTCCTTTTAAAGAGGATATACTTACCAAAGTGATCCAAGATGAATCAGGTCACTGGAGGGGCCCTGGCCTGTTCCTCACAAAGAATGGCAAACTCAACCAAGGTGGGAACTGAGGAATTGGAGCAGGGAGATGGGTGGAGGACTGGTCAGAAGAGGTGGATCAGACTCTGAAGAAATAAATCTCCAGTGGTACCTAGTCCATTCCCACTGGTACTGGAGAGCCCAATGGCCCAGTTCCATGTCCAATCCCACTCCTGACACCAATTAAAATCAACTTGGACTGAACTGGCTTCTACTCTGTAGATGGCTGGAGCCAAACAGAGCAAACAGGAAAGTTGTGAATCAAACAGAAGTTTAATTTTGAAGTGAGGGAAATGACTTGCAAGCAAGGACACATGTTCTGGGGCCTCACCCTAGTTGGCGGGGGCGGGGGGACCCACTTTAGTTTAGGTGGATCTCAAATACTCATACCTATGGCTCTGCAGTAAGCTGTAAGCTCTGACAATGAGGGGTAACAGCAACAATGTGACAAATTTGATTCATAGTAGGGCTTCATGACGGGAACTTGTATGAGCTTGTCTGGTGCTTGTCTGAGCTCAGTGAACACTTTGTTCTGGTCATAGCCATACAATAATTATGTGATTTTGCCAGAGGATGTGATAATCCAGAGATTGAGCACAAAAGATTGTCATTATTCCAAGCTCAGGACACAACTTGCTTGCTCGGCAAAACAGGGTATCTCCTAACATCTTGACAACCCTTAGCATTCAACGACTCCCATCATTCACCACTTTTGCTCTTATACACATGCTGCAGAACAAAATTAGAGAAATCACACAATTGTTCTGAGTCCAATATAAATTTATGTTACAAATCTTCAACTGTGCCCTCACTAATTCTAGATAATCTTACTTTACTTCACTTATCAACTCACTTCTAATTCTCCACAATGGTTCTTCTAAATCTCATCCATCTCAAACCTCTCATACATCCCCCTCTCTCTACTCCCTCAGCTGAAAACTTTGCCTAATATTTTACTGAAAAAATAAAGGTCATTTTCCATATGAGTTCCCTCTTCTACCCTCTTCCTCTTCTCCACTCAGATGATTTTTACAGTTATCTCCTTCTTTACCCCTCTTTAATATGTGATGTGGCCATACTGCTTACCAAGACATGCCCCTCTACTTTTTCAATTAATCCTATTCCATCCTGTCTTCTCCAACACTTGCTCCCTCTGTCATCCCTACTCTTTTACTTCTTTTCAATCTCTCCCTTTATGTTGGCTCATTCCCTACTATCTGCCCATGTCTCCCTCCTCCTGAAAAGAACCCTCACTTGATCCTTCTGTCATGATTAAGGATCATCCTACATCTCTTCTTCCCTAGTAACTAAACTTCTTGAAAAGCTTTCTACTATAGGTGCTTTCATTTTCTCTCTTCTCACTCTTAAAATCTTCCAGTATGGCTCTTGACCTTGTCATTCCACTGAAACTGCCTTCTTCAGAGTTACCAGTAATTTGTTAGTACCTATATCAAATGGCCTTTTTTCAGTCTTTATTCTCTTTGATTTCTCTATAGTCTTTGGCTCAGTTGATGACTCTCTCCTCCTTGATACTCTCTTTTTTTCTAGGCTCTCAGGACACTACTGTCCTCCTACTTATTGATGACTTCTTACTAATCTTCTTTGCTGGCTCCTCCTTCAGATCATTTCCTCTACCAGTAAGTGTCTGTCAAGGTTCTGTACTGGACCCTTCTGTGTTCTCTCTCTCTCTTTTACTTCACTTGGTGATCTCATCACTTTCCATGGATTTAATGACTATCGTTATGCTGATGATTCCCAAATCTGCCTATCCTGTGCCAAACTCTCTGTTGACCTCCAACCTTGTATTTCCAACTGTCTTTTTAACATTCAAAATAGATAATCCAGTAATCATTCTAGACTCAATATATTCAAATCAAAAACCATTATCTTTCCTCTAAATCCTCCCTACTTCCTATCTTCCCTATTACTATGGGGGGCAACACCATTCTCCAAATCCCTCAGGCTCACAATCTAGGAGTCATTCTTGACTCCTCACTACTTCTCATCCAACAGATCCAATGTGTTGTTAAGGCTTGTCGACTTCACCTTTGCATCATCACTTGAATATGTACTTTCTCTTCTCAGACACGACCATAATTCTAATGCAGGCTCTCATCACTTTACACTTGGGTTATTATAAGAGGCTATCATTGAGACCTGCCTCAAGTCTCTCTCCACTCTAATCCATCCTTTATTCAGCCTCTGAAGTGATTTTCCTAAAGGATAGGTTCAATCATGTCACCCCCTCCCCCCAACACAACAAACCCTAGTGGTTCCCTATTGTCCCCAGGATCAAACAGAAAAACCTGCTTGGCTTTCAAACCCTTTCATAATTTAGCCTCTCCCCTCTTTTCATTCTTCTTATACCTCATTCCCTGACATGTATTCTTCATTCTTGTGGCAATGGCGTCATGGCTGTTCTGTGAATAAAACACATCTTGCAGCCTGGGGCATTTTCTCTGGTTGACCCCCATGCTCTGTTCTGCTCTATTTACTGTTCTCCTGGGCTTCCTTTAGTTCCAACTAAAATCCTATATTTTCCTGGAAGCTTTCCACTACCCCTTTTAATGTGTCTTCCCTCCGTTAATTATTGCTTATTTATCCTGGTGTAAGAGCAAGCAAAGTGGGATTTTTGTTGTTTTCTTTTTGGAGTTCAATTTCCCAGGCTCGTTGAAAACATCTGAAGGATTGATCTCCTTTGAACCCTGATGGTTCACAGCTATACTAAGTCAGTAGGTTTTATGCTTACTGACTCTGAGCCAATCAGGAACAGAGTCTTTGTTATGTATACTGGGAGGTTGGTATTTTGTTTTGGGGTTTCATTTATGAAAAGGACTTTTTGATTCCCTGGATGGGACTCTGAGTAACCATTTGTTAAGAGCCATTCAACTACTTAGAGGTTTGAGCCCTCTCAGCAGGTGGTATATGTAGGTGGTTGTATTATTTTGCTCAGGCAGTAACAGCCTTCTCTGTTGAATCTCTGTGCTAATTTCTCTGCTTGTATGTTCTGTGTTTGTATTTTCTCCACTTTCAGAGTGTTAACTTTTCCCCTGAATAGTGAATAACATATATATGTGCATGTGTGTGTACATATATACATATGTATGTGTGTATATACATGCATATATGTGTGTGTATGTATACATATATATAATATGTTTAATTAAAGAAGGATTGTTAACCCCTTTGAAGGTTGTCTTTCCTTTAATAAAGCATATCAAAGAACCTATGCTAGCAGGCCATATGTGGATTACTAGGGTTCTTGCTAATACACCTGGATATAGCTTGCTTTGGGCAGCTGGGGGAGCTATTGAACCAAGTAACAGACCTGGAGTCAGGAAGACATCTTCCTGAGTTCAAATTTGACCTCAGACATTTATTACCTGTGTAACCCTGGACAAGTCACTTAATCCTGTTTGCCTCAGTCCATCATCTGTCAGATGAGCTAGAAAAGGAAGTGACAAATCACTCCAGTATTTTTGCCAAGAAAACCCCAACTGGAGTCACAGAGTCAAACATAACTGAAACAACTAAACAATAACAACAAAATAGCTTGCCTTGTGTATATTTATTTGTATGTTGCTTCCTCATTATATTGTAAACTTCAAGGTGGCAGGGACTGTCTTTTGCCTTCTTTTGCATCTCCAGTTTTTAAAGAAGAGAAGAATATATTGAGGCATTTTTTTTAGCCCAAGACAGAAGAGGAGATTAGAAGGAGAGATCTGTGATGCTGGTGGGGGCAGGGCAGGTGAGGGAGGAAGTGGCTGGCCCATAGTACATGTTACAGTAAACATCAGTTTTAGGCCTGGGAAGTGGCTGTGACAATAGCAGCAGCAGCTTTGGGTACTCTTAGTCAATAAATGGTAAGGGGATTGGACAACTCGTCAGCAAAAGAGTACAGTGAACTCCTGTGCTGATAATGGGCACAGGACCTGGTGTTATCTGTCTACTTCTTAGCCTATCTCCATTTGCAGGTTACAATACCAGAATAGAGAAAAACACCTGAGGTCATCCCAAGGGATCAAGGTCCCTGGTCAAAGTTCTAGGGCAAAGAGGAGCACTAAGGCATATGGTTTCAAAGAAGCCCAAACCTCTCCTGGGATCACTGAAAACTTACAGAACCCCAGAACTAACTGTGGAAATATCAAGATGAAAAAACCTGAAGTTGGGATAAGGATCCCCACCTTACAGGGGAGCAGAATTCACAGCCAGAATCACACAAGACTGAGCAGCTACTCCAGTAAAAGAGATGATGGCTTGAAAAATCTTATTCTGGAAGGCAAAAGAACTAGGATTACAAGCAAGCATAATCTACTTCAGAGGTAAAAAGGAGTATAATGAAATAGAGGATTCTAAAGCAGAAAAGACCAGAGCTGAAAAGAAAATTTGACATTCAAAAAAATTCAAGAGAAGTATACAAAGTAAACACGAAAGAGAAATCGTAAAGGACTCAGTAAAATTAAACTGTTTAATATTCCTATATAGGAAGATTTAACTTCTAAGAACTTTATCATTTTTAGAGTAGCTAGGAGTCTACATAGACAAAGGACATGGGTGTGATTAGATTTTGTTGGGATAATCTCAAAATAAATAAAAAGGTGAGAAAAAGAGAGACACTTGGAGAAGGAAGAGATAAGAAGAGTGGAGGAATTATCTCACACAAAAGAGAAAGAACTTTTACAGTAGAGGAGAGAGTTGGGGTGGAGGTAAAAGGCAATGCTAGAACCTCACAATTTGTTCAAAGAGAGAAAACTACATATACATTGTTAGGAATAGAAATCTCTTTTACCCAACAAGGAAACAGGAGGGGAAGGGGATAAAAGAAAGCAGAGATGGGTGATAAAAGGGAGATCAGATTAAAGAGGTTTTAGTCAGAAGCAAAATGGACTCGAGAAAGGACAGAGCAAAAAGGAGAGAGAGAAAGAGAAATGGAAGGAAACAGGATGGAGGGAAATGCAGTTAGGAATCATTACTTTGAATGGAAATAAGATCAATTCTCCCATCAATTACAAGCAGATAACAAAAGATTAGAAACCAGAATCCAACCATCTGTTGTTTACAAGAAACACATTTGAAACAGGAAACTAGGAGCTAAAATAAGAGGCTGGGTCTGAATCGGTTATACTTCAACTGAAGTAAAAAACAAAAGGCAGTGGAAGGAATCATGCTCTCAGTCAAAACAAAAGCAAAAATAGATCTGATTAAAAGATATAATCAGGGAAACCATATTTTGATAAAAAGGTACCATAGACAAACAGTAATATCAAAAGGCCTCATTTCTCAAATATGCAGGGAGTTGAATCAAATTTATAAAAATAAGAGCCATTCCCCAAACAGTAAAGGTCAAGGCATATGAAGATTTTAGAAGAAATCAACACTCTCTATAATCAATGCTTTAAATCACTGTTGATTAGAAAAATTAAAATTAAAACAACTTTGAAGTATTATCTTTCATGTATCAAAAATGACAAATGCTGGAGGGGATAGGGAAAATAAATACACTAATAAATTATTGGTGAAATTAAGAACTGGTCCAACCATCCTGGAGAATAATTTGGAACTACACTAAAAGGACATTAAAACTGTGCATACCCTTTGACCCAACAATAAATCTGTACTGTAGAGAGTTTTTTTAAAAAAAGGGAAAAGAACCTATATTTACAAAAATATTTATAGTAGATCTTTTTGTGGTAGCAAAGAATCTGAAATTAAGGGGATGCCCATCAACTGGGGAATGGCTGAACAAGTCATGGTATGTGATTGTGATGGAACTCTATAAGGCTTTAAGAAATGATGAGGGGGATGTTTTTAGAAAAACAAGGGAAGATCTCTATGAACTGATGCAAAGTGAACTGAGCAGAACCAGGAGATCATCACACATGGCAATAGCAATATTGTAATGATGATGAACAGTAAATAATTTACCTAATCTGATCAATATAATTATCTGAGACAATTTGGAAGGACTTGATAAAAATTGCTATCCACCTCCAAATGAACTGATGACCTCTGAGAGCAATTGAAAATGAAATATAATTTTCTCATTTTATTTTTCTTGCCTTTTGTGATGGCTAATATGGAATATGTTTTGCATAATTTCACATGTACAATGGGTATCATAGGAGAGTATCATACCCTCCTCAGTGGTTAGGGCTGGAGAGAGAGAATTTGCAACTCAAAATGCTAAAAAAAAAAAAATTAAAGATAATAACTGAAAAAAGAAAAAATTACATGGCAGTTAGTAGCTTTTGATAAACTTTGTAAAATTTGCATAACTTGAAGAAAAAAAATTTAAGTATCTAAGGTCAGATTTGAATTCAGGTTTTCCTGACTTCAAGTTTGACACTGATCACTGCACTCATCTTATTTGCCTCCTAAGACTGAGATGCAAGAAATTTGAAAGAGACAATTTCAGAAAAAAACTGATATTTGTATAAACAAATGCAGACTGAAATAAGCACAAGCAGAACAATTTATACTATAAAAAAGAATATAAAGACATACAACTTTGAAAGACTTAAGAATTCTGATCAACTCTTCCTGAAAACTGTTGATAGAGAATACATCAAAGAAATGATGGTCTAAATATGAAGAATGAGACATACATTTTTGTGTAAAGTCTTTATTCATCAGTGTTATTAAAATGTTATTTTTAGAAGTTGTTAAGCTCTTATTAAGTACCAATTGACAATTTTTTTTTGGCTTGACAATGTAAGTTTGTTATAGGGATTTTCTTTTCCTTTTCAGAGCGGATCTAGGAAGAATAAAAATGGATGCTTGGTAGTTGAAAAAAAAATTTAATATCAAAATAAAATATATTTACATAGGTGATAAATATAAAACAAATTTAGAAAATAAAACAACTTTAAAAGCAAAAAAGAAGAAGAAAAGGAAGAAGAAGCAGCTGTAATCTGCTGGAAAAGACAAAAGGAAATGTGATCATGTACCCAGGCAGAGGGGTTGACTTTGGCACAGAGGAGGGCACCTCTTTGTCAGGAACTGGAGAGAAGAAGAAGAGATTTTGGCTTGATTTCAAGGAGTTTGAAGATAAATAGTAAAGGAGAAAAGGGACATCAAATCAAATGACTTTATCAGTAATTAAGTGGCAAGGTTTTCATATAAAAGAGGAGAGGTATGAGAAGAATGAGAAGGAATACTTTCTGTTTCCAATGAGTCAGGGAATCAATTTTGCAGAATTGCTGGATCAGCATTTCAGCTTTACTTGAGATCTCATTTACCAAACTATTGCCTCCAGGTTCATGTCTTCAGATAAACTAGGTCAAGACTTGGGTTCTTTCTCCTCCCAGTAGTCATCTTCTCCAAGAGGAGTGTACGCTGTGGGGCAGGGAGGAAAACCAAAGGGCCACTTAGAACTTTCTGTTTCATCCCCCAAAACCAAGTTCTTTCAGTATTGAGCTATATACGCTCTTGAAATTTGACAAAGGAGCTTCACATTTATTCTTATTTTCCCCATTAAATTCACCACCACCACCACCACCACCACCTATATAAATATTTGCTGTTCACAAACAGCAAACTATAACATTTTTTCCATATTCCCCAGTTCTGGAACATTCTCTGAAGTCCTAAAGAAGGTTAAGCATTATCTATTCAAGGGTTCTCCCTTCTCCCACCCCAGTCCCTTGCACTGAAGAGTCTTGTGACCATGTGGCACATTTCTTAATGGCCTCCTAAATTCAATATAAAACGTCCCTAGTAACCCATTCAGCACTGTTCTTAGTCTTTAGGGAGAGCTTAGACCTTCTATACTTAGTGTACCTGGATATATTACAATCATCACCAAATAAAAAGTTATGCAAATTTTACAAAGTTTATCAAAACCTCTTAACTGCCTTGTAATTTAAAAAACTTCTCTCAATTCAAACACCTAGGAAAAAATGATTTCAAATGGAAATATACTAAGAAGTAGAAAATGTTCTAAGAACATGTGAAACCTTAATAAAAGGGATGCAAGAGCTGAGGTCAACTGGACATCTTATTCTTCTCCTGAATTTCACTTCCATGAAATAAATAACAATAAAATGGTATTTCCTAAAGAGGAAACCTTGGACAAAAATCAGTAACGGATGAGTTTTCCAGGATCAGCATTAGGAAAGGATGGTTATAAATGACACCTAATTTCAGGGGAAAAAATAAAAACTGAAGTAGGTTCCATGGATGAATAACATATGTGAATTTATATTTCATCAATGCACAGGTCATAGAGGAGCAGAATAGTGTCATTTATATGTACGGGGATTCATATGCTCATTGAAGACCAATACGAGGTCATTGATCTTCTCTACATTCTAACCACAAGAATTACTCTTAGGTGTTTCTATAATGCCCAAAAGAGAAAGTCTAAGAAATATTGATAATCAACAGATTTTCAACTTGAAAGCAAAGAAGATGCACACATAATTATATTTGGATATGATGCAATGATATTTGTAAATCCAATCCTGAGGTCCATTTGTTTGGAATTCTGTCCTTATTTGTGGAGATAAAGGGCCTGTCCTACATAAGGAGTGGGGCGGAGTTGGTGAGAGGCAAGAGCTTCAGTTCTCAGCCAATGTTTTCTTTGGGGATTCTCCAAGATAGTCTTCTTTATTACATTGAGTCACTTCAGGCATTCCTGGCTTCTGGCCTAAAAAAAGAAGTTGGAAAAGACCAATCTCACTTCAGGTTAATGAAGGAAAAGACTCTGGGAAGATGTGTGAGGAGCTTGCATTCTCAATCACGTCCCTATATCCAATTTGCTATTCTAGAGACTTCAAGGAGTTCTCCCTTGGGTGAAATCAAGGACACAATCTCTTGGTTGAACTGAGTTATCTCACCCTCAAAGAGAAAGCTCCTTTACTCTGTCCTGTCTAGAATATATTCCTATGTATACCTTCTTTGATTAATGTCATGCTATGATTTGGATAAATGAGTTTCTTTACTATTTGTTTTTGTGTTCATTATGGAACTGGTATTAGGTGAAGGATGGAGTCAAACTTTTGATAGAGAGCTTGGGGTCACCTTTCCCCCAAAATGAAAGAGATCAAAAGTTAGATGGAAACCAATAATTGGTTTCTAGATCAACAATATTTAAGGGTATGGATAGATATACCTCTAGTCTACTATCCCTTCTCCCTGAGAAGAAAGTGCTGATCTTTAGATCAAACCTCCTGCTTCCTGTCATGGGAGGAATAAAAGTCTCTATTGGAAAAGGATGAAGGGAGAAGGGGCTAGAGATGTGTATCCTACCTTCCATTAAGTCACTCAAGGAAAACTCTTCTTGCCACATGTGGGCATCTCTACATATTTGGGGCACACTTTTACTTCTACATATTTTATACAGAGAAGCACTAAGGCCTAAGCTTATTCTTTGCTGACTGTCTATATAACAAGGTCCAATAATACATAAGAATACAGAAAAACAAAATCTACTACAAAAGTAGTTTGGAAACACCTACTTTGAAAAGATATACATGACATAGAGTTGAAGCAATTAATCATGGCTGAGACCTCTATAAAACTAGTATACAATTAACTGGATTAAAGCAATTTCTATTGCAAAAGGATAAAAAGTACAGGATATTTCTCCAGGCATACATTGTTATACATTGAACATCCTCAGCAAATTATAAAACTCCTGTTAAAAGCCAATATGGAAATACTTAGGTTCAAAGTTAGTTAACACTATTTCAAAGTTTATGGGTTTGTGGTGTACAAAAAAAAAATATTTAGGTGTTATCCTCACATCAGATTCTTGTTGGAAATTACCATTCATCAGACTTCAGAATTTTAATTGAATACTAAAATAATATTGAAATGAAACATGTCATAATCATCAGTGATAAGTGATGTTGTTTCCCTAAAACAAGGCATCGTTAGCAGATCCATACTGTGGCTCACCTTTTTAATATAAATACAGCCAGCATTTCTCAAGATTAAATTTATCCCTACATCAATAGTATGATGAATAAAAATGAAATTATTTCTTACTGGAATGAAAGACTTACCTAGATCATTTTAACAGAAAACAAACAGAAAACAGCACTTTAATTTTATAACCTTTTTTATTTTGCCAAGACATTTTCACAAATTCTTTTTTTACCCCTCTGTATAGTTACACATGTATAAAACAGAAGAGCATCAGATTATGTCAGATAGTTTAAATCAGATACATGATAGTAGCAGTGTACCAAAGAGTCAAAAAACATGCTAAATTTCTTCATTTTTATTTACAAATATCTCTACAAATATCCTAAACCAAGTCTGAAGAAAAAATAAAGGGTATTTTTTTTCCTTTCAAATTGAACTACTATTGGTTTTCTTATTGCTGTATATTCTCTCCCCATTGATGGTTTATTTTCTTGATTCTTCAATAACTTTTGATTTCATTATAATTCTTATTTTTAATTCATTTGAGATGTCTTCCTTAGTGGTCAAAGTCAAAATCCAAGGGAAGAAGCTAAGATTTTCCAGTTACATAAGACAGTAATATGTGGAGTCTAATGTAACAAGGAGTTCCATTGTGAAGATATTATGGAATAGAATATGGAATATTATTAAAGCCAACATGTTTCTGAGATTTAATGGAAGAAACACAGTGACACTTCCTTTCTCTCTCCCAAAGAGATTTATATTTATTCTTACCTCTATACCTTTCTGGTATGTCAAACTGAAGGAAAACCTTCCACAGATAACTGGTTTGTACTTTTACTACAGCTAGGAGGAGATTCTTCAAATGAAGATAACCCCTTACATACATCCTAAACCCAAACTTAAGTCAGGGAAATGAAGATGGGCTAAGTAACAAAAGATTAGGTCACTGCTCTTTGAATAACCTGTTCATTATGGGCAATTCATCAACCAGACCTTATCATCCTGTAGTCTTAAAGGGAGAGAGTTCATTCCACTTATGGCACAGAAACATACTACCAACAGACAGACAGGACAACCCTGCGCTCTGAGACTCACAGGAGGCTCTTTGTTTGATGATGACAATCCCTGCTTTATCTTTAGATCAAACTGGGGCTGAACTCCCATTTTCAACTTACTCCAACACAATTATTATCTCTGCTAAAAGAATCCTAAAAGAATGAGGATACAGGTGCTTCTCTTTTCTTTTTTAAAAACTATAATAAGAGAAAGATTATGGGTTAGGTTGAATCAGGGAAGTGAAGTAAGTGAACACTGGACATTAAATTAAACATTTGTTCATACTGAGCCAGAACCTTCTTATGTATGACTATACCCTGCTTTCTGTTCCATCTAATCCTTCTCTCAATATTTAGTTTCTATACCTTGATAATATTTTTGGAGTGAACAATTAATCCTTCCCTATGTAACCACCAGGTGTCACTGCTGAGAAAGGCAAATCAGGCTGTTGATCATACTCAATCAGAAAAATATATTAAATGTACTCACATGCCTGTCCTCTTTGCGTAGACAAAAATCAAAGAATAAATGAACCATTGTTCAACGTCAACATGACAAGAGGTTTTCAGTAGACTATCCAAGGGATCTGTGCTTGTGGTGTTTAATATTTTTTATCAATGACTGAGATAATGCCAAATTTGCAAGCAGAAAGCTAGGAGGGAGGCTAACACCATAGAAAAGAGTCAGAATCCAAACGGTTTTGACAGAATAGAACACTGGGCTGAATCTAATAAGATGAAATTCATTGGGTTTAAAAGAAAAGTCTTACTCTTGAAGACAAAAATAATCCACTTCACAAGTCTAAGATAAGAAAATAATTATAGACAGAAGTTGTTCTGGGCTACATTAAGAAGGGCATAGCTTACAGGAGTAAGGGAGGTGATAGTTTCAATGAATGCTGTTTTCATGAACTCTCTTCCAGAGACATGCTCAATTCTGAGTACCATGGTTTAAGAAAGATATTGATTAGCTGGAGACTGTCTAGAGTAAAGCAACCGTAATGATAAAGGGCCTTGATTCCATGTCATATGAGGTTCAGTTGCATGAAAAAAAGAAGATTCTTAAAGGACTTAGTGTCTGTCTTTAAGTATTTAAAGGAATCTCTTCTCATGAAGGCATTATACTTGTTCTCTTTGGTATAATAGTGCAGAACTAAGAATGGGTGGAAATTGCAAAGAACACAATTTAGGCTTGATGTTAGGGAAAACTTCCTAACGATTTGAGCCATAAAAATGTGCGAGGTGTTGCCCTAAAAGATGGTAAGACCACTCCTCTGAGGTCCTCAAGGAGAGATTAGACAACCACTTATTGAAGATGTAGTAGAGAGATCATTTGGTATATGGATTGGCCAACACAACTGGTAAAGTATCTTCTGGCACTCAGATTATTTGATTTTATAAACGTTTGAAGTTGCCTTTTGCTCAGTGTCATAAAACTAAGTAAGTAAGCAAGCTTTCCATTTACTTTATTTCTATTATTATGTATAGTTTTACATGATTATGATTAACTCTGAATCAGATCATATAAACCTTCCCATGCTTATCTGAATTCCTCATATGATTCTTTTTCTTAAAACATAATATTGCATTATATTCACATTAATTGTTCTATTCCCTAATTGATAGGCATCTACTTTATTTGCAATTCTTTGCTATCATAAGAGGATAATTATGAATATTTTGATGTTGACAGGTATCTTTGACTGCCCTTGTGACATACCAAGCCAAAACTCCATTACTTGGACAACCATCTACTCATATGTGTTGTCTTTCACCATTAAAATATAAACTCCTTGAAGGAAGTATCTGTCTTAATTATATATATATAAAAGTAATATGTGGCAGAGTATTGGCATTTATATTATAGGTGGTTAATACATGCATTTTCCTTCATTAATTCATTCCTTAGGATGGCTGCCTAGAGGTAGAATCAATTGGCAAAATGATGTGGCTATTTTAGTCATGTTTTGAGCATAATTGCAAATTCATTTCTGGAACAGTTGGACCAATGCACAATTGCACCAATGGTGAAATTTACATAGTTAAACGCCTTGGACAAAAAAAAATTTCTCAACCACACAGCCTATATCTGAATATCTGGAAGAAAGGAAGCACAGGGTACTAGCACAGAATAATTTTTAAAAATTTATTTTTAATTAAAAATTTAAAAATATATTTTTTAAAAAAGAGAAAGAAAATATCAAAAGGATATAGGAAATATGTTCAGGCATCTTTGAAGAATACTTGAAGAATAAATCCTCTGAATGGTACTAAAGAACACAATTGAGTTGGGGAAGGGGGAAAGAAATGGAGAAGAAAGAAAAAACAGGAAGAAAGGTATTTGAAGGTTTTGAGTGTGGTAGTTGTTTTTTTCCCAGCAATTAGGAGTTATGATACCAAATAGAGTCTAAAGGCAAGACTCAAGAAAATGTAAAACTAAAATGTAAGTTGGAAATAAACTAAGAGTGGGCATGATGAAGGGAGTGGGGAGAGGAAGGAGTAAGACAAAGAGAAAATGCTGGCTATGAGGAATTGTTTGTGTTCAGTCACTCAGTGATTATGGCAAAATAGTCATCTGTAGGCAGAGCCCAGCCCTGCCTTGGCCATGCAGCACCAAGAGGAACAGATCCAAGCAGGCTTCAGGGACAGAATCTCCCTCAGGGACAGTGGCAACACAGATCCCTCAACCCACAGGTGCCAAAGGTCAGTTAGAGGGTCTTTTCAGATGGCTGAGAAGGGAACAAGGTGTTCCCATAACTCAGGCCTCCTCAGGTGGCAGCAGTAGAGGCAGCAGCAGATAGGGCTCCCAAAGCAGGCAGTAGCCCGCATCCATTGTTGAAGGTCTCATCATAAACCCCCTGAGGGAAATGAACCCTACGTGGCAGCCCTGACCCCTCCTGAGCAGCTGATATTAATCTCACCCTAAATAGCAGCCCTGTCATCTCCTAAAGCCTCTGAGACTTTGGAGCAGCTCATCTGAATCCCAGCCCCCAGAGCTGGCTTGACAGAACTGGAGGCGAAGTGGTTGTGAGAGGAAACTCAGAAGTCAAGTAACTGGCTGAGAAAATGCCCAAAAAAGGGGAAAAAAAATAAGACCATTGATGGTTACTTTCTTGGGGAACAGGTGTCTCCCCCTATCCTTTCAGATGAGGAAGGACAAGGCATAGTGTCAGAGCAAGTCAAGGCCCTCCAGACCCTCCAAAGGGAACTTAAACTGGGCTCAGGCAATAGAAGAGCTTAAAAAACAAGCTAACAGTTTACTAAAGGGGAACCAAAAACATGCTGAGGAAAATAACTTAAAAAGAAGCTACCTCAATTGGAAAAAGAGGTCCAAAAAGCCAATGAGGAGGAGGTTTTAAAAAGCAGAATTAGTCAAATGGAGAAGGTTCAAAAGCTCACTGAATAAAATAATTGGTTGAAAGAAAGAACTGAGTTCCGGGAAATGAATGACTATGAGTTAAACCAAGCAGTTAGTAAACAAAACCAAAAATTTTAAAAAAAATTGAAGATAATGTGAAACATCTCATTGGAAAAGCAACTGACGTGGAAAATAGATCAAGGAAAAACAATTTAAAAATTATGGGACTACCTGAAAGCCATGATCAAAAAAAGAGCCTAGACATTATCTTCCATGAAATTATCAAGGAAAACTGCCCTGTTGTTCTAGAATCAGAGGGCAAAATAAATATTGAAGTAATCTACCAGTCACCTCCTGAAAGGACCCGAACAGAGAAACTCCTAGGAATATTGTGGCCAAATTTCCGAGTTCCCAGATTAAGGAGAAAATACTGCAAGCAGCTAGAAAGAAACAATTTGAGTACTGTGAAAATACAATCAGGATAACACAGAATCTGGCAGCTTCAACATTAAGGGATTGAAGGGCTTGGAATGGGATATTTCAGAGGTCAAAGGAACAGGGACTGCAACCAAGAATCACCTATCCATCAAATCTGAGTATAATACTTCAAGGGAATAAATGGTCATTCAATGATATAGATGACTTTCAATCATTCATATTGAGGAAAAGACCAGATCTGTATAGAAAATTTGACCTTGCAAGACAAGAATCAAGAGAAGCACAAAAAGGTAAACAGGAAAGAAAAATCAAAAAGACTCTTTAAAGCTGGTCTGTTTACATTACTACATGGAAAGAAAATATTTATAACTCTTGAATCTTTTCTCAGTATTTGGGTAGATGGAGAGATTGTACATACACATAAACACACACACATACACATATATAGACAGAGATCACAGGGTATGTTGAATCAGAAAAGATAATATCCACATACAAAAAAATAAAATAAAATAAAAATTAAGGGATGAAGGAGGAAAATACCAGGAAGAGAAAGGGAGAAATGGAAGGGGGCAGGCTATAACTCATAAAAGAGATAAAAAAAATCTTGTTCAATGAAGGAGAAAAGGGAGAAAGGAAGAGGGGAAAAATGAAGCTACTCTCTCCACATGTGGCTGAAGGAGGGAATAACATGTTCACTAAATTTGATATGAAAATTTATATAACACCACAGGAAAGTAGGAGGGGAGGTGACAAGTGGGGTGAGGGTAATGTTAGAAGGGAGGGCAAATGGGAGAAGGGAATCACTAGAAATAAACATTTTCAAGAAGGGACAAGGTCAATTGTGGGGGAAAAAAATAAGAGAGGATAGAGGACAGAGGGTAATATAATCAGTATTACACAACATGATTATTATGGAAGTCTTTTGCAAAACAACACACATTTAGTCTATATTGAGTTGCTTGCCTTCTCAGTGAGGCTGGGGAGGGGGCAGGAGTAGGGAGAGAAGTTGTAATTTCAAGTATTAGCAACGAATGTTGAGAATTTTTATTGCATATAATCTAGAAATAAGGAAAGACAGGGAATGGGGTATAGAAATTTATCTTACCCTACAAGAAAAGAGAGAAGATGAGGATAAGGAAAGGGTGGAGTGTGATAGAAGGGAGGGTACATTGAGGGAAAGAGTAATCAAAATGCAAGGTATTAGGAAGCGGGGGGAGGGGAGCGATGGGGAGAAAAATTGGACATGTTACAAAGTAAGGTAAAATCAATTAATATTAAAACAATTGACTGAATTAATTACCAAGAATAAATCAATGACATCTTTAGTTTGGGGAAAAGAATTTTAGTCCTAGAGGAAGGTAAATTTGGCATCGATGGAAAAGTTAAGGTTTTAATGGTAAATTTGATTTTATGATTGCTATTTAATCAGGAACTAGAACAGGTATAGAAAGGCATGTAAGCCACTTAAGACTTGCCTCAAAAGATGTTCCTTAGCCAAAGTGAAATTATAATCATATTTCAAACCTGGTTATTGGAACTTGTCATTTTTAGATGTTATGGGACTATTTAGTGGCTGTTTTTCTGAGTCTAACTCCAGGTATGAATAGCAAGAAAGGTGGTCTGAGCCTCCAATCCATGATGCCAGTAAGCCTGTGAGATGCTGGTATGAACTGCAAAAGGTGATCTCACGGGAAGGGTGGGAGAGCATCTGTTCAGCCTGGGCTGAGGTAGGATTCTCCTGACTCAATTTCCCCACTGACACCTGGCAGACTTTAAACCTGACTGAATGCAAGTGGACAATCTAATTCTGCCTGGAATTGACATGAAGTTGGGGAGATATTGTATCCCCGCAATGTCCCTACTCATCTATTCAATTATAGATTATTGGTAGAGGAACATCCAAGGTTAAGTCTAAAATTAAGC
>CM053769.1:423322433-423356332 GCA_028658325.1 Potorous gilbertii
TAAGCTATTAGGCATAGGACTTTAGACCAAAAACAATAAGTTAGGGTCCTTTAATTCTTGGTAATACTGTGGAGACAATTAGGTCAAGAGCTTGTGAAGTTAGCAACATGAATATTATTTATGTCTCAGTTGGTTAATGTTTAAAAAAAAATTCTTTTGTGGTCCATATTGAAATGCTTTAAAAGAATTATCACCTGACCAAAAGTGTGAATTGTTTTATCTGTTCCAAACTGTGTTAAAAATGAAAAATGAATTTAAAAAAATAAAACATGATAGGTTGAATGCAGAAACAGATATGAGGATACAATTGTTTTCAGTCAAGGAAGATATTAAAGAGATTTTCAAATATATAAGAGAGTGCTACTCTTCTCACTAAATTTTTTGTTTTAAAATATAATTATTTTCTTTAAAATGTTACTTATGTTAACATAAATTGTTAATTTTAAGTGAATTAATGAAAAATTTTAATTTATCTATTTAAATTTATAATATAAATACTTATAGACAATCCATAAAAACAAAACATCCTCGATAATTTTAAGCGGGTAAAGGGGATCCTGCAACCAAAAAATTTGAGACCCACTGCTCTAGACCATCATGAACTCCATCTGCATACTGTGGCAGAAGACCATAGTGTCCAAGGCTCCCTAGATTTTATTCCTTCTTTACCCCTTGCCAGTCCTTGTGTGGAATTCTTAGATTTTTTTAAAAATCAATTTATTATTTATTAATTTTTAACATCCTTTTAAAAAAATTGAGTTCAAAATTTTCTCCCTCTATCCAGATCTTCCACCACGCATTGAAAAGGCAAGCAACATGATATCAATTATACATGTGAAATCATGCAAAACATATTTCCTTATTAGCTATGCCACAAAAAATGCAAGAAAAATAATGTGACAAAATTCTACTTCAAATTTAAAAAAAGTCATCTGTAACTATCACCAGGATAAACAACTAGCTGAAATGTGACTTTTTTTAAAAAAATAAATTCTTTAAAGATGGAACTACAATGTCTTTCAGAAGTAAAATAAAGTTGCCATTTCCCTCCTGGGATGAGAGTGCGATTAGAGAAAGAGAATTATCCTAAGTATTTGAATGTAAGAAAATTAGAATGAATTAAATAGAAGTGAAAGCCATGAAGCCAAAAAAATTAAAACAAAATAAAAATTTTGAAAAATAGAAGATGTAAGGTATAAAACAAACTGATGGAGAAATTATAGCTAAAAGATGATGGCCATCTTCTTAATGGATCTGCATAAAAATATACATATTTCCCAGAACCAGAAGTTACTTTTACAAGGACACAGAGACATATCAAACAAATGTGAAAAGGTAGAAAGAGTAAATACATCCTTTATAGACCATAAAACAATAAAAGTAGTCATTGATTCAGGGACCACAAACAAAAGACACAAACTGAAATGTAGACATAAAAATGAAATCCTAAACAATAAGTGGGTCATAGAAATCACAGAAACGATGAATATGTGAAAGACTAATGATCAAATAACATACCCAAGTTTTTCTAGGCAGCTAAAGCAGTCCTAAGGGGAAAAAATCATATCCCTAGAGACATACATTAACAAAACAGAAAAAGAGAGGCTCAGTGAATTAAATATGTATTTTTAAACATTAGAAAAGCCAACAAATAAAAGACCTAATATAAGGACAAAATAAGAGATATTAAAATTAGAGAAGTAAACAAATTGGAAACAAAAAATGAAAAAGTTGATTCTTTGGAAATATTAATTAAAATGGATAAATGTATACCTAATCTTATTAAAAATAATAAGGCAAAAAGTCCAATAAAATAGTAAATGAGGCAAGGCAAAAATCATAGCAAAACCAGAAGAAATTAAAAAATAATCAAAACACATTGTGTATAGCTATATGCTAACAAAACAAAACAAAAACACAAGAGAAACAGAATTAATTATAATTATTATTATTAATAAATTAATTAAATTATTAAAAATATAATATACCTTATCAGAAGATCAGATAAAGATCATAACCCAATTTCAGAAAAGTCAACACATCTAGCTGTAAAGAAACTACGAGAGGTGGGGTGGTAGGGAAGCCTGGTCCTGATGGATTCACAAGAGAATTCTATCAAACATATAAGAAATAATTAGTACCTTTTCTTCACAAATTACTACCAAAAATTGGAAAAGAGATCACCTTGACAAAATATTTTTATGAGACAAATATAGTCCAACAACTAGAGAAAGAAAAAAAACACAAAAGGAAAGCTAGAAGTCAATATTATTAATGAATATTGACTAAAATATTTTCAACTAAATCCTGTCAAGCAGACTACAGAGATTTCTCCAAGAAATCATCATGACCAAGTGGCATTTATACAAGGGACATATTGTATTGTTTAGGAAAACAATACAATCATATTAAACTCAAAATGTCCAAAACCATGTTACCATTACAATAGATGCAGAAAAAGTCTGACAAACTACATCATTTTTTATGCTAAAAACTACAAAATACAGCCATAGAGGGATCCTTTTAAATATCACAAAGAAGCATCCATTAGTTACTTAACCTTGATTGCTTCCAAAAGGAGGCAAGGGGGCTACAGGGAAGCCAGATGGAACAGTGGTTGGACCATTGACTCTGGAGTCAGCCGAACTTGAGTTCAAATCTGGCCTTAGACACTACCAGTGTGACCCTGGGCAAGTCACTTAAATTTGATTGCCTCCAAAAAGAGGAAAGTATCTATGTAAAATCAAAAGTAAGCTATCATATCCAATGGATACTCCAGAATCTTTTCCAATAATTAATTACAGGAGTGAAGCGAGGATGTACATTATACTGTTGGGCACCTAGGTGGTGCAGTGGATAGAGCACCAGTGCAGGAACTCAGGTCAGGAGGACAGGAGTGCAAAACTCACCTCAGACACTTGACACTCACTAGCTGTGTGACCTTGGACAAGTCACTTAACTCCTTGCCTCATCCTGGGTTATCTCCAGTCATTCTGATGAATATCTGGTCACTGGATTCAGATGGCTCTGGAGAAGAAGTGAGGCTGGTGACCTTGCACAGCCCTCCCTCACTCAAAACAAAGTCAAGTGCAAGTCATGTCATTATTTCTCTGATGGCATGGTCTTCTTCAGCAATGAAGGACAAACACACATTATACTGTTATTTAATATATTTTATTAATAGCAATAGGAAAAGAGAAAAGTAAAATTTTCAAAAAAGGTAAAGAGAAGATAGAACAGATCACCAAGACTTTTAAGTGTGGGGCTGACCTCTTATTTCAGGCCCATATATATGTCCTGCCTCTTTCACTCTGTTCATCTACTCTCCTGCAGTCACCTTGTGTAACACAGAATGTTACCAACTCTACACTGGGTCTCCTGTCTTGAACCCAACAAATTTCTGCTACCTGGAGGGTTACCATAGTGCTGCTTGTCTGTTGGGGCCTGAGCAAACTTCCATAGCCTAAAACCAGGATCTCCATGGCACTAGAAAGAGAGAGGGGTACCAGGATATAGCACTGGGTTTTATTGCAATCCTGTTCTGAGCCCTTGGGTACTGTTGCAAGCACATGTAGTGGACCTCAAGGCTGGTAGGATCATGAGTGGTAAAGGAGGGAGTGCTGAGTGAAATCCAGTACACCCCTCTTTCTGATAATTTGTGTGCCCCATGAATGACAAGATGTCTTAGCAGGACACTGTCATCTTGTCCAAAGTCCTGACAACGAACAGGAACATCATATCTCCTTTTCCTTCTGATGATGTAGCAAGGTATAATTTTTTTTTTAATTCTCTTTCAATCTGAGAGACATTCTGGTCATGAGTATCTGTCATCTTTCTTTCTCCTCCAATACCCCAAAACATAGGTCAAAAAGTAAGTGTGGCTGACACTCAAAAAATAGGTATAGCATAATACAAATGACATTATTCGTCATAGAGTTGTACACATGTACCAGAAACACTATATGCTGGTTCCATGGAGATTTTTGTTCTGGTCTCAATGTCCCTAATGTGTTTATCTGTGTGGTTGAAATGTTCAGATTATGGGTCTCCTTGATGGTAAAATATTTTCTACATTTCTTGATGTAAGTCAGAGCCAATATCAATTTGAGTATTATACTTTAAAACTCACTACCTTGGTCTGAGGAGATGTTTGCAGGAAGTCTATCCGCTGAGAAATATTTCTCCCACAATACTTTCACAGTTGTGGAGGTTTTAAGGTTTCTTATTGGAGATGCTTGACTACGCCTAGGAAAGCAGTCTATCACAACGAACATATGACTTATGTTCTTGTTATCTCCTTCCAGCAAAAGAAAGTCAATTAAAATGAGTTCCAAATGTTTTTTAGCACTTATATTATTCAAGTAAACCATATAAGTTAGTAGTACTTTGCAAACAGTGAGCAAAAGTCTCACATCTCTCAATGATATCCATCTTGGATCAGTAAATTATCTTTCTTTCTAGCTCTAGAATCCTTTCTTGACTCGTCCAAAATCATCACATAGAGCTTTCACGGCCGTATATGGCTTGGACATTACCAGCTGCTTCCGGGTCCTATGAGTGAGATTAATAACAGAGATGACCTCTAAATGGATAAGCAAAGAGGTATAAGACGGTTTGTTTTTGTTTTGCTGAGAGACTTAGCCTCTCATTTCTCTCCTATCTCTGACCCATACTGGCTATATGACCCCTGACATATTTGACCTCTTAGAGCTCTAGGCAACTTTCTAAGACTTTTCTATGAGAAAGTAGTAACAGTACTCCATTGCACAGCTCCAATTTCTGTCATTGTCTCAACAATACAGTGCCATTAGAAGACTCATTCGAGTTATTGACAATGCCACCTTACAAAGTCTTGGCTTGTATTACTTCACACAGCCCTTTGTAAATTTTCTGTTCCCTTCAGATGATCCACAGGCAACTGAGGCAATGAAAGGTGGTTATGAAATGAGATTCATAGATGCTGCTGGTATGCAATCTGGACCTGGTGGGTTGACTCATGCACACACACATCCCATATCCCATTTATCCAGTGGAAACACATTTGTCTCCAATGCCACTTCTAGGTACATTACTCAGAAACCTCTCCTCTTTTCAGGTTCACTCATTCCATATATATCACTCAATTAAAATTCTGGTAGCTGTTTCCCAACATCCAGGACACACCCCTTCTTTTCTCAGTGAATTCAGTGCCTGGCTTACAGTCTTTCTCCTCAACTTTTGTCCTTTTTCTAGGGGACTTTAATATGCATATTGAAACTCTTTCAAACACCCTAATTTCATCATTCCTCACCTTATTGATTCCTCCATGATCTACTCCTTCATGGGTGCTCCATCAGCCACTACACCATTCACACGTGGAACCATCAGTTACAACAAATGGAGAAGTTTTGAATGCTGTGGATAAGTTCACTTACCTTGGTAGTGTACTTTCCAGGGATGTACACATTGACAATAAGGTTGATGCACACATTGCCTGAGCTAGCTCAGTGTTTGGGAGGCTCTGAAGAAAGGTTTGGGATAGAAGAGGTATTAGACTGACTGCCAAATTGAAGGTCTACAGAGACATTGTGCTGACCTCATTGTTATATGCTTATGAAACATGGACAGTATACCAGCATCATGTCAGGAAACTGAATCGTTTCCATTTGAACTGTCTTAGGAAGATTCTGAGGATCACCTGGCAGGATAAGATTCCAGATACTATAGTCCTTGCACTGAAGTCCGAGCTGAACTACCAAGGATTCAAACTGTTTTTCAGAGAGTGCAACTCTGATGGGCTGGCCACATTGTTCGAATGCAAAATGCACACTTGCTAAAAAGACTATTTTATGGAGAACTTGCAAGGGGCAGGCAATCAGATGGTGGCCAGAAGAAACAATACAAGGACACTCTCAAGGTCTCTCTCAAGAACTTTGGATTTGACTGTGCAACATGGGAGACACTGGCACAGGACCACTCAGCATGGCGTGCCCACATAAGAAAAGGTGCTATTTTCTTTGAGCGAAGCAGAATTGAGACAGCACAAAGTAAACATAGGATGTGCAAATTTGGAATATCCACCCAAATATTCACATGGACTATCTGTGTCCAACCTGTGGTAGAGCATTCCAAGCTTGTATTGGTCTGATCAGCCATAGTCAGACACACTGAAATTTCACTTTACAATGGTGATGTCCTCTTCAAAGATAAAAGGACACCAACCAACCAACTCCTTCACCCCATCTCAGCCCCCCACAAATATGGTTATATCCTTGATCTTGCCAACACCTACAAATGCAGCACTTCCATGTTCACAATCTCTGAAATTGCTTTGTCTAATCACAATCTGTTGTCATACTGTCCTGCCTCAGCCACACTGATTTCTAAGCCCTGACCTCTCTTTTCTTTTCTAGATCACCCCTGCACTAGTTATACTACCTTCCCTTCCTCATCTTGAGCAATGGTGAACCAGTTCAACTCTATACTTTCATCTTCTTTTGAGTCTCTTGCCCCATTATCCTATCACTGATCTTGCCCTGCCAAGCCTCAGCTTTGGTGCTACTGAATAGAAATGGAAGAAAACACAAAATTGTGCTGACTGGATGCCCAGAAATTTATGTATTTAACTTCAACTGGGCCTTTACTATTACAACGCAATCCTTTAACACCTCCCAAATAATTTATTACCGGTTCACCACAGGAGCTCTTCCAAATTTTTCCATCCCTCCTCAAAACTCCCATGGCTAACCTTGCCCCTACCTTCTTAGCTGAGGACTTTGCCTCAAATTTTACTGAAAAAAAAATTAGGGCCATTTGAAAAAAAAAACTTCCCTTTTCTCTTCTCTTCATCTCACATCACCCAGATGCCTTCTACCACTATTTCTTTCTTCATCCTAGTCACATATACTGATGTGGCCCTTCTCCTTGCCAATGCATAATTCTCATTTCATCCCATCTTATCCAGCAGACTGCTTTTCTTTCATTCTCACTCTCACCTATCTTCAGTCTTTGTTTATCTGCTTTCCTCCTGCTTACAAACATTCCGACGTCTCTTCCATCCTCAAAAAACTCTCAGTCCCTCCCCACTAGCTTTTGTCCCATATATCTCTCCATTTTGTGGCTAAATTCCTTGAGAAGGCCATTCACATGAATAGGTGCCACTACTTCCTTTTCTTTCACTCTCAGCTCACTACAGTCTGGCTTCTGACCTCATTCAACTAGAACTGCTCTCTCCAAAATTATTTACGATCTCTTAATTGCCAAATATAATTGGCCTTTTTCTCATTTCTCGTTCTCAGCCTCCCGGCAGACTTTGACAATGTCCATCATCTCTACTCTCCTAGTTCTCCTAATTACTTTTAGTCTCCCTGGTTGCATTTTCATCCGGGTTTTACCCGCTGCGTGTCCCTAGAGATCCGTCCTGAGTCCTCTTCTCTTTTCCCATCATACTATTTCATCTGGCGATCTCATCAGCTTCCACAAAGTCAGTGATCATCTCTGCGCTGATAATTCACAGATCTACGTATCCATCTCTAATCTCTCTGCTGGCTTCCAATCTCCCATCTGAAACTGGATGTCCCGTAGACAGTCTTGAACTCAACATATCCAAAACGGAATTCCTTACGTTCCCTCGAAGTCTCTGGGCTCCCTCCACGCTACCACTCTCCAAGGCAAAAGGGGCGGGTCTCTCACGCAATCAGCGTTCCGATTGGTTCCCAGACTCCAGCTATTCCATCCTGGGGTTTCACTTTAGTCAACAACACAGGAGAGCGCGAGGCCAGCAGGTTTGTCCTCGCTGGCTTCCCATAGTCCGCAGGATTTCCGGGACACTTCAGTTGGGGTCAGGGCTGGACAGGGCTGGGATCCTGGCCGAGTGTACCGATGGCTGCTGTGTTTCTGGTGATGCTCTACGAGTATTCACCACTCTTTTACATCGCCGTGGTCTTCACCTGCTTTATTGTGACCACCGGCCTGGTGCTGGGATGGTAAGGGGCCTGGGGTAAGGGGGGAGCCGGCTTCTAGGTCGGGCGCGGGGGGACGCCGTGGTTACCGGGGAGGGGATGACAGCGGGAGGAGGCCAGGGACGCGGCCCCGAGGCCCGGGGGGAGTCCGCTCCGACCTGCCCCCGGCCCGACATAGGCGTCACGGGCCGTAGGATCCCACGTCCTTCCCCAGGAACGTGAAGCAATAATTAGTATTTCTAAGTGCTTCATAAACTTACTCCTTAGGCTGAATATTGAATTTTTCTTTTTGTCCCTTATTTATCTGGAAGGTTTGATTTTTTCCTTAAATAACCGTTGCTGAAATTCATTGAGCAGACAATGATTAAATTCTTAACGGTGCACATGAAAAAGAAAGAAAAATATAGGGATCTCTCAGGTATCAATGCAGTCTAGTTTGAAAGAGAATGCGGAAGGCAAATGAAAATGTAAAAACGCCGAAAACAGAAAAGAGTTTGTAGTCAGTTCTGGGAAAATCAGACCATATGAAGAACATTTATATGTTGAAACTGGAAGGACAACAGAAACGTGAAACGGTACTGGTCCTGACTGGCATTTCGTTAACAATGTATTCTAACTGGTTACATAAAATAATGATCATGTTTGGACTGTATTTCTCGGTGTACCATGGGAGGGGTTACAGTGGCACTTGAGATGAAGTTGGAAAGGGTGACTGGACCTGACTACCTTACAGGCAGAAGAAGCCCAAGCTGGAAAGGGCACAATTTTAAAAGCGTGTAAGAGCAGACTTTTCAAGATCTCTCAGAGGACGGCAAGCTTCTGAAGCATGAAAAAGATTAGAGATAATAAAGTAAGAGAGAAGGCATCAGATTCCACTTGCTCATGTGCCTACTTTTCTTATCTTTAAAAAAGATCTTTGATAGTATCCTATCCTTATATTGAGGGTATCCCTGATAATTAGAAGAAAAAAGTCAGCTTTCATAGCAGACCACATCTTTATAGACACACAATTGACCTGAAAAGCATATAGAATATATGATATCACTTTAACTTATTTATTGATGTTTGAAAAGTATTTCACTAAGTAAAATGCTCATAGCTTTAAGGACTGATCTTGAATGAAGTGTCTCCAATGCACACATTAAAATTATATAATTTTAAGAGAGCTGTGAATACCAAAATAATTTTGTTCTGTGACAGGATTTTAACATCAAGTGAGAAAACTGGAAGACATATGTTTACCTAAGAGTTTTTCCATTGATGAGGAAAATGCCCTGTATAGAATCCAAACAAAAGATTTTTTTATTGTTGATCTTGTCCTTAAAATGATTTCAAAGACTTAAAAGGGAACTCAAAGATCATATAGTCCACAGCCTGTACTATTCATATTTTGCTAAAGATTGCATTAGGATGAAACCCTAAGGTCCTTTCCAATTCTGAGATTTTGTGAAGACAGTATCATACAATATCCTTTACAAGTATCATCTAGTTATGTTACCAGCAAATTGTATGAATAGCTGTGGAGCTTTCCCCTACTTTTCTTTGCCAAACTCAAAGGAATTATTTGACAGAAATAGACTCATTACAGCTAATTTCACATGATGGCAACTCCCCACTCCTCATCCTGAACAATATAAGGAACTCATGAGTTAACAATGGAGAACTTTGATACCTAGAGTTCTCATGGTACCATGACTCTACCTGCCATTGTGAGCACAGGTTTGAGACTCAGTCTGGAATTAGGATGCTTTGTAGCTGTAATGATCCTGACTGAATGCTCATATTATCCTCCCACTACTACACTCTAGGTCCCTTACCATCCCAGCACTAGAGCTGGAAGTGTTCAACCATCTCATTTAACAGATGAGGAAACAGCCCCAAGAAAATTAGGTGATTTGCTTAAGGTCACTCAAATGATTGTCAAAGGTAGGATTTCAGCTGAGATCCTTTGACTCCATAATCTGTGCCTTTCCATTGTGTACTATGCTGCTGGAGAAGTGGGGAGAGAAAGAGAACCAAAAGATTAAACTGTCTAAAAAGGGAAAAGAAAAAAACCTCAATAAAAGCCCAGTGCACTTGAAGATATTCCAGCAGAAAAGTTTCTAAAAAGAGGAAAAAAATAGATAAAATCTCCCCAAAAAAACCCCAAAGTACACTTAAATTTTATAATATCAAGGTAAATGAACCAGTAGTGCCTAATGAAAGAATACTGTGGACTCCTCAGAGATAATGGGATAACAGCAAGAAATTCAAGAATGGTTTCAAAGAAAAATAAAATTACTTTTAAAAAAAACAACAACCAAGTAATCATTTATCCTCAACTTGAAGACCTTTCTCACCCCTCACCTCCCTTAGCAGAAAACCTACTGTCCTCTGAAGTAGCCCCTCTTTTTTACGAAATTTATTCTTCTGAAGAAATCTGGCTCTCTGCAGCATTTCCCTTTTGTTCCACTTTCTGCTCTCAGGCACCAAGTAAAATAAATCTGATCTTTCTTATATATTTGATTTTGATTATCTTTGTTTCTCTAGGCTAAAATTCTTAGTTCCATTGATCCTCCTATATCATGCCCTCCAGTTTCCTCATTTCCTGATCATCTTCCTTTGGATACCTACAATTTATTAATGTTCTTCATAAAATGTGATACCCAGAACTGTGCACATTATTCTGGATATGATCTGACCAGAATAGAGTACTTCAGGGCTTTTACAACCATCATTCTAGACATTAGAATTCTGCTACTACCACTTAATATCACATTAGCTTTTTTGACTGCCATGTCACACATACCATTGACTCATCTTGATCTATATTACAGTCCATCAGAAACACTGTCTTTCTTAGTTGAATTGTTGTCCAGTCGCATATCTCTTATATTTTACTGGTGCAGTTGAGTTTTTCAGTTGTTGACTTTCATCATGCTATGGAGATAGCAGGATATATTGGATAGATTGCTGGACTATAAAATCAGAAAAAGCTGGTTTCAAATACTATCTCTGAAACATAGTAACTGTGTGATCATGGACAGATCATTTAACTTCTTTAAGCCTCAGTTTCCTCATCTGTAAAATAGGAAACATTAGTACTTTCCGTTAGGGTTGTTTTGGGGATCAAATGAGATAATATATGTAAAGTACTTTATGAATAAAGTGTTATATAAATGTCAGTTATTGTTATGAGATTTAGTCTATCCTTCCAGCCTGCTTTGATCTTTTTGGGTCCTGAGTTTGTTGCCTACCAAGTTAGCTATCCCTCCTAGTTTTCTGTCATCCATAAGGTTGACAAGCATACCATTTTTGCCTTTATTGTATATATCAATACAATAGCTTTGAGATTGGAATGAAATAAGACACTTGTTCATTTACTAATTAATAAATGAAAGTAAACTCACTTTTACTTAACAATAGTTTGAAAATTCATTAGCAGAAAGGTAGTAGTTCAATAGATATTGTCTTTGTACAGAAATATATACGGGCAGGTATGACTCACATGGCTATGGGATATATGTCAAGTCTAAAAGGCATTGACTTATTGTGGGTTGTTCTTTTAGATGACCAGGAAGCATGTTAGAAAGCAAGGTACCTTCCAACAATACCACTCTTGGTCTCTTGGTCTCTCAAACCGGTCTTGGAAAGGATTTATTTGAATCATTCCTAGTGAAAGGAGACCGTATTCAAGGGTGGATACAGGTGACCTGAATCACCTGTATCAGGGTGAACTAAGCTATTTCACCTAAGGTGAAATACCACTCAGGTCTCATACCACTCAGGTATGAGACTCTTTGGGTAGATAGTAATCTCAGGGCCTGGGGACAGAATAAAGAAATGTCAGAGAAGATCAACTAGAATTCTGTCCAAAAATGGTCAGTCCTAGTTAGATAAGTCTTCCTGAAGGCTGGATCTGAGAAACAACTGGACCAGAGAGCCCTCCTTTGCCTAGAGTTGCTTTGATTTGATATGAATGTGACTTCTGAAAGGTGAGATATCCACTCCTTATATTCAGAAGCATGATGTTTAGCAGGGACAAATCTCTTGCCATGAGGTGGACCAGTTTGCAGTTGGAAACAGATGAAAGACTATTTGGGATAAGTGGGTACTCTGGCATGAGGAACCCCATTGGGCAGAAGTATCTCACCTTTGGGATTATATTATCCCTGCCTAACGCAACTGGACACCATAGCCCCTATATTCAGTTAGGCAATAGGTCCACTCCCCGAACTTCTGCCAATCTCACAAGGACATCATCCTATTTCGTTTTAAAAGGGGGCATAATATATTTCAGCTGCTGATATGCCCCACAAACAGCTACATGGGGAAGACATTGGCAACCTTCATTGGTCTTGACTGGAAAAGGATTATCCATTCCAGTCTTTTCTAAACCACAGACCACTTGGCAAGTCTCATGGCTACCACCCAGTAATTAATGAAGATGAAGATCTTATCTGACCTGCCTCTCCAGCCTTTCTTACACACTAGTCATGGAACTTCAAGCTTCTCTGCCACCATGGGCTCATCCAGCTTGACCAACATTATGTCATTAATGTAGTGATGAACACAAGTGCTCTCCAAAAGTGGAGTCTTTTTTTAGGTCTCTGCTTTAGGTCTCAGAATATGACATTTGAAGGGAAAGTTTTCAAGTCAGTAAAGGAAGACTTTAAATTGGATTCCTTTCTAGGTGAAATGACCTATTCCTGACTAGTCTTAGATATATAATTGGGGTGGGGTGAGGGGCGGGGAGGAGGTGCTAGTGAGATTAAAACTTCTGAACCACTTACCTGCAGCTTGAGCTGCCTAATCCATCACACTGAGGTCAGATGAAACAGCTTCTACACTTGGCATGTCATCTTTATTCACTTCACTATAATCTACTCTGTTGTCATGTGCTACCTACTTACCTTAACCGACACACACAGACTTCATAAGGGGAGTTGGTATAAAGAAGTGCTCCAGTCTTCTTCATCTTTATCACTAGTGAGGAAATATCTTTCTCACACACACCTAGGGAACTGCTGTTATTTGATATTAACTCCGGGAATGCCTCAGACAACTGTAAGAGACTTCAATTTTGAATCTACTCACAGTAATTGCTCTAGAGGTTACCAGAAGGTAACCTACACAAATACAAATCCCAAGAGCTCATGATGCTTTTTCCTTTAGATAGGATAGGTTTAGGTGGGGACAAAGGATCTTTGTGGGCTCCACTGCCAAATATCATAGAGCAGTTTCACTGTAGTCTGGCCCTCAGTTGCCTCCTTAACCTCTTGTTGCAGCAATAACAACCAAAGCACCCTCTGTACACCTTGCGTTCATTCTTCCACCTGCAGAGTGCCATTTACCCCAACAACTTCAGTTGTTCACAAGGCCACTGTGATTGTCTTGATTTTCTGCTTAAATATCACCAGAGCATTTGTCCACTCCTGTGTGATAGTGGGCAGAGGAGACCCATAACTAAAGCCTCATGCCATATGAACAAAGACTGCCCAAAAAAGTGAGATCTAATTGCCCCGAGGGCATGGTAAGCCTATGTTAGAGTGTTATAGATCCAGTCCACCAAACCGATCTCTTAAAAATTTCACCCGTTTTCTTGCAGAACCCTAATGAAGAAAAAACTTCATAAGGAATTCATCTTCATTAGTAGCTATCCTTCTTCTCTTTAAAGGGACATAAGATAGGCCTTATTCAGGACCTCCCAGTTGATTTAACTGGCTTTGCAAAAGTAAATCCTCTGTAGTCTCCCTAAACCATGACACTTTGGGGTGGAAAAGAATTCTGCATTGGTCGTATTAGAACAGGCTCTCATCAGCCACTGTTCCAGTGACTCGTCAAATTGCTGTTTACATTTTTCTTGCCATTTCCCCAGGTCCTTGGTGGTCATAGCTGACCTATCTTCTAACCCCTCTGTGCAGGAAACTGGGAGGTAGGAAGAAAGTTACAGGATTAGCCAGAAGCTTTCTTATCATTGATGAAGTTTCCAATTCTCATCCTTATCTCAGCTTTTATTCTCTTGCTTCCTATCTTTGTTCTCAGAAGGACTTAATCCTTTCCAGCAAAATCTTTGGGCAGCTAGGTAAAACAGTAGATAGAGTACCAGGCCTGGAGTCAGGAAAATTCATCTTCCTGCATTCAACACACTTAATAACTATATGATTCTGGTCAAGTCACTTAACCCTATTTGCCTCATCTATAATATGAGCTGGAGAAGGAAATGGCAAACCACTGTACTATCTTTGCCAAGAAAACCCCAAAATAAACTCATTAAGAGTTGGATATGACTGAAATGACTTTACAATAACAAAGCAAGATCTTTAGGTCAGAGACTATATTTTCTGCTCTTGGCTTGTGGCCTCCTGCCTGAAGCCTGTAGGTATCTATCCCCATCAGCATCCCTCCTTTTAATTGTGTTGTCACCAGTTCTAGCAGCTGCTTTGCCTTCATGGCACTATCTTTTAAAACCAAGAATTTTGTCTCTAGTTGCTGAATATGCCAAGTCAGTTCACCCTCATTTTCCTTACGCTAGAAATTTTCTCTAGGATCATTAACAATAATAAAGGAATTCTGGACTTGGTGCTTTCTTTAGCCTTTTTGTTAGTTCCTTTAGCATCCATCCACTGAGCTAATTGCTCTGAATCACTGGGGGTAGAGAGGCAGGAGTTGGCTTCTTTCTGTTCCATTAAAAGGACTCTATATGCCACCAGAAGGGCCCTTTCCACAGTGTCATACTGCTGTCTGGCCATTTTGTTACTCTATCCTTGGCATATGCATTGCCTTTCTCCCACTTAAACCAACTGTGAGTCATGATACCATTTTGACCCAGTCCTGCCTTTTGACTGCCAAAATATTTTAGGCCATCTTTTACTCAGCCTGATCCTGATCTGGTAGTTTAGGTTCAAGATTGAAATTAAGTGAGGTACTTGCAGAACATTTAATAGTTAATAAAAAGTTCTGCAATGGAAAGGATATTTAGCGAAAGTACAGCACTAACTCAGGCAGACATGGGTGGGCCCTCATCTTCATACAGACCACCAGGTAAAACCTCCCTATCTCTGTACAGTTATGCATCAGTTCAGTAAGTCAGGATATAGTGACCTTACAAGTTCTTTATGGGCTTGTCTCTTATGCCCTTAAAGCCTTAGTTCCTAGACCAACCAAGACTCAAGTTCATATTTCTTTGCCATTTAGGGGGAAAGTAGCCTAAATTACATTGTGGGGGACCTTGGCAGGTATACTTACTACCATAGCCTTCAAGTCACTGATAAAAATGTTAAGCAGAACAAGGCTAAGAGAGATAATGAGAACATTCTAATGAGACCTGTTCCTAGATTGACATTGACCTATAGTGAATACTATTGAGTTTTTCCATTCAATCTATTCTACATTTGCCTATCATATTTCAGTCTTGTCTCTTCATATTGCCCACAAAGATTTTGTTTTTAATTTTGAAAGATTCTGTAAAATCCCTTTCTCAAATCCAGCCCTACTGAATCCTAACTACTAAAATACCAATCTAGGGATTATCATACAGAAAAAAGAAATGATCTGGAATGACCTATTTTTTCCCCTGTTACTTGTTCTTATTGAACCTATGCTGACTTAGCCTTTATCATTTACTTGACTTTCCAAGGAATCACAAACCATGACTTTAATGATGTATTCTAGAATTTGGGTAAGAATTAAATTCAGTAGCCTAGAGTTAGAATAATCAATCTTCCCTATTTGAGCATCAAAACAACATTCACTCATCTACAATCCTAAAGCATCTTTCACTTTTGATTTTTCAGAGATCAATAAGGCCATTTGAAACCCTGGTATGTAATTTATTCAGGCCTTGTAACATGGAATGGTGGAAGACAGGTAGCTTAATTCCTCACTTACTTTGAGTTTCAGTTCCTTGTTAACCACTTTGTTCTTTCTTTCCTGTTCTGAAGATTGTTCTTCATAGTAGAGAAAACAGAAGCAAAATCAAAGTTGTACATAAAGTTATGTTCAAACATATTTTGTTCAAACATATTTTGAGTCTGTAGGCCTTCAATCTTTTAAACAATAGCAGAAGCTTATTAAGATTAGGAAAGCTCTCTAGAATCAGAGTGGTCTATGTTAAGGACAATTGGAATCTAAAAAGATTATTTGGTTATTTGTCCAGTTTGATCCCCTCAGCCATAGCTATTAAAAACTGATATTCTGAGTCTATACATATAAGTACAACTCATATAGAGAGTGTATTTCCTTTTTTTTCTTTAACTCCACAGATCTTGCTGTGTACTTTCTCTCTTTTCTCTTCATCTCTGTGTTTCTGTTTCTCTTATATAATCTGCATGGGATGGTGGTAGTGGTGGCAGAGGTGGTGGTGGTGAGGTTAACACTGGTGATTTTGTTTCTACAAGAGTCAGTCAGGAAAATTGGGCCCAAATCAGAAAGACACTAGTTACACTAGCCAAAATAGTTAATGTAGCATCATTTTGTCTCTGAGGTTATAGGTTATGCAGCACTCTGAAGTAGTAGATTCTCTTCCAGGGCAGAGTTAAAGTTACAAGCACTGTCACCCTTCCTTTTAATACAACCCTAATCTCGTAAAGGGCTTTAGCCCTTTCCTTTAAAATCTGTGTTTTATATATTTTATTTTGAACTTAAATACTAAAAAAAAAGTATTTTTGAACACAAAACAGAACAGAAAAAAGGATTCTCTGTGAAACTGTCGATCTCCATTTCATTCTTCTTGCTCAAAAAAAGCATATAGTAAATTCTTCCTGAATTTAAATTCAATACTGTCCTGATTGTGCTTCCTTCTGAAATTCCTATTTTCTTCTGTGCATTTAAAAAAACTGTTTCAGGGACCTTTTCCCCCGACAGCTATTGCTAACCCACCCACCCCACCCCCGTTAAAAGACAAGAGAAGGGGGAGGAAGAACAACCTTATAAAAATAAGAACTGTGTAGTCAAGCAAAATGAATCCACATCACAGTCCTGTTCAGAAATGTATCTCTTCGTGCTCCGTGTGTGCATCCATTCTTCATAGGGCGGTGGGTTAATGCGAGGTCCTGATTGGTTCACAGCTTCAGGTACTCGGGTTAGCTGGTTTCCCTGTACACAAACACCCTGCGAGCGCTAAACTAGCAGGTTTGTCCACGCTGGCTGCCCGTAGTCAGCGGGATCCCTGGGTGGGTTTCAGTCGGGTCAGGGCTGGACCGGGCCTGGCAGGGCTGGGATCCCCGCCGTGCTCACCCATGGCTGCCGTGTTTCTGGTGATGCTCTACGAGTATTCCCCACTGTTTTATATCGCCTTGGTCTTCACCTGCTTTGTCGTGACCGCAGGCCTGGTGCTGGGATGGTAAGAGGCCTGGGGGTAGGGGGCGGCGGTTTCTAAGCGAGGCAGGAAGGGGCTGCCCGGGGCACCGTGGTCACCAGGGCAGGGGCCGGACCTGGCAGGCCGGGCGCTGTCCACCCTACCTCCGCCCAACAGCTAAAACACCTGACAAGGGTCATGAGCCATAGGAAAGTCCTTTCTCAGGAATGTGAAGCAATACTAAGTGTTTCTTAAACTACCTTTTAGGCTGAATATTGAATTTTTCTTTTTGTCCCTTATATATTAGTAAGGTTCATTTTTTTCTTCCTAAATAAGCTTTACCGAAATTCATTGAACAGATAATGATTGCGTTCTTAACAGTGCGCATCAGCCACTGAAATAAAAGCTATGGGCTCCCCTCTCGAGGATCAGTGTAGTCTCATTTGAGAGAATGCAGAACTCAAAACTTTTAAAGGGCTAAAAGTAGAAAGGAACCTGCCGAGAGAACTAGGAAAATCAGACTACGTGAAGAACATCTTATGAAGCACAACATAGATATCAAATGGAACAAGTCCTGGCTGGCATTTCTTTAACAAGGTATTCTAATTTGGTTACATAAAAGAACCAGTCAATTCAGCAAACATTTATTAAGTAACTACTGAGTGTCAGGCATTCATTACACCTTGAGGATACAAAATAGACAAAAGAGTATGTGGTGTCAAAGATTATGTCATGGAAATGACATTGTGTATAGACAAGATACAGCCAGGATAAAAGAGATAATGAACAAAGGAAAGGCCCCTCAAGGTGGACAGGGAAAGATTTCCTTGTAGAAGGTAGGATTTTACCTGGGCTTTGAAAGAAGCCAGGGGAGCTAGGAGGGTGAAGATGAGGAAGGAGAGAGTTCCAGGCATGGGGCACAGCCAGTGGAAATGCATGGAGAATAGAGTAAGAGTCTATTATACAAGATGCAGCAAGAAGACCTGTGTCACCAGATCTAAGAGTATGTGTGGGTGAGTGAGGTATAAGAAGACTGGAAAGGTAGGACACGTCCAGATTATAAAGGGCTTTGAATGACAAGTGGAGAATTTTATATTTGATCCTGAAGCTGATAGGATGCCACTGCAGTTTATTGAATGGGATGTGAGGGTGGGGTGGAAACATGGTCAGACCTCTAGGAAGGTCAGTTTGACAGCTGACTGAAGAATAAACTGGAGTGGGGAATCCAACCAGCAGGCTATTGTAATAGGTATGAGGTGATGAGCATCTACAACAGTATGTTGGCAGTATCAAGAGAAAAAGGTACATATAAGGGATGTTAAGGTAAAATCAGTAAACTTAGCTACAGATTGTATATAGAGAGTGAGAATGAGGAATCCAGAATGAGCTTAGGACTGATAGAGTGGTGATATTCTTGACAGAAAAAAAATGATTAAGAGGAGGGAAAGGTTTAGGAGAAAAAATAATGAATTTTGTTTGGAGTATGTTGAGTTTAAGATGTCTGCGGGACCTCTAGTTCAAGATGTTCAATATGAAAGCTGGAAATGTAAATCTGAATATTGGGAGAGAAATTAGGGATGGACAAGTAGATCTGAGAGTGATTTGCATTAAAGTAATAATAATTCAGTCCATAGGGGTTGATTAGTTCATCAAGACAAGTGAGGATTGAAAAAAGATTAGATTTGCTGATGAAATTGTTGGTAATTTTGCTGCTTAATGTACAATGTGAGGTAGGTACAGTGGCATTTAAGATGAAGTTGGGACCTGACCAAGGATAGACAGAAGAAATCCACGCTGAAAGGGACATAATTTTTTAAAGCATTTAAGTGCATATTTTTCAAACTCTCTCAACTAGAGGAAGCTTACAAAAAATGAAAAATCATAGAACATAGACCATAAAGCCACTTTTCCTGTTTGAGGTAGATCTTATGCTCGGAAGAACAGGAGGTAAGATATCTGACTATTTCACACCAGCTTCAGGACATAAGACCATCTTAATTTTCAGCATACCATTATATTACTGTTTTTTAAACTGTTCCTGCTGATTAGTGGCTTAACCTTGTTTGCCTTAATTTCTTCATCCTTAAAAATGAGCTGGAGAAGGAAATGGCAAACCACTCCAGTATCTTTGCCAAGAAAAACCCAAATGGGATTATGAAGAGCCAGACAAGACTGAAACAACTCCTGCTGGATGAAGTTGATAGGGAGAGAAATACTGATGCATTTTAAGAACTTTACAGGCTTCTTTCATTACTTGGCCTGTTAAATGAGGCTCTTGATCACTCTTAATAGATATGGTATACCAAATCATGGTATAAAACCTTTCAGCTTCCTTTTTGTAACTCTCATGGAGTCTGCTTTAGCATCAACCCATTCTGAAAACATAGACATGAAGATATATTCACATTTACAACACTCAGCTATTTGAATAAAATATACTTGAATGTTAACATAAGGATCTATCATATAGGTTGCTTTCTTTGTCTTGATTAGTTTCCCAATGTTATGTACCTGGCAGCTGAGGCAAGTACATTAATACTATTTCTAGGTAATACCCTTATGCCACTGGGTCTCAAAGTCTTGTCTGGGGACCATACTTTTAGACCTCTTTGGTCTGAGACTCTTTTAACAAGTGTCTGTGAAGACAAAATTATTTTCATAACGATCTTAAGATGTTTTAATTTCTATTATGATAAATGTAGATAGATGTAAGCCATATAAAAAATGTTGTTTGGGTCTTCAATAATTTTTCAAAATATAAAGGGGACCTGAGAGCAAAAAGTTCTAGAATTGCTGAGTTAGACTGTTAAAGGAAAGTTGCTTACTAACCAATTTTAGATTGCAGCAACACCAGTTTGACCTCTTTGCTCCACTATTTCCTGAAGCATGCTTGAAATGATCACACTAGGCAGAAACAGGACTTGATGTTATAGAAGAGCAAGGTATTCTAGCCTGAGCTAGGAAGAAGACAAAGTAGTAATTGCTCTACTTGACTGGGTAAGAAAAGAAAAGCCACATTCTTATCTAAGGAGTCAGTCTGGGCCATCTGTCTCTAAATTGCCTGGCCATTTCTAGGACACTGACTTTGTATTGTATTTCTGAGAAAGCTCTTCTGGCACAGGTTTTATGAATTTTGAAAACAATGGTGCCAAAGTTGTTCTTAGCCTGATTTTTCTTTCTGCTTTTCAGTTGGCACTTATTGGAGAATCCTATAGCTGGCACAAAAGGGAGGACCTTTATACTGGTCCATGTCAAAAGCAAGAGGTTCCAGTTCTGTCTTCTTGTTTTGGGGGAATCAGAAATTAGAGCCACTAGTCTGGGCTTAGTTACAGCTTGTTGAATCATTAGTTGTTCTTTTAATTATTTCTACTTATGCTTTACCCTTATTAAGGTTTTTCTTCTACAGTCACGAGCATCTCTATACATTTTTTAATTGTATTTTGAATCTGCACTCTGCTGCTTCAACTACATTTTTGGGGTTTTTTTTCAGTTCCTTGCTCTGATGACCCCAAACAGATAGAGGCACAAGTTAGAAATTCAGTCATTTCTCTTTGTATTGCTTTAGTGTTTCACTTTCATTTTCATTAGGTAACTTTCTTAACTTTAGACTTCTCTTCTTCCAAATAATGTCTCACAAGTTCCAGTTTTGTTGTCCATGCTAATTCCTTCCTTCTCCCCCAAACCTTTCTGAATCTGTATCTTTTTTCAGATTAGTAAAATGTTTTACGTATTGATCTGTTAACTTTTTTGTATACAAATATGCCACCCGTAATATCCAAACTTCACAAGCTTTCTTTTACTACATGGGTCCTACTTTGCAAATTTTCTCAAATTCATTCCATAACTTTGCCATTCAGTGATCAAAGGGGAAACTTCTAGTTGTGCAGACACAGCTTTTTTTGTCATGCAAAGTATCTTCCTATTTGTTTTCTGCTTAAGAACCTGCTCCTGAATGGTCTCTTCCAAAATTCTCTTTCTATCTAGTTCTTTTTAAGCTAACTTTGCTTTATTAGACTATTGCAATCTGCCAGATCATTCAGATTAGCCCACTATGATAATGAGCCTGTGAATGGAGGACCTTAACACTTTTTTCCTTGTGTGACAATAACTTGGCATAATACCACCAGTCACAGGAAGACTGGAACAATAATCATATTATTTCTTAATATTTTAATAACGTAGTCATTTGTATGCTTTCATAGAAAGATGTTATGGGAGACAATTGTGATGGTCTAGACTTGAGGTTATAAGGGCCTCAAAAATGATAATGTAGTAATAATCACAGTACCAGACATTAATATAAATCCTTAAGGTTTATAAATTACTTTTTATCACCATAATCATAAGTATTATAGTGTTATACAACTTTTTCCAGATAAGAAACTGAATCTCAGAGTTGAAATGACTTCATCAACATCATATAGCTCATAAATGATAGAGCAGCAACAACATTTTGAATTCAAATTCAGTGCTCTTTTCTCTAAACTACACTGCTTCTCATGAAGAATAGAAAGGAAGATATGAATGCTACATGCTTCTAATAATTCATGAGAGGAAGATTTGGGTGTGTGTGTGTGTGTGTGTGTGTGTGTGTGTGAAGACTTGGGGGTGTGGGTGGGTGTGGGTCTGTGTGTGTAGGGGTGTGTATGTGTATGTGTGTGTGTGTGTAGAAGGCAGCTAAAATGAGTTCGCTTTTGAGCCTGAATTCAGGCGTGAAAGGGAAGAATGATAATACCAATGACAAAAATAACTAATAGAGGAGTAGCATTTATTTGGGTTTCCATGTAGTGCCTAATACATATCCAGCTGGAATTATTTCATGGATGTTAGGAAATTCTTTTAGATCTTTTGTTTTTCTATCACTTACATTTCCTAATGTATCCCTCTCCCTTTCCCTTCTTAGAGAATGATCCTTTCTATCAAAGAGAAGAACAGGAAAAAACCCAAGAGCTCAGTAAAACAACCAGCATTAAAAACAGATTGATCTTATATACAATGCTCTATCCTCTTGGAATTCCATCTCTGCAAATCTGTTGGGAATGTGCTTTCCCTTATCTTTGTTTGAAGAGCCAACCTTGGTCATCATTTTATAGCATTCAGTTTTGTTTGTTTTGTGATGTTTCAGCAGTTCTTAGAAATCTCTCTCTGCTTCTTTGTATTTATCATATTCATTGTTTTTTACTGCTTAATAATTCTCTATTATATTTACATACCACAGCTTGTTTAGTGATTCCCCAGTATCTATTTTTATGACTTGAGTTATTTGAAGTTCACAGAAAATTGATGATTAAAATTTGATCTTTTATTACTTAATATTAGATAGCATCCTTGAATTGGACAGATATCTTTTTTAAAAAATAAGAGAACATAATTGTTTTGTTAAGTTCCAATTGAGTCTTTTATAAATGTCTTACTTTGATAATCGGATATATATATGGATATGGATATATATATATATATATATGCAGAGTGATGTTAATCAAAACAAATTCGCTATTTGGCTGTGATTAAACAATTATGTTTCTTTCTGCATCTTGAATCTATCACAGAGAGGAAGATAGCATGTTTTGGCTTTGGTCCTCTGAAATCATACATGATCATTGTAATGACTGTACTTTTTATAGCTTTCAAAGTTGTTTTGAAATGAAAATAGATTGGCACCATGGATATAGAGCTGGGCTTGGATCAGGAAGACCTGAGTTCAAATTCAGTTTTAAAAATTTACTAACTGTGTGACCGTGGGCAAGTCACTTAGCTTCTGTCTGCCTCAACTTCCTCATCTATAAAAACACCAATTTCCCAAGATAGTTGTAAGGACAAAATGAGATATTTTTTGAAGTGTTTGAAAACCCTAAAATACCTTATAAAAGCTAACTGTATCATCATTATTGTTGTATTTGTATTGTTATTATATAAATTATTTTCCCAGTTCTACCCATTTCATTCTTCACAAATTTATAAAATTCTTCAAAATTATTCATTTTTATAATATTGATATTATAGTATAAATTGTTCTTCTGGTTCTGCTTGCTTTACTCTGGATCAGTTCATACAACTCTTTTCATATTTGAATTTTGAATTCATTTTATTTCTTGAGTTCATTTAAATTCATTTGTTTCTCATAGGACAGTAATATTCCATCACATTATGCCACAATTTATTCAGTCATTCTCAAATGCATTGGGGGGTGGGGGATGGCGGGGTTGGCATCTCAAAAAAAAAGTCCTATAAATATTTTAGTACATATAAGACTTTGTTCTTTCTTTCATTTCTTTTAAGTACAAGCCAGCAAATGCTTACACTGTTTAGTAGCTTTTTGTGTATGATTCCAAATTGCTTTCCAGAATGATGGTATGCATTCACAGATCTACCAGTGATGCATCACTATGCCTGTTTTCCCATAGGTCCTCCAGCATTTGTCATTTTCCTTTCTTGTTGTCTTTGCAAATCTGATGAGTTTTAGATGGACCCTCAGAGTTGGTTTAATTTTCATTTCTCTATTTAGTAGATTTGGAGCATTGTTTTCTTCTTGTTTATTTATTATGTTTATATATAATATAATTATATATAATAAATTTTTATTATTATATGTTATATATTTTTATTTATATATTACATTTTAAAATTGAAATATATGTTTTATGTATTTTATTATGTTATTATATTATTTGTATATTATTATATATTTTATTATAAATATATAATTATATTATTATATTTTTCTTCTAGGAATTACTTGTTCTTGTCCTTAAATCATTTATCAATTGGGAAAAACATTATTTCCTTTGGTGAGGCAGAGTACAGTCTGGCCATGTGCTTACAAACTGGGCAACTCTTATCCATGCCTTCTCATAAATCCTGAAAATTCTTCCAGTGTTCTAATGACTTTCCTGTAGTTCAAGATGTTGGGTTCTCTCCAAAGGATCCTTTGTTTCCAAATTGTCCTTTGGTTATCTCTCTTTTTTTTAAGTGGTTATATATCTCTTTGCGGGGGAGCAACAATTACTTTTTAAAAAAAATTTTTTTAACATTTTTATTTAATGTTTTGAGTTCCAAATTCTCTTTCTCTCCCCTCCCTGAGACCGTAAGCAATCAGGTATAGGTTATATATGTGTAATTATGTAAAATATTTCCATATTAATCATTTTGTATAAGAAGACTCAAATAAAAGAAAAAAAAGAATGAAAATAGCATACTTCAGTCTGTGTTCAATCAATAGCAGTTTTTTCTCTGAAGGTGGATAGTATGCTTTATCATTAGTCCTTTGGGATTGTCTTGGATCACTGTATTGCTGAGAACAGCTAAGTCATTTACAGTTATTCATTGATCAATATTGCTATTAGGATGTACTTAACATACTCTTGGTTCTGTTTTCTCTGCATCCATTGATGTAAGTCTTTCCAGATTTTTCTGAAATCATCCTGCTTGTCATTTCTTATAGCACAGTAATATTGCATTACAACCATATACCACAGCTTGTTTGTACATTTTTTGTGTGTGAGTATGTTCATCCTTCATTGCCAAAGAAGACCATGCCATCAGAAAAAGGATGTCATGACTTGCACTTGATTTTGTTTTGAGTGAGGGAGGGCTGTGCAGGTCACCAGCCTCACTTCTCCTCCAGAGCCATCTGAATCCAGTGACCAGATCAGGATGACTGGAGACAGTTGCCAGAGATAACGCTGGATTCGAATATAAACTCTTTCATAAAAGTCTTGTGAGCTGTAGCAATGGAGGAAAAAGATTCCCAAAAGGAAACTGGTTCTGCCCAAGGGCTGTTTTGTTGAGGGATAAAACCTTGTGACCTATGCTGCATGCATTTAAGGGGATGTGACTTCTGATTGGCTAAGAGAATTTTTAGTGGCAACATTGCATAAATGGAGAATGGACTTCATTTTGTTTGAAGGACACTTTGAGAAAGGACTTTTAAAGAGATCAGTCAAGAGGGAAGCAAAGTAGATTTTTGAATGGTAGACTGTAACCCTATAGTCACAGACTCTAGGACTCATAGAGAAAACTGGCCTCTATCATGTCCCTTGATCATGAGCATTGGAAACCTTAGAGAATAGACTCCTCCTTGGGAAGATCATTCTCCTGGTGTGAGCTAAGATTGTATCTTGTTTACAATTGAAGAGCTAATTTCCTCTTGTGTATTCTTTGGTATATTATAATCCCTTTGACTTCTCAGATTTCTGTGTGCTGTGTTTTTAAAGGTTTAAGAAAAAAACTAGGTATTTGTGATAGTCTTTTGTGTAACCAGCATTAGGTGGAAATGGTCTAAATTGGTGAATGTAAGCTAAGAGATCCTCCCTCTTCTCTCCCAGCAATCAGGGGAAACATTTTTTGTTCTGAGTCATACCCCTTTAGAATCATACCTCTAGACTACAGATACTTGATGTGGTCATTCTATAACAATACCTCTCTTAAAGATAAATGAGGAAAGGAAAGGTGGCCCAATCCCTGGATCCTACCTGTGTTTCCTCCCCACCTCCACCTAAGCTGTTTGGCAGTGCTGACATACTGTCTTACTCTGCAGAAGTTGGCCAAATCCTAGTTTATATCTTGCTATGCCCCATGAAAGCTGCATCTTTATGTGTTTCTTTATATCTGTCCTGAACAAGTAAAGTTATCCCAGGGGCATTTAAAGATAAAAATGGAAGACTAAAAAAATAGGAAAAAAACAAAATAGAAAGATTTGCAAAAATCATTATAACAAAACTTTTCTTCATCAAAGTCCGTGGGACGACTATACTTGGACCCTAAGTATCATAGTCTTAGATGTATATAGGAAAGTAAAAACGGCACTAAAGAGAACAAAGGTGGGAAAAGCAAGCAGGCTTGACCAGGTGTATCTAGAGGAAATTTATATAGGTGTGACATAATTATGAACATTAAGGTACTTATAGAAGATCTGAAGGAGAAGATGCTAAAGAGGCAAAATTTTGGACCTTATTAACACTTAAAAGTACAACCAAGAGAACATCAGTAACTACTAACCTATATACTATCTTGCTCAATTTATTCAAAACCTTTATGAGAGTCATCTGTAGGTGAACTGAGGGCATCCTGAATGAGGATGTTATTAGGGATCAAGAATACTTTTCTGAGTGATTTTCAACAATGAACCACATCTTTTCTATTTCACAGCTAACTGAAATATGTGAGCACCCTACAATATAAAACTAATGAGGACTTCCAAAGAAAAACAGGAGTAAATGATATGATTAAGGAATTATGTGATAAGAGAATATGGGCTGGTCATGTGGTAAGAATGAGGAATGACAGGTGATTAGCCAGAGGTCTCCACTGCTACTCTGATAATGTTAGGAAGGTGTACCCCTCATTAACATGACAAACTCATCGGAGTTATACAGGGCAGGCAAATAGGGATGGATTGTGATTTGCATCATTGGAAGGAACTTCCAAATTGACAGTATCTCAAATGTATTTGTGAAGAGATCCTTTAGGAAGACATTTTTTTCAACCAAGTAAAGTATTTAGTCAACAAATAAAGAAAGTAAGAATTTATATTCTCTTCTGTGGCTGTAATCAATTCTTTGGCTTTAAAGATGTCTTATAACATTTGTAAGATACTTTCTTGTTCCTTGTGATAAAGCCCCTTTTTGTAGAGACAGGAAAGTTGGCATGTAGATTAGTAATCCTTAGTAGGCCTTCAGTTACCTTTCTTGTAACAAAGGTCAATATTTTCTTGGTTCAGGTCTTTGTAATTTAAGTTTCTGGTCCCTCTAATTTGGAGAATTAAGAATAAAGTAGGTACAAATTTGAATCATCCTTAGTTGCCTCATATAATAGTATGAAACAGTGGAAGGGAAAACCAACTTTGAAAAAAACTTGGTGAGAGACCAATTAAGAAAAGTCATTGAAGGCATCTAAGTATGAAACTTGAAGACAGACAAAAGATGGGAAAAGTTCTACAGTTTTTAGAGCAAAGGTTTTGCAGGTACAGTGGAGCTATTAAATTTGGACTTTAACATTCTAATTCTAAATGTGCTTTTAGAGGAAGCAGATATGGCAGAGAAGAAAACAAAGGGTTTTTTTTAAAAGTAGGTAGATTAGACCAAGTATGCATAGGAGAAGTCTATGTGTGAGGTGACACAATTTTGAGGACATTGGAGGCTTGATAATTTCAAGGCTATCTAAAAGCTATTGAGAAAACATAACTTAAAATTTTATATACATTCAATTCCATATATACAGTGAGAGCATCCCTGACATGAGGACGTTAGAAGGTTAAAAAACAAGTTTTCACAAGCAATATTCCATACGAGCCCATATCTATAACATCATATCATTAACTGACAACCATAGAGAATATACTCTGCTACTGAAATGGTTTTTGACTGAAAAATATCTTACTTGGGAGAGCAATATACTGCTTTAGAGTGTCTTCTAACAAAATGTCTCTCTCATAAATATGAAAATTGTGTGAGATTCCTTGAAAGATTAAACAGAGATAACCTTTTTCTGTCATCTGATCATTAATATCTAGGGAGATATGTGTTTGCTCACCACTGTCATGGAAGCATTACAATGTAGGTTCCAAGTTAAAAAGGAATTCCTATGGAATGCAAAATCCTCATAAAACTTTTTTTTGTGTTTGACATTGACCTAATTGCATCAAACCCTAAAGACTTGTAATAATTTTTTAATTAGATCATAATCATTTAAAGAGTTTGATCTAAATATCTGCATATGAACAAATCAAGGTGATGAGTGCCTATTGTCCAGAACACAATAAGTAGTTAAATGGGCAACATACAGTGTTTGTCTAACAGTATGTTTATTTTGAATGAACACTGCAAATGGACAGTGAATTAGGCCTACATTTGAATGTAAGTAGAATTGTGGGGTGGGTTGCCTTTAGGAAATTGCCTGTAGTCTTTTAATGACTCTTAAGCTTCTCCCTGAGCCAATGGACCATTAAAAAAAAAATACTAAGGTACATCTAAGTTATCTGGGCTGTGAGTCATGGGATGTTATATTCTCCAGAGAATTGTAGATGAGGGTAATGTAAAGTTATATGCTGAGCATGAACAAGCTGAGACACATTAAAAACAAGGAATTACAAGTGAAATGCTATGTAAAGGATTTCATCAAAGAAGTATGAGATTGAAAGAAGAGTAGTCACATTTCAAAAATGAGGCATAACTGATGAAGAGCCTGCAAATTTTCTTGGTATCCTTGGGATATCAGGAGAACTGAAGGAGAGACCCCAGAAAATTAAGTGGACCCCTCATAGTAAAGTTATAGAAGGACATGGACAAGAATAACACAGAAGGGGTGAGCATGTATGAATTGTGATCTGCATTGTTGGAATGAATGCCCACATTGATTAGAGGATAAATCCATTTAAACACTTTAGTACACCGTCTGTCTGTGCAAATGCTGCTTTTCTGCAGTGTTAAAAGCACAGTTTAATAAAAAATAATCCTAAAATACTTTGAAAAATGTAGCATAACAGCTCCTTTTAGAATTTGAATTGTTTTTACTTTAATTTTCCTTGTTTTTCTTTAGGTTTGGTTTGGAGGTTCCAGTAATCCTGAGAAATTCAGAAGAGATAGAATTCAACACAAGAGTTTCCAAAAAGGAGATGAAACAAGTCAAGAATCCTTTTGGTTTAGCGATCACTAATCCAACTTCAGCCTCAATTACAAGTTAGTGTTTATTTCTTACAGGTTCCCATGTCTCCAATCCCTTTCCCTTCACCATTAACATCTTCTTTTATACATTATATGTGATTCTGAAATCTTAATTCATATTTAAAGTTCTTGGTGCTTTTAACTGATAGAAGACATGTGGCATAGTGAATAAAGGATGGTAAGATTGAATTTATTTTTGCCATTGACATTTATTAGCTGTGTAAGCCATGGACAAGCCACTTGACCTTTTGAGCCTCAGACGTGCTAGTCTACCAAGTTATAGAACAACCAAGACCTACACTGATGAACAAGTTTCCACACGAATGGAGTAAAATTTTTAATGGATTTATTTATTGTGCTGCTGTCGGAATATAATTAGTCTAATTGTCCTTTCCCTAACTCGTAGGATTTAGAGCTGGAAGGGGTCAGAGGACCTAGGAATATAGATTTAGAACTGGGAGGGACATTGGGGAAATTATCCAATATCCATGGAAATTAATCCATTCATATTATAGATCAGGAAATTGAGGCCAAGGGAGACTAAGTGAATTTCCTGAGGTCACACAGAAAAGAAGCGACAGAGAGTTTTCCAGCCCAGGTCTTCTCACTCCAAGTCCATGCTCTCTTTCTTAGTCTTTATCTTCTTTGACCTTTCTAATATTTCTAATATTTTTAATATTAGAATATTAGAATTAGAATATTAATATACACATCTCTTGGGTATATCTCCTTTTGCTTCTGTAACATTGCTTTCTCCTGGTTCTCCTTTTGCCCAACTGCTCCATTTTCATCTTCTTTGCTGTCTCATCATCCAGCTTCTCTCAACTCAGTGCTAGTATCCTCTAAAACTCTCTTTATTCTCTTTCCCTAGTGATTTCATCTGTCTTTATGGATTCATCATCATCTCTGTGTAGAGGATTCCCAATACATAACCAACCCTAGTCTCTTTCCTGAACTACGCTCTTACGTCATCAGCCGCCTGTTATGGCATCTCCTCGGTGCCTTGGTGCCTCTTAGGCATCTTAGTCTCAGTATATCCAAAACAGACATCCTTGACTCTTCCCATTAGATGCAAAATCTTGTAGATTCTACTTCTACAACACTTCTTCAGTCCCTTTCTCTCCACTCTCACAGCCACCACCCTACTCAGAGCCTTATCACTTTTCACTGGTCTGCTATACAGACTTCTTAATTGGTCTCTCTTCTACACAACTGTCAAAATAATTTTCCTAAGACACATATCTGATCGAATCACTCATTCAGAAACTCTCATAGGTTTTGCATTACCAATAGAATAAAATACAAACTCCTTAGCATTTAAAGTTTTCTGCAATCTGACATTTACCTACATTTTCAAGCTTATTTCTTACTGATTGCCTTCATGCACTTTCTGTTCTTTGTGTTCTAGTCAAATTAGCCTACTAGCTCTTCCCAAACTCTTTACCCCATTTTCTGCTCCCATTCATTTGTACAGTCCATCTACCAAACTTAGAATATGCTCCTTTCTCATAGTGACCTCTCAGAATCCTTGTTTTCATATTCCCACTGCCTAGGACAGCACCTAATGATTCTAGAATTGGGTAGTCTTACATAGGCTCATTGCACTCTGTAATATGTAGTATTTAGATGCTCTTTAGTTCTCCCTCCTCCTCCCCTATACCTTCAAACAGGATAAGAGTTTGCTTCCCTTTTGGTTGGATGGTCAGAATAAAATAGTTAATGGTTCCATGTCATTGTCACAGGAAGTGTCAAGTGGAGTATCCCAAGGATCTATACTTGGTCCTATGTTATTCAGCATTTTTATTACTAACTTAGATAAAGTTAAATTATCAGATTTGGAGATGATACAAAGCTGGGAGAGATAGCTTCTCCATGTATAATTTCTTCCATTACAGGCTGTTGTGCTTATCTGAAATGAGCAAAATCAAATCAGCCAATACTTATTGAGTACATATCAGATGTTGTGTTAGGTATTATAAAATGCCAGATCTGAAAGTGAGGTCAGAATAGTTCATGTGACTCTTCTACTGAAAGTGGAAAGAAGATAACCTGGAGCCATCAGAGGTAATCCTACTATTGAGAGGGAGGAACTAAGTATCTCACACTGGGAATATCTCTTTAAAAGTGAGAGGTATGAGATGTGGTAGTGTTTGAATAATATAGTACAAAAGTCCTTCACTGATGTCCTGTTCTGACGCTTCATCATGGAATGGATATGACTCTAGGTTCTCACAATTTCCGGTTACATTGAGTATAATAGAAAGTTTTAATCCTGTTTGCCACAGTTTCCTCATCTGTAAAATGAACTTCAGAAGGAGATGGCAAACGGCTCCAGTATCTTTGCCAAGAAAACCCCAAAATGGAGTCATAAAGAGTTGGACATGACTGAAACAAATGAAAAGCAACAGAAAGAAAAGACTTCAAGTATGACCCCACATACTGCATTAGAAGACCAGATTAGCAAAGTTCAGAGAAAGTTGGCCTCAGATATTTTTTGTGTCAAAGCAACTCATGGAAGATTTTTTTTACCGGGTCATGGAATAGTTACATTTTGTGTCAATGGAGGTAGTATTCACAGGGTTGAAATCATATATCCTGATAAGTTCAAATTAGAGTCAGTGAGGAATCAGGATAATTTTAGAGGGAGGTGGTCTCATCAACATGCCAAAGGCAATTGTATAATGTAGGATTGTGCTAAATACAAAGATTTAAACAATAATTTACTTCTACAGAAGTACTTATTTGTTATTAAGGAAATCTTAAAATTGTACTATTTTTTAGTATTTGAAAATGAGGGCTAAACAAAATTAATTTTTTTTAATGTTTCTGAGTATAGTGCATCACAAAAAGAAGTCTTTAAACAACTTTAAACACAGTAGGGTTCCTTTTTTTTTCAATTTTGAATTGTGGTGTTGTCAATGGATCACAGGAAGATAGTTTCTATTTGGATTCTGTCACTGATTAATTTAATTCTGGTCATTTGGGAAATCCTTACCTATCAGTTTCATTCTCTGGAAAATGAAAGAAAAAACTATTCTCTTCAGGTATAGAGAATGAAAAAAAGATTAGAGACTTGGGGTAGCAGGAAAGGAATATTTCACCCAAGAGATCAAAAGACGTTTTTACTCGCAATCCCTCTTATATTATTGTGATAGTTTGAAAAAGTCATTAGAAGAAATCACTAAATTAATATAGTCAGTGTGGTACATTGTAATATGTGCTAGATATGGAATCAAAGGACTTGGGTTGGAATTTACGTATTGTTTTTGTGACCTTCGGCAAATCATTGTAAAATGAAGAGCTTGAAATTAGATGACCTCTAAGGTCTTTTCCAGCTCTATCATCTACTATTATAACCTGTTTCTCTTATAGGATAAAATTTAAAAAAAAAAACTTTTCCTGAAACACTTATAAGATAATTTAAAACTTTTATGAAAGTTTATTTGAAAACTGCATACAACTAATTAAAAATGAGTCTGTTTTCTCCTTTATATACTTCAAGTAAGGAGTTGCATTAGATAATCTCAGAGATCATATCTAACTCTTAAGATGACATGACTCTGTGAAGTGAGAATGAACAGGTATGACTTCCAGCAGTATTACACATGCTAAAGCAAAGGGAACAATATGAAGTGAATTTTGGAACCATATAGCCTTAAAATTAATATTTCTTAGCATGTCAAGGGTGGAGCAAAAAGGAACTTTCTGATAATTCTCTTGCCTGGCTTAAAGAGTAAAATCAAGAATGCAGTTTATTTTATAGATATGAATAGACATTGAAGCACTACAGACATGAAAAACTTATTATAATGGATATTTTCAAACACAAGTCCAAGTAAAACTAATAAATTTTCAAGCCAGTTTAAGTTTACGTTGTATTTAACAGTTTTTTATCCTTTTTGTTCACACTCTCTCTCTGCATTAATTTCATACATTTCAGACATCAGTGTATGTCTGAATCACTATACCATCAAAAAATAAACTTGACTTTTTCTTCTCCCTGGTCACTATGAATGGATGAATGAAAAAGCATTTATTAAGCTCTTAGTATATGCAGAGCACTAAGCCAAGTGCTGGGAATACAACTAGAAAATGGAGGCATCCCTACTCTCAAGGAAATCATATATTAATGGGAGAAGACAATATATTCAGGAGGCTTCAGCCTCAGGCCGGATAGGAAAGCTCCCCCATCCTTAGGGTACAGTGGGAAAGCAGAATGTAATTTATCTTTTTTTATATCATTGTATTATCATCATTAGCCAATATTTTTTGAATGTCTGTTGCATGTTGTATATGAGTTCAAGACTTGGCCTCTACCCTAATGTGCCTTACAGAGTCTAGTTGGAGATATACAACATATACATGAAAAACTGTTCAACAGATAACTGTTAACTGAGTGATACAGACAGTAAATGCTCATAGGGAGGGAATCTTGAAGTGGTAACTACATTTTGATGATCTAACCTTCCTTTCCCTAATAGTATTCATGTGTAATTGAGACCCTACAAAATTCAGGTATTTACCAAGGTCCTGGTATGGTCTTCATGACAGCTATTAAGAAATGAATCTTTTGCTCTAGCATTAACCTGAGAGCATATTTCAGCACTTCAGTGATGGTGTTCTATGATCAGCATTTATCTAGTATAGAATTAATATTTGCTTGAAAAACTTTGTGTATGTCTTAGGGAGCAGCAGCGTGGTATTATTGAAAGTACTAGATAGTTTACCAAATGCAATCTAGTCTTGCTCATTTTCTCCCATTCAATTAGTTCTTTGTTCTTTTGTGCAAATTATATGGAATGATGAGCTAATGCAAGGAGCTACTTATTTGCTGCAAGTCATTCTGGACAACGGTTATCCAATTAAATTTTTCCGAGGGGCGGAGCCAAGATGGCGGAGTAGAAAGACTCACTTTTACTAGCTCCGAACCCACAGCCCATGGATTTCCTGTAAAAAGAACTCCTGACAAATTCTGGAACAGTGGAAGCTGCGCAGAAACACAGTGAAGGAGATTTCCGTTGC